>VDFB02105785.1:462045479-462489490 GCA_007258455.2 Sequoia sempervirens
CATGGGTTCGGTCGAACCCATGTTCGACCGAATCTTTCCAAGATGTTCGGCCGAACACTTGTTCGGCCGAACCCCTCTTTTTTTATCCTTGCTTCCTAAGGCACCAGAATTGTTGAAAATTTTGCGTTTCGAAGCTCGATTTGAGAATGAAAATGGAGAAGATCTCGAAAACCCAACTAGTATCGGGTTCCCCTCAAAACGAGCTATCCAACGAATATAATTTTAGTATGTTTTGATTATATTATCTATCTATTTTTTAAGTTTTATTAAATATAGGTTTTTTACTGAAAACAAAACTATCTGTTCTGCACAAGTGGAAAAGTAGAAGATTATCAAAAAAATAAATTTAAAAATATGAGTGCACTAGACATTGGAGTCCTTGATCCAACAAAAAGAAAAAAAAGAATTTCGATACATACAGTAAAAGTTATGGGTTATACGGTCGTGTTATGTCTGAATTGTAATTGATTTGACTTTAAAACTTGATTAAAGAAAAAATATTCAATAAAAAAATATCTAACCAAGTGGAAGCACTAGATATCAGAGTTACAAATCTAAATTTGAAAGAATTGGAATTTTATCTTTGAAGGAAAAAAAGTTATACGTTATACGGTGTGCGTCACTTTTTAAAATTGCTATTTTTTGAAAAAAACCAATTTTCGTGGGAGATGGAAAAAGAAGTGCAATCTGATTCCAAAAAATTTGAAAAAAATATTTTTAGAATCTACAGACAAAAATATGACAAGACTCTAGTTTGCATCATCTTCAAATTCTTTACGGTTTAATAGCTATAGGTGCCCGAATGTGGAGATTGTGTTTAAAAAAAAATATCAGTGTCCAGTTTGGCCAAAAATTGTAAACCACTATTGTGGGATCACCCTGCCTTTGGTTATGTGCTTTGACCTTTGGAATTCTTCGGTTTTCCTCCTGAGTTTTTCTTCTTGTTCTGTCAAATTTTGATTTTTGCCTCACTCGGAGTTAGGTCTCTTTTTGTTAAAATTGAAGGCATGATGAACAAGAGTGTATTTTATATGCTTTTGGAGACTAATGGAGACCTTGTTGTGCAGGGTTGAGTCATGTATCAAAATGATATCTCTTAATGAAGCCAGTTTGGAAAGCATGCCTCAATCACATTCAACATAAAACTCCTCAAGAAGAAAGTCACTAGGACCTTTCAGATGTCTTGCCGACTGGTAGTTTGGCTCTGTCTGTTTGAAATCCAAAGGATCACTGAGACATCTGAGTCCCTATGAGTTTTTTTGTGTCTCGTTAATTGATGTAAGGTCTCGGCAAAAGGGTTATGCCTTTGGCATAAGGTATAGCCAAAGAGGAAAATTCTTGCCAAAATGTTCTCAACCTTCAGTGTAATGTTTGAAGTTCGGAAGAAGGTCTTGCTGATATGGCATGATATCGGTGTAACATCTCACCAAACAGAAGGAAGTATCCCCGACCGTTGTGCACAAGACCAGCGTCGCCCAAGGATAAAGAGCTCGGCATAATCTCTTGCTGACCCGAGGAAGTCTCAGCAAAAGGAGGCGTCATCGAGGAGATGTCTCCCCGATAGTCATTAGTCCCACCGAAAGGGGGGTTTTGAGCTCAGCGAGAGTGGGGTAGTTTTGGCATGAAGTCTAACCGATAGGGTGAACTCTTGCAGAAATGAAATGGAATCAGGCGGAGGATCTGAGTTCGCTATGAAGTCCTGGCAACCGAGTGATGTCTCACCGAAAGGATGGTGCCTTCGGTATAAGGAAGGTTTCACCAGGAGAGATTTCCTTCAGCATAAGGTCTCACCAATGGTTGTTGGTCTTGGCGACAGGATGGTAGCGTCGACAAGAGGTCTCACCGACAAGGTGGACTCTTGCCGAAATATAACGGAGTCGAGGAGAGTGGTTTACTTTTTCCATGAGGTCCGGCCGATAGAGTGGTCTCTCCCTAAAATGAAATGAGGGCTCTAAAAGATAAAGCCTTCGGCATAATGTCTGGCCAAATGGAGGAAGTCTTGCCAAAGAAGGATGTCATCGGGGAAACGAGGTCCCCCTCGCTATGATCTCCTACTGAACAAGTAGGGTCTCGCCGATGGAAGGAGGCACTGTGGTATATCTCCTAGGGGCTCGCCATGACTTCTGGCCGATGACAATTGTCTCGATGACCACTCTAGATATTGATATAGCTTGTGCAACTTGCTATGAGTTCTCGCCGACTGTCATATGTTACGGCGATAGCTGTTAGGAGGAAAATTGCATCGGGGAGACATGATTAGTGTCTCACCGACATGCGATTTAATGTGGACCACTTTTGACTACCCGAGAATCTGGCATGGTGTTTGTTTGCCCAATCGGAAGGAACTAAAAGTGTGCCATTGACTGATTGACTACCTCCTTGAAGAAGACTAACAAAATGCAACCGGTCTGGATTTGCTCAGTGAATGAGCCGATGGAACCCCTTGATGAACAATGGTGCGAAGATCTAACAGGAAGTCTGATGCTGCTTTAAGAAGACGGTCAACGGGTAGAAGGGTATAGAGCATGAAGGAGGGCGGAAGAAGGAAGAAGTCGTTAGTCTCAAGCATAGCTGTGAGGTCTACTAGCAAGGAGATAGATCGGTATTAATGGCAATGCTTTAGAGCATTCAAAATAGCTCCGCCAGGGAGTTCGAAGATGGACACGAAGACCAGGAGTAAATGTTGTAGCTACGAAAGATCTGAGATCATCCCTAGAATAGTCTTTCAACAACATGGACAGAAGGGATACACATTTAAGGCAAAACCAACTTTATTCAAAAGATCGGAGGGCTGACCCTTCTGGGGTGAGATATTTTGTAAACCCTAAAGTAGGGGCCAGTGCATTCTTGGGACATTTTGTATATATGGCATTTTTCCTCTTTGTAAGGGAGGTTAGAGGTTAGAAGAAAAAGAAGAAGAAGAAGAAATATAGATGGTTAGAAGACATAGAAATAGATTTTTCAAGAAGTAGGAGTTTTAGAAAAGATAGAGGAGACATAAATGCATCTTGTTTCTTTGTAATGGGAGCTTCTTTTGTCTTCTTAGTTAGGAGTTAGATTCAGCAGAAGCCAATAATGTATCTTTCTAGTTTTCTTAGTATAGATGGAAATAATTTCGATTCATGGATTTTATGTACACTGGTGATTATGCCAGATTTGTAAATGTTGTTTATCTATTTCACTAGCAATAGAAGCAACCATATAAAAATCTACTTCATGTTGTGTTCCAGAATGGTGTTTGTCTTGAGTTAATCATTTGATTTGAGAAGCTTTCAAGGAATGAAATTTGATTCTATGTTTTGTTTAAATGGTGACTTGCAATCTGTTATTGAAATTAGCATTGTGAATGAATGAAACTGTGTGTTAATCACAAATTAATTTTGTTCTGCAGTTTTAGTTAGGAATTCCTTGAAAGGTAACAAGTCTGGTTAAATTGGATGAATTAACATTCTTTTATGTTCCAAAGCTCTGATCTATTTTTTTTGTTTCTTTAAAAACCCTGGTTAGAGTAGGTTTAAGTTTATGTTTTATCTCAGAACAATCCAGAAGCTCAACACCAGTAGGCCCCTTGAAAATTACTGTTACATCGACCATTGAGCAACATCAGCATAGTTGAGAACCAACTACCAAGACCTTGGGAGCTATGATATCCATGTGTTGTCTTTCTCTTTCAGGAGAAACAAAATAGCAATATTTTGTTTACACGTTGATGTGTCATTAAGACCCATCAACACATCCCTAACTTATAGACTTGATTATCTCAAACTGATTAGATCATAATATAACCTATACCTCTGTTATTTCGAAATAAATAAATTTAATTAAAAAGGTAATGTTTACATTTAATTACTTTTAAACTAAATAACTTTAATTAAAAACCTACTATTTACAATGTTGACTCCACCTTAGCTAATTCTAATTTTAATTCCAACTTGAACAATTTAATGGCAATCACAAGCTAATAAAATAAATTTTTATTAAATTTAACTTTTAAATAATTTGAAATTAAAACTGATCACCTTAGCTAATTCTAATTTAATTCCAACCTGGACAATTTAATCGCAATCACAATCTAATAAAATAAATTGTAATTAAATTTAACTTTAAATAATTTGAAATTAAAACTAATTTTAAATGCACATGCAAGATATCTAATCTAAATGTGTTAGGAACTATGCAATATATAACATAATTAAAATTTAAAATACAACCTATATATTGATATTTGTTACTTAAAATGATAAAATATAACATGTTTGTTTACTGCAAATAATTTAATCAAAAGTATTACATACATCCAATTCAAAGTCAATAGTAAATGAATTTGTAAATAAGTTTAATTTTAACTAAATTTGTAATTTAAAACCAAATTAAATGTACTTGTACATTATTCCCGATTCTCATTTTTAAATAATAACTATAGATATAAATATTAATATTAAGATTATTTTAGCAATACCCAAGAATTTGACAAATTCATTCCTTGATATAAGCTAGCTAGTTTATTACTCTTCGTTGAAAGATTGACATAAATAACTTAACTAAATATAAAGAAATCAATTTTGCTATATAAAAGAGGTTATACACTAGTGTTTTGATAACTATGAAACTCTTGCACAACTATGCACTCACACTGATTATTTTAAGTTTGCGACATTGAAAATTGGATATTTATCATTCTAAGGTTAACAACTCAAGAATAGTTTAATAAATTTATATGCATAAAAAAAAACATATTATTTTAATATTGAATTCAAAATTATATTCTAAGAATATACCTTCTTTCACAAATATTCATTAATATTTTATTATTATTTATATTTAATTATTATATTTTTTTTGTTCACCTTAATGTTAAATGAATACCAAAATAGTAATTAATAGAAACCCTCTTTTTTTTTACTTTAAAAAAATACTATTAAAACTTATTATATTTCTTTTTATTACTTTTCATAACTTAAAATCAATAAATTGTATATTTAGAATCAATCAACTTTTCATAATTTAAAATCAATAAACATTTCCCCACTTAATAAACATTAATAATAATAATAATAATAATAAAATGTATCTAAAATGGGCCTCCTTAGGGAGGCGCGAAAACTTATTAAAATAAAACCCTACCTAAATGGAAGAAAACAAGTAGTGGGATGGGGCTATGTTTGAAGAAAACGTGGTTGTTCATTTATACCACAGAAATATATGCACTTATACAACCAAGTTGGAGTTGATGTAAAATAGTAAGCTATCCAAACGTGATTATAATGATATTTCAGAATGTTATGCATATTTCTAGAATTAAGAATCTTCTACATATTAGTCAAATTACTTAGACATGGATATATGGATTGGATGAGATCATTGTATCTACATATGTCAACACAGGTCAAATTTTCCTAGACACATCTGAATTTTTTGTATGTTTCTACCATGTAGAAGATGCATAGGGTAGATGGTTCACAAAAATCACATGGAGAAAAGGGATTTTTTTTTATTCAATGCTGATGTCTAATAAACAATGCAGGAAGCCCTTTTTAAGAAAGCTAGTTTGGAAAGAAATCCAATGTTTGGAGTTGGTGCAAGGTGATATTTATAGACTCTTTTTACGTATATTTCATTTTATGGCGCCAAGCATTTTTTTGTTTGATCATCTTTACAGTAGGAGGGTCTATAATATGGTCTAAAAAAAAGAAATTAGAAGCTCTTGAAGAATTTAAGCATTTTAACTTTGGTAGGAAGATTTCAAATCTAATTATGAGGGTGAATTTAATTTCAACATGCAAAAGAAAAAAAGAAATAGAATTGTTTCAAGGTGAAATAAATTGCAGCAAAAAAAATTACCCATCTGTATCTAGGTTTTCCCAAAGAAAATTATTGAGACCTTGGTAAGTGACTTACCTCAAGTAAAAAAAATTAACAACCGAAAGCAAGAAATTAAGGCACTCCAATACCTGGAATTTGCAAGCAAAGATGGAGACGATAAGCAGAAAATTTCCCCCAAATTCCCTCTGCAACCCTCCTTTTACTTTTACCTCTGCACAATTTACAGTGAAACTATTTTTTTTTTCAATTCCTGTATGTTATGTTTTTTTGTTTTACCTGCCTTTCCCTTAAGGAGAAACTTCAAAGTTTATCGAAAGACAAAAAAAAGGCAGGTGGCTAATTTACAAAATTCATTTTTGCCACCCGACAATTTTTCTTTTCACCTTGTTTCCATCTAGAGGAAAATCCTCTATTTGAAAAGATTAAGAAATTTACCCGAATACTCTCGATTGTGTTACGGGAAAAAAATTTAAATTTTAATGCTAATTCATTTATAATTTTGTCATGCTTACTCAATTTTAATCAAAACTAATTTAATCTATGATAATTCATGTTTATTCAATTTAATCAAATCTCAAGTGGGTAAGACTTTTAATATAAATATATATACGTATACATCTAATCATTGTTTATTATTTTAATTTATTTTTAAAACTTTACTTTAGGGGGGTAATATTTTATAACATCCCTCTCTCAAATTTTTTTTTTAATTTAAATTGAAAATTTATCAAATAATTTAAATTGAAACTTTAAACTTTGTGGATTTCCAATCCACTTTATTTTAAATTAAAATAAACATCATTTATAAATGCAATTTTGTGTTTCATTTGCATTTCAATATATTTATAATTTCTACATTAATTCAATATATTTAATTATTAAGATTCCCTAAAATATATTTTAATAATTTAATTTATTACCATAATTAAATCCATATTATAAAAATGAGCTACGAAGCTCCAAAACAAGGCATAAATCAACACAAAAAACGACTACGCCCGATACAAGAAACACATTAAAGAGCCAATTATCACAAATGATACGCATCCAAATAACACGATAAACATATCAAGATTTACGACTTGAAACGGTCAACATGAAACAGTACAATACTATAACGAGATAGAATACTGACAGATGACAGACATAGACAAGGACACTTTCTTGTCAAATCCTTAAACCATGTCATAACCATTGGGTATGTTGGGCATGCTCAAACCCGACGGTGCAGGTGAAGTCGGTGCCCGGCACCTACAGTCCTGCATAAAAACAAGTGTTGAAACAACATATACACCTAATGTCAAACACATTGTGAGAGAGAATTGTGGTGTGGAAGGGCGCTCACGTATGTGTGATGCAACACCATCCCCCTCACCCGAACTTAAAAAATGAGCACAACATCATACATATCACGAAATGAGTATTAAACAATTTACATAACCACACAATATAAAATAATCAGGAGAAGACGGTACCATGCATCATTATATTATCAACATCATCTAATAGTATCATGTGCATCCAAGAAAAACACATAAGTCAAACAAGTGAAACAATCACCAACGTAATCACAAGTATGTATCAAACATAATAGTATCGACACAGTACTATAATAAACAGTATCATGAAAGGCACTACACTATGACCCTATATTGTGTATATTAATGAATATTTTAATCAAAAACCTAATAAAATCAACATATAAGCTTAATTTATTCACTCCCTAACATTCTGGCAAGCAAAATAGCCCCTTTGGGTGAATGAGTCCCATCCAGTTAGGACTCATTCACCTAAAATGGCGAATGAGTCCGATTTGAGCTATTTTCGAGGTTTGAGTGGGAAAAATTGGGTTTTAAGTTCAAATTTCTTCTATGTCAGCCTTTGGGATCTAATAAAAAATCATTTGAGTGGATTTCCTATATAAGAAAGCTTTCAAATCATTGTTTCAGCATACATTCATGTTATCGATACAAGCAAGCAAGGGTAGAATTTTTCGTCAATTGTTGCAACAATTCAAGATCTATCATCATGTCAAATATTATCATGCATCAAGCATGTTATTGAGCTAGTTTTGTGATGTAGCATTGATGATCCAAGATCAAGCATTGTTCTTTATTCATTTCAAGATCAATATCTACATCCTCCATGGCCATTTCATGCTGAGTTGCGGATTTACAAAGCATCATTTACAAGACATCATCCAAGGTAGTATTTTCCATGATTCATGTTCTTTGTTTCATGTTTCATGTCTCCATTTCATTCTCTCATCATTTGGTTTAATTACCTACAAGGGGTTTGACCATGGAAAACCCCTATCCCCTAACAATCAACAATTTTTCTCTCTTTGTGTGATTGTGCATCTAAGTACTTTGAAGATTTGAAGGATTATTAAATATTAGGTTACATGATTCTTGGAGTTGTCTTCCCATTTGCAAGGTCATAATATTCACAAAAAGGTCATCTAAAACCCTGAAATTAGAGTTTCAGATCTGGGAACCTGGAGGAACAGATTAAGCAAACTGAGGAGAGTAGATTTAGACTTTGAATTTCTAGGAAATCCAAATTGCACTCATTCACCACAAGTGGCAAATGAGTCCCAATGTAGGTTTTTTTTGGAGACATTTGCAAATTTGGATACCCATTTTCCTAAAACCTACTCTTGTGTAGAAATCCATATTTGGGACTGATTCACCCAGAATGATGAATGAGTCCCAGTAGGCCAAAATTTGAGGATCAGTAGTATTTCTAGTCTCCATTCAAGTCTCTACAATTTTCTAGGTGCACACATTTCATTTCACAACTTTTTATTCTATTTTAAATGCACTTCTAGGTCATTTAATTCAATTTTGCATCATATTAGGGTTTTGCATTTCATCTTGCATTTCATTATCTTTTCCAAGTCTAAACTTGGTGGTGAACCCCTCTTGTAATCTGAAATCATACCCTAGGATAGTCCCTTAGTAGATCTCTTTCTCCTTTGCACAATTGATGTTGAGATCTCTAGGGAATCCTTGAATGTTAGTTGGAGAAAAGTGGTGTTCTATGTCCAAAACCATAAAGGGTATGTGCAGGATCATGGTATGCCAAAAAGTGGCAATATTTGTAGGGTATGTGGCTGACGACTTTTTTTTCACCCAAAATTAATGAAACGAAAAGGGTTTTTAGGAGATTCTCAGCTTTCCAAAAATATAAATTATGATTTAATTTGAATTTAATAAATAATTATTATTCATTTTCTATTAGAATTGCGACTAAAGTCCTGATTGATAGGCTGATTGAAAAACATCTATAACTTTCAAACGGTATCATATTTTTTGAATCCAAAACATGCGTCACATTCTATTCTTTACATACTATAGGATTAAAAAAATAAAAATTAAATTTCATGAATTTTTGACCAAGTTAAGGTGGTCAGACAGACGAGTTTTTATATTTTCTAAAAGTTGTAATAAAAAATTCATAATTAATTATTTACTTGGAAAAAATTACAAAAAATATGCATCACATCCGGACATGAGTCCTCTACTTATATATAAAATATTACAAAAAAATATTATCATTTTGTTATGGTTAGGGTGGTCAGACAGACACCTACTTCTTATTTTTTCCCCGAAATTTAAGTACTACTGCATTGAAATTTCAAATTTTCACCAAATAGATTTTATTTATTTTTAAATAAACCTAGTATTTTAGAAACTACATTCAATTTTCTACAAAATTCTATTCTTACATATTTTTGAAATAATATAGATAACTTATTCAAATATTTACGTCAAGTTGCCTAACACTGATTTTTCTGAATTTTTTGCCACTTAAGGGCCTGTTTGGCATACCATGATCCTGCACATGCCCTAAAGCATCCATTTTTCCACTAATTGGTTATGATAATGAAGGGAGGCTTGAATAAGGCCCCATAATGATATCTTAGCAAGAGTCTTCTTTAGTTGTTCAAGAAGATTTTACTCTTTTTTGCTTTGTGCAGGAAAACGAGCAGGACTAGGCAAGATAGGATTAAGCAATGGGAGGGATGTTGAAGGTGTTTTTCTTGGTTGCAGATTGTTTCTAGTGTTATATGTATGAGCAATGGTATTAGAAATCAGCTGTTGTGATACATTATTCTTAGGTGGGTAGAGGATAATTTCAGGTTTGTTTTGAGTTTGTGGTTTGTGTGAAGGCGGATAAAGAATTAAGGGATTCTTAGGATGACCTACAAGGTATGTAGGAGGTCCATTAATCAAAGGGTATCTAATGGATACTTGTGCATTCATAACCTCAATGGTATTGCTTTGATGTATTTCTAATAAAGGGAAATCTAGTGTCTCTTTTTCACCATTATCTAAGGGAGTCGAAATGTTATCATTTTCTTCTATCATGATATCATCCCTATTAATAGATTTTTAAGGAGAACTACAAACCAAATTTTTATGACATTCAAAGGTTGGTTCTTCTAAAATGACTTCATCATGGGTAAGGGAGTTACCAATGGTTGGATTTTCTTGTTCAATAAGGTTTTCCCTAGGGGAAAAGAGACATATAAGGTTCTCATAATTTTCATCGATTGCATTTTCTAACATCAATGTATCTTCATTACCAATAATAGAGATATTAGAAAAAGGTTCAATTTTATTGCTATGATTTTTCATGATTTCATCCTTGTTTTCTAAGGGCTCATTCTTTTGTGCCATAAATTCCCTAGTAGGAGAGCCTTTAGGGGAGTAACAAACAAGATGTTCATCACCTTCCATGGTTAGGTTTTGTAAGGTAGCTTCATCACAACTAGGGGAGACATCAAGAGAAAGAAAATAATGTTTGTCCATGACTAGATCCTTTCATTCACATAGATCTTCCCAAATGGTAGGAGCACTAGGAAAGGGAGAAATGATATTTTCATGACTTTCAATTGCTTCTTCTAACACTAAAGAGGGTTATATATCTTAATGTTTTGATTATCTAACACCAACATATCTCAAAGTTTTGAATATGTTGGGAGATGAATGTAGGTAGGTTTCAATGGTCTCTTGTTGTGTTGTGTGATCGTCATGATTACTTATTGTTATATCCTCTTGTTCAGTAATGTCTTTCCTAATAAGAGAGGTAAGAGGATATAAACAACTAGGGTTCTCAAATCTCTCATAGATGAGATCTCTTGTAACAATAAAATACATTCTTCATAAGGAGGAGAGATATTGGAGTGTAGTGTAGAAAAATGTATCCATTTAGATTTTCACACATGTTTGGGCCCTGCTTGTGTTTTTGACCTAATTTTTCCTAGATTTAGTGTTTTGATGTATATTACACATTCACATTAGGTCTTGGGCCCTTGTGAAATAATTTATTTTAATGGCACCTTGCTAAAGTGTTGTAAAGTGTTTTAACTCACTTTCACACTTTTCTATGGTTTTATCAAACAACTAAGCATAATAAACCTATTTTAAATTAAAATTAACCTTAATATTGAATTGTTTGAAGTGTTGTAAAATTTTGTAACACACTTTCACATTTTGCTAGGATTTTCATTAATAATTGGGTCCTCTTATGCTTTAATTGGTCCTATTTTACATCCACAAGCCTCATTTATTGTATATTTTCAAGGATAATCCCAACACAAATCAGTATCCAATCATAATTCAGGTGTTTCTAGCTTGTGTGGCCTAGATTTAATGATCTAGGACTCATTCTCCACTTTGGGCGAATGGGTCCTATTGGTCATTTTTAAAGAACACAACAAATCTCATTGATCATCTATGAATTTTCTAGATTCAGTCCTTGAATACTCAAGTGGTGATTGGCCAATGAATAAGAGGAAGCTATAATGCTTCCCTCCTACACTTTGGGCTCTAAAAAACTTGGGAGGGTTATCCCATAATGTGTATCTTGCAAACTTCTAAACAACTATATCACACATTGTATAATAAATAGATTATTCCCATTGAAATGTTGATTAGATGAAATCTTCCAAGAAACTGGCAATTCCTTTGAAAGGATTAAACACCTAAAGCTAAGAATACAACATAATACCAAATTCAAACAAAATAAATCTATTGTAAACTTTTTTATGAATCTTGTTCACAAATTGAAACAACAGAAGCACGGGAAATGCACTTAGCACTTGTTACACCAGTGTCTTATCTTAGGATAAGGAGTCAAATCTCAAAAAATTAAACTATAAGGTAAGTTTAATTTCAAATAGCCATGGTATCTATGTAATTGAATTACAATATATGTACTAAATGCTCAGATTCTATGACTACTTATCAAAATCCATAGAACATTCATATGAACTCACACTTTAATTAAGGTACTTCAACTGATTCATTAAATCAAAGCCATAATTAGAAGATATTTCACTGTAACACAACAATGGAAATTAATGAAATATCATTAATCAAGTTTCCATTAATAATTTTAATATGAAATATTATAGATGAAAAGACAATAGACTCAAAGGTTTGCATTGTTCATTTAGACATGCTTGAAAACAATACAATTTACAAAAATTATTTGCTTGACTCAAAACCTAACATACAAACTCAAAATATATTTTCTTTGTATTATACATTTGTACTTCTCAGATCCAAAATTCAAAAAGAGACCCGCACTAATGACCCTGAATTCCTTTTTATTAGAAACAAGGGAGAAAAATAAGCATCAAGTCAAAATTACACCCGTCACATTTTGATTTGACAACTCACACTGATCATTCCATGAGGAATGGTTGCAACAAACTGAGATAATATTCTCCCATGAGACAAAGGTTTCTTTTCTGTTGGTGGAAATTCCATTTCCTTCCAAAAGGAAGTTTGTTGAAGAGATTTGTCTTCAAATCATTGGAGCATCTTTATCCTTCTCACCAAAAGAGAAAAGAGGAAGAAAAAAGGAAAGAAAAAACATGGATCAATATCTAGGTCATCTTCCAACACCAGTCATGAAGTCACCAACAATCAAAATTTACCTATTCCATTTTTAATTGGGAGAAACATATCTTTTATACATTACAATTTATAAGGCTAGACCTGAATTATACTTGACCATCCATATATGTTCTCCATCCTTGTACCTACAACTACAACTCATCAATGAATGTCTTCTTCCACAATTCATATTCTTCTTCAAAAGGAAAATTGAAACCCAGGAGCTCATCCATTCTCATTTTGTAAGGAGCATACTTAGACACTACTTAATTGGCTTCTTTTTCATAGTCTTCCAGGAAAGTAATGGTGAAAGACAAATTTTCAAGAGTATTTTTCAATAAATCACTATCAACACTCTCACATATGAGGGATGCTTGGGAAGAAATAGTCATGTCCACTTGATCTTTCCATGACTATAGAGGTTTTACCTCATTATATGTATGTTGAATATTAGGCAACAATCCCAAATTTTCCTCATCAAATTTGGAATTTAGCTCTCTTATTTTTACTTCCAAAGGAGCAACATACCATTGAAACCTTTGTTCCTTAATTTCATTAACAAATTTATATGTTGGGCCAATATTTGGATATTTGTCCTTCTTATGTGCAGACCCAAATGCTACGAGCTTCAAATTTTCAACCCTAGGGATCCATTTGTCCATGATTGGAGTATCCAAATCCTTGTCTCTCTGAGACAACTTAATTACTTGCAACATTAGAGAATAATTTGAATGAATACTATTCAACTTTCCTTGAATCTTCTTATTCTTATTCACCAAAACCGTATAAACAATCTTTGAATTATTTTTATACATTGTGTCCTGAACCTGTGACAAAATTTCTTATATACTTCAATCTGTAGAAACAATTGTTCCTTTGTGGGGTTATTTTATGGAGCTGCACCTCATGTACTTGGCTCCTCAATTGTAATTGTTTCTTGACCAAAATTCTATGGAATTACTACTAATGATTGTGTTGGTTCCCAAATCAACAAACACAATGAGTCCTAAAGAGTCACTAATCTCTCATATTCAGACTCAATGGGTTGATGTGGCCAACAAATGAGATTCGACCAAGGACTAAAAATATCCTACACTTCTAGCTCTATTAAACCAAGGAGGGTAATTCCAATCAGTATATTTATAGATACTTGTGTGCTAAAGTATCAAATACACTGTAAATATATGTTTCTCCTTCAATTGTTTGAATGAAATAGTACCCTAAAGGTTTGGCTAACCTTCATAGCATCATTTAATTCAAAACTAAGAGATGTAGAGCATTAAATTCTACACACAAACTAACTAGGACTGATAAGTAATTTTGATTTAAAATTTGTCATTGCTCACAATCAGTTTTAGGAAACTACAACATTAAGAGACCAATGCTATATCCCAGGGTGGAGTCATCTAAACCATGTAATTCAAAACTTGACACAACATTCAATCTTCCATAATCATATCTATCAAATGATGCATTGCACCATTGATATCAACAACTAAACTAGTTATACTTAGCAATCCTAGCACACTGCTGTATAAACCTTCATTCGTGTTACTACAAATTAACTCATTATTTGTATGAGAGTAATAACATCAAACAAACATACAAGGAAAGAAAAGAAGCTAAATAATAACAATCTTTGATCACTCATATTAAGAATTTATGCAAAGTGAACAATGGAGACAACCAGTTCAGAATAATATGTCATTTACATCCAACTATGACTATGTTGTAATTAAATTCTTCATTCCAAAACTCAGACTAATCTAGATACCTAAAAACTAGCAATATACATTAAACCCCTATTACAAAATGTTCACGTGAAAACTAAAAAGTGCAACCTCCTTTACTAAAACATGAAATCTACACTTTAAAAAGAAAATGAAAGAACCCTAAATGGAGATCTCCCAATGACACCTAGCATGTTTAGGTTCACTGATCTTCAACTACTTTTCCTTGCTGAAGAATATTCAACCTTCTCTCTATTTTCTTGCTCCTCACTCCACTACCCTGCAACAAAAAAATATTCCTCACGGGAAGACTTCATTCTTCATCATTATGTCCTTTCTTACAACTAAAAGAATATTCCGTTTGATGTTAAAAACCCTTCACTATAAAAATATCCCTTTCACATGTTCATCTTTCACTTTTACCTCCCAACAATACAAAGCCCTTTACAATTTGAAAATCCTCATGAAATGTTTTATTTCACTACTCAATAAATAATGTTCGTTAACTTTATTTGTAAAGGTTTTAAATTTTCAATTGGGTAATAAATTAATTACCTATGAACATCACCATTTACTTGCCCAACATTAAAAAAATAAAAATTACTTATGGGTCTTTGAATTTTATATCACTGGGAGATAAAATAATCTACTTGTGCAGTTACCTTTTGCCTTTAACTGAAGCTCAAAACTTTAACTTTCATGGTGAAAAAAAACCCCTCATTTCTTAAAATCCCCATTTGTCCTGTATTCACCTTCACGTTGCAACGTGAAATACTTTTTTTCAAAACCCAACAAATAAAATTTTTAACTTTATTGGAAAGACTTCAATTTCACTTTATTGGATAAATAAACAATTACTCATGCCTTCATTATTTCAATCACCTTGAATTAATTTTCCATTTTAAGAGAAAACTCAAGTACTTGCTCATGGGCCCACCACTTGCACATCACCAATGTTGTGTGAAAAAGTAAAAACTTATGAGTGATGGGCGATATGTAGCAATAACATAGTTTTCTTAGGCCTTTTTCATTTATTATCCATGCATAGCAATAAAAGGCTTCTATTTTTTCATGGAAGATTAAAATTTACTTTATTGGGAAAATAAAAATTTACCCATGCACTTATGTTTCACCTATTCAAAATTATTAAACAACAACTTTGAACTCTTTCCACGGGCCCACCATGTTCATTCAAACTTTGCAAAAATGTTCATTCCTCATCTCTAATTCAAAGTGAAAATGAAAATATAATTAGCGATAGAGAGCATATTATCGCCCATCGCAAATGACTTGAGAAGAGTGATATTAATATTAGTGATGGGAAAAATACAAGTGCAACATCGCGGATCGCCAATGAGATGAGAGAAAAAAAATATCAAACCATGATGTTCAAAGTTCTTCCTTGGGAATTTTTGCAGCTGTCGACAACCAAAATTGATCACAAACATGTTTAAAATCCCTGCCCAAGTATTAGAAATGGTCCTAGGATGAAATTAAAACCTGGAGCAACACATTTGAGCTCGAAAACACCCCCAAAAATGTGTTGGAAGGAAAAAAACGTGAGTAGCATTCCTCTTTACATAATACACACTTGAATCTGCCCAAAATCCCTTAGAGGAACCACCATGAAGATCAAAAGATACCAAATCATTGATGCAAATAAAAAAAAACCATCAAAATCTGCTCTAGAATGGCCATATCGCTCCATCGCTCATTTAAAATGAAAATCAACTTGAAATTAATGAGAAGTTTCATAACATCACTCCATTACAAATTTACAAAGGGAAAGAGTCATCCAATCCACAATGGGACATGGGAGAACACAACCATCGCTGATCACCAAATATGCAAATCAAAAATAGGGAAAGCCATATTTCAGCCAATCAGAAGCAACAATTAAACTTGCTTTTCCTTCAAACATGAGAAATTTTATTTTATGTTTTCCCTAAATGAGTTTTTTACTTTTTCACGACATTTAAAATATTTAAAATATTTTAAAAATTAGTATTTGAAACATTAGAAAAATTGCAAATTTCAATTGTACGCCTACGACCCAAATGGAGAAACTTCACTATGCACAAACGGTGACCCTTGGAGTTGAGATTTTTTGTTTGCGGCCATAATAAATTATTTAGAGAAAACTCATTTTCTCAAATTTTTCCCAACCATAAAAAATCAAGTACCTCCTTTGTAAATTGGCCCCAGAGACGTGATCGCCACAAAAAAAGTACATTAAAATAATGTACCAAATGACCTTCGATCTTGATGAAAATGGAGCTATAGATGTTCCAAACCCAAACAAGAAATGGGTTGTCATTATAATTGCAAAATTTGAAACATTCTGGAATACCATTTTCGACCATGTCGCGATCAGAAAGCAATTAAATAACCCATCAGAACTTATCATGAAGGCACAAAATTGAATATTCCTATAGACCTTTTAGAAGAATAATGCAATGCAAAAGACAGTTTGGAAAAAGAGATCCGAAGGTGAAAGTTATTCAATGTCAAAATAGCCTACTTGGACTTTTCTGGAACTCTACCTATTTAAAACTGATTAAAGCTCACCAAGTTGCTACTCTAAAAAAATATCAAATCATTTTTTGTTGAAATTCCATTGGAAACACTAGCTTGTTTGGGTACACTGATTGTGTTTGCAAGAGGGCCTCTAGACAAGGGTATCAAAAATTTATTAAAACTAATCATGGGAAGCTAAAAATGGACATACGACATCTCCAATAGGTGTTTAAAATTTCCCCAAAGTGATTTTTCATGACAATTCATGGGTGTCAAAATCTAAGCTCCCAAAGTGAGCTACTTAGGCTTATTTTGCAGGGTACTTTTGAGTGCATTAGGGGAAATTTTACATGGGCCCTCAGAAATGTAGCCAAAATTTGGAGGTCCCAATAGTGGCTTTGACTGGGGATGCATGCCCCTTGCGTCCATTATGAGATTCTAGATCTATGGGAGAGAAAACCAAGTTCCTTGTCCATTGGGCAACCTAAACTGCTTCATTATGTTGTATTGGAATTCATTTTCTAAACTTTATTTGGAGGCCCTAGGCCCCCAAAAATGAAATACCAAAATTTACCTCTGTCAAACACTTTGTTCTATGTTGTTTGCAGTAGTCCAAGTATGAAAAAATTGTCATGAACTACCCACAAGCTAGCTCAGTCATTGACATGTCATACTATATCACTATGCTTTCCAGTGTCACCAATAATTTTGTCAATCTAAAACATGGAATTAGACAATAACTGAAATTTGTAATCACTGTAACATTTTACCTTGGCTAGCTTTTCATGTTCCATTAAATGCTCACTTGCTTGAATTGAGAAATAGAAGCATTCATAATCCATTTGATCGTTGACATCACAAACTTTGAAATCAAACTTAGTTTGCACATCAAACTAAAAGCTCTTATAAACAACTTGTTGTGTGTCATGCAAATCATCTCGGCATATGTCAAAGATAAAAGATGCATATTCTAGAGCATCCTTATATGGATCACTACAACATGGGCACATTTTTTGACATTTTGGTTCAAGTACATCATAATACACCTTGGTATCATAGAAACAGGGATCATATGCATCATTAAGATCTAAGAGATGAGTAAATGCATTCATCTCAGGTTCAAAAACATATTTTGATGCATTCTTCTCATCAGCATTCAACTCAATGCAAAATACATCAAGAGTAGGCTCAATCAATTCAACATCAATAGGGATAGCATAAAGACACCCATGTGCATTAGTATCTTCATGTGCAATATCAGTTGATGTGTGTGCTGACCCAAAAGTGAAAGACTCATTGCTAGCTAGAAACTCCTCATTAGCAATAGAACCAGAATCTTAATTTTCTTTCACATAAATTCTTTCCTCAAGGGATGAGAACATGTCCATGTGCACACTCTAAAGATTAGGAGCATCAAACAAGAAAAAATTGTACTCAACTTCACACTCATTAACATGAGATCCACCATTATTTTCACTTCTTGGCTACTCTACACATGGATCAAGAATTTTTGTAGTATCAACACAATTTGCAACTTTATTGCCATATGAATCAACAAGCTCTTCAATATAATCCATGGGTAATAGTGTTGGCTTAAAATCCATATATTTCTCACAATGTTTTGCTTGATCATTCAACCATGTGAACACCTTTTTTCATCAATGTGCATATCATCATCCTCTTCATACATCACAAAATTTTCTATCTCTACTTCATATAAACAATCATGAGCAGCAAGTACATTAATACATTCATCAACATCTTTATCATCTCTACTTTTGTGTTTAGGATCAAGGTGATCCCACAATAGTGTTTTACAATTTTTGGCCAAACTCGACACTGAAATATCTTTTTTTAACTAAATCTTCACTTTCAGGCATCTATAGTGGCTAAACCATGAGGAATTTGAAGATGATGCAAACTAGTGTTTCATGAAATCTTGTCTATAGATTCTAAATATATTTTTTTCAAAATTCTTGGAATTAGTTTGCACTTATTTTTCCATCTACCTCAAAAAACTAGTTTTTTTCATAAAATAACATTTTTAAAAAGTGACACTCACCGTATAACGCATAACTTTTCTTCCATGAAGGATAAAATTCTAATTCTTTCAAATTTTGATTTGTGACTTCGATATCTAGTGCTTCCACTTGGTTAGATAGTTTTTTATTGAATATTTTTTCCTTAATCAAGTTTCAAAGTCAAACCAATTACAATTCAGACAACGCTACCATATAACATGTAACCTTTTTTGTATGTATCAAAATTCATTTTTTTTTTGTTGGATCAAGGACTTCAATATTTGGTGCACTCATATTTTTCAATTTTTGTTTTTGATAATCTACTATTTTTCCATATATGTGCAAAACAGAGAGCTTTATTTTCAATGAAAACCCTATGTTTAATAAAACTAAAGAAACAAATACATAATAAAACCAAAAAATATTAAAATTATATTTGTTGGATAGGTCGTTCCGAGGAATAATTGATTCCAGTTGGGTTTGTGAAGTCTCTACCATTTTCATCTTCAACCTGAGCTCCGAAGTGAATTTTTTTTAATTTTTTTGTGTCTTAGGGGGGGATGAGGGATGATGGGGGTTCGAACGAACCCCTTGGGGTTTGAGCAAACCACCCTTCCATAAGGGATTTTGTTTGGATTTCTGGTGGGAAAGAATCAAAAGGGTTCGCTCGAACCCTGGTTCAAGCGAACCCCTTATGGGTTCATTCGAACCAGTAGGTTCGTACAAACCTATTATGGGTTCATTTGAACTAGTATGTTCGTACAAACCTATTATGGGTTCATTCGAACTAGTAGGTTCGTACAAACCCCTCAAATCTATTTTTTTCCATGGGGTCATTTTTTGTGAGTTTTTCTTCCTCACTTGAATTGTAAACCACTATTATTGCTTCACCCATCATAATACTAAAAAAACACCTTCTTATCTTCAAAGTCATCATCACTCATATAACTTTAGTGTGCTCCATTAATAGTAGACCTGAACTACATTCCATGTATTCAACAAATGTAATTTGTTCATTCATTTGCAAACAAGCAACTTCACAAGAATTTGTATCATTGCACCCTTCATGTGTAGAAAGTACTTCTAAGCCATCCTCATGAGTGCATTCATAGTCTTCAAGAGAGCAATCAAAACCTCCACTCTCATCATGATCCTCTTCACCGTCCAATTCATCACTACATAAACTATGCTCAAAATTTTCAAAATGAATGCTTAAAACTTCATTTTCAAGATCATGACCATTGATTTGTGACGGGAAATCATAAACACTTGCAAGCGTATCTTTATCTTCATCACTAGTAGAAATATCAAGATGTATGTTGCTTGTGGACTGATTACAATCACTATCTTCATCCATACAACAAGATGGATGTTCATTTTTTGATATACCCTTTTCACTTTTCTGTATCATGTTCTATTTTTTCTCAATGGGAGCTTCTATCTTCATTTTGAGACATCACATTTTTTTTCATAATTACATTGGGCTCCTTTAACACTCTTCATCCAATCAATTACCTGATCAAAACTATAAGGTTTCAATTCTTTTGGCAAGGTACTCAACCCTGGCTCAAAGATTTCACAAAATAAATCAGTGCGTATTGAATCCTCATGTCTCAAATTTTTGGGGACTTCCAACAAGGTATCAAAAAATCTTGAGAAAAAATTATAGTGTGGTTCTCCCTTGTGCCTCTTTATGTTAGACAATTCTTGAACAAAATATATCTGATCAACTTTGCTCAAATTCTATTGATGTTCAACTTGGAGTTCACTATGATTTGTGTATTGTAGTGATGAACAAATTAGAATAGAAACAACATTACCCTCTTGACAATCATTTATAGTGTCTGATCCATGAATTCCATTTGCATGAGGTGTGCTAGAATAACCAACACTTGCAGCCATGTATCCTTTCATCATTGAATATTTTAGATTGTTCTCAATATCCATGGAATTTTGATATTCCTGATGTAATTTTGTAGGCTATTTATCCCTTAATAGATAGCTCATCTTGCTATAAAATGCACAAAGATACACAACCAAGAATTCAACATCATTTGGTCTTATGTGTTGAGGGATAACTCTTATCACCTTTATAAATTAAAGATTGAAAAAATGGACCAACTCATCTTTGTTTTTATGGATGTTATTATATTTTTTTTCTTACTAAATAAGGATTAATCCTTTCTCCAAACTTTTCTATGAATGCATCCATGAACTCATTCCATGAAGAGATATAACAAACTGGTAAATATGAAACCAATCTCTAGCATCTTTCTTTAGAGATTGAACAAAGAACTTCATGACAAAACCTTCATGACTTACCTAAAAATATCCTATCAAATCAGAAAATTCTTGTAGATGTTGAGTTTCCAATTATAATCTTTTCCCTTTGAAGTTTGGAAAAAGTTTCCTAACTTCATTAGGAACAATGTCTGAGAAACCTTCAATACAATTAAAATTCAATGGTCTATATCTTTCTACAGAAAAAATTCTTTTATGACATGACAAGGGCTACACACTCAGATGCATAGGTTGATGATACATTTTCTTACACCCCTTTACATGTTGGAAGACTAAAATCACTGAGAAGGGGGGGGGGTGAATCAGTTATTTATGAAAGTCACAAAAACAATTGCAAAAAAAAAGAATTTGTGTTTTCTTTTGAACCAAGAAAACAAATGGTAGCTTGTGAAGTAGACTTGTGTATCAACTAAGCATATAGATAATACATTGGTATGGATAGAATTAAATGAACTATTTGTGCTTTCACTTGAATGAAAGTTCATAACATTAATAGGACAACTTCAGTATAAACATATGCAAAAATGAAAAGACAATCTTTCAACTATAAAATAATAAGGACAAACATTACAATCTAGCAACATTATCATAACAAAGCAATGACATTATAAAATCATGAATTTGATCAGTGGAAAACCCTCTTGGGGTAGAAAAACACTCTAAAATGGTGCCTTACTGGCTTAAATAAAACCATTGTTTACAATGCGTTATAGGCAGAATTTAGAGCACCCACTCTAGGAGCACCAACCCCTTACAAATTTAGAGAACCAACTCCATTACAATGCAACACAATTACAGTATTCTATGAGAACCCTAAAAGTGCAAATTTTGTAATCCTAGAATTACAATAGAAGACTATGAATATCCACATTAAGCACATTGAAAAATGTTGTATGAGAATGACAAAATATTCCTAAAATACAATAATATGAGAATCATAATAAATATTTTCAATGCAGTATAACTTTTACACAATGTGTCTAAAGCTTCATATTCCTCTCTCAAGAACCCATCCAAAAAAATTCCTATGAAGATCAACTTTTAAAGACCCTACAAATTATAATCTTTGTATGTAATTCGAAGAACTGTAAACCATCTCAGGTTAAGAGATTTTAATAAAATATTTTAACAAGTTTAAGAAAATACATTAATCTCAAATCAAAAGAGAGTATATTTTGTTGCAATTCGAGAAGAGATACCCAAAAACCCTAATGGGTTTATTTTTAACCATAATGAACAAGAGTTAATCTCTTAAAAATACCCTTAATGAAAATATTCCAAAATCAAGACTTTACTCAAATCCATATAGATTTTGCATTACCTAATCACGGTGGAAGATAATTGAATAAAAACCATAAAAACCTATTGAGTAGTTCCATATCTACCCAGTTGGAAGATGACATGAAGACTTCTCTAACAACCTTTCAAAGTCAAGCTTTCATTAGCTCACAATCAACAAACCAAAGCATCCTCACTGCCTTCTAGCTTATAACCTACTATCCAAAACTCCTCTAATGTTGGCTGAGAAAGAATCTCAAGATCTATAGCTAAAGAAAACATGGTGGCTAGGGTTCCAAACCCTATTCACAACATAATGAAAAGCTTCAATTCTCTTCGAAGACTTTACCAAACAAAATGATGTTTTGAAGTACGGAATAAACAAAACATAATAATGCCTTTGAATTTGTTGTCTTTGAAATAAATCATTAACACATGATGGTTTTCGACTACCTTGTGACTTCAAAGTGACTTTAAACAAAGTCAAAAACTTTATAAAATACATAGTCTTCAAAAAACCTTTTTCAATTTATATTTCTAGATTCCCTTTAGATGTTGATGAGAATAAAGTTCCATTTTTATTTCAAACACTTTATAATCATAACACCCAATGTCACATGCTTAATGTGACCGAAACATAAGAAACAAACCAGCTTTAATATGCTTGACTCCTTCAATGTTTAGCATGCCCGAAAAGGGCTTGATTTTTTTTTTTTAACAAAGACCTTATATCTCTTTAGTGCTCGACACCATTTATGGTGTAAAATATAAATATTTCAATATCCTCATAATAGGATATATTAACCATGAAATACTTCAAAGAAATTCACCAATGTAACATATGTAATTGAAATATAAGTTGCCTGAAGCCATGTACTATATGTCTTGAAGACCATGTTAGAAAAAATACTCTATGAAGAAAGTATATACAAGTGAACTGAACCTATAATCTACATTTCTTGAAAATTGTATGTGAAAACATAATAATTAATATCATGTTTGAACTGTGCCACTCATATCACATTTGAACTGCCAAAACATATAAAAACAAATTTGAACAAATGTATAAGAAAATGTATACCTCAACAAGAACTTACCATTGTATATGTTAGCTAGAGTATGTATGCCACTGTCCATGGTGTCTAAGATGCCTGATCAGAACATCATGCATCTTGTTCTTATATATGATGTTCATGTAAGATTACAACAAAGAAAAACTTTATAAGACATTATTCCTTGCTATAAAACTATATGCTCACTATACCAAAGCTATGTCACAACAACTGAAAAGAAGGATCTATATGTCAAGGATATATCTAAGACAACCAATGCCATATGATTATCAATATACTTGATTATACCATGCATGTCCACATGATTATCAAAGTACCACCAAGATATACTTTAGCAATGTCACAAACCTGAGAGTTTGTGTATTTTTCATCAAGGACAACAACTGAGAAGGAACCATTACAAACTTCAAATATCAACTCTACAGTTGATCACCACCATATTTCTTTCTTTTATCATGACCTTAATATATTACAATGCATAACTCAAATACAATTACATCTAAGATCTCTCTAATGGGAATATTTTAAGAACAACCATACGTCTTCATTACAACCTAAAAGCTTCAAATTATAGCTGAGAAGTATGAAAAATAAAATACCACTACATTTCCCTTTCTTAGTTCTTAATTCACTTAATAGGGAATCAACATTTTTTCAAGACTTGAATAATTATCATAAACTACTTTCAAACATAATAATACTTTGTTTAACTTTATGAGAATACCTAGAAACTTGGAGCAGTTGCTAACCTTTCTTCTTGACTAAATTTTTTTGTAGATCTGAGATTTCCATCAAATATTCAACAGGTTCTTTGGAAAGAGTCACCACCTCTCTTCATAGAGGACTAAACTTCAAGCAGTATGAAGCTTTTTCAAAAATTAATTTTCTTTTGGGTCTTCTTCCATAGCAGTCACAAAAATTCTTTGAAATTTTGTTGCAACAATCTAACTTCCAGGTATAAAAACTTCTCTATATCTGAACCACATGTCTAGATTTACCAAAATATTGACTCTTTCCAAATGGATAATCCTCTGATTGTCCCCAACAGAGTCACCAATCTATTGGTTCCCAAATAAATAAACACAATGAGTCCTAAAGAGTAGCCACTCTCTCATATTTAGACTCAATGGGTTGATGTGTCCAACAAATGAGATTCAGTCAAGGACTAAAATCTCCTACACTTCTGGCTTTGTTAAACTAGGGAGGGTAATCCCAATCAGTATATTTATAGATACTTGTGTGCTAAAGTATCAAATACAGTATCAACAGATATTTCTCCTTCAATTATTTGAATGCCACAGTACCCTAAAGGTTTGGTTGGCCTTCATAGTAGTGTTTAATTAAAAAAAAGAGATGTAGAGCATTAAATTATACACACAAACTAACTAGGACTGATAAGTAATTTTGATTTAAAATTTGTAGTTGCTCACAATCAGTTTCAGGAAACTGCAACATTAAGAGACCAATTCTATATCCCAGGGTGGATTCATCTAAACCATGTAATTCAAAACCTAACACAACATTCAATCTGTCATAATCATATCTATTAGATGATGCATTACACCATTGATATTAACAACTAAACTAGTTATACTTATCAATCCTAGCACACTACTGGATAAACCTTCATTCGTGTTACTACAAATTAACTCATCCTTTGTATGAGAGTAATAACATCATACAAATATACAGGGAAAGAGAATAAATTGAATAATAACAATCTTTGATCACTCATATTCATAATTTATGAAAAGTGAACAATGGAGACAACCAGTTTAGAATAATATGTCATTTACATTCAGCTATGACTATGTTGTAATTACATTCTTCATTCCAAAACTCAGTCTACTCTAGAGACCTAAAAACTAGCAATATACATTAAACCCTTGTTACAAAATGTTCTTGTGAAAATTAAAATGTGCAACCTCCTTTACTGAAACAAGAAATATGCACTTAAAGAAAATGCGATAACCCTAAATGGAGATCTCCCGATGACACTTGGCACATTCAGGTTCACTGATCTTCAACTTCCTTTGCTTGTTGAAGAATCTTCAACCTGCTCTCTATTTTCTTGCTCGTCACTCCACTTCCAGGTGCAATAGAAAAATATTTCCCGCAGGAAGACTTCATCCTTCATCATTATGCCCTTTCTTGTAGCTGAAAGAATGCTCTATTTGTTTTGAAAAAATCTTCACTATAAAAATCTCCCTTTCACCTATTCATCTTTCACTTTTACTGTGCAACAATACAAAGCCTTTTACATTTTGCAAATCCTCGTGAAATGTTTTATTTCATTTCTCAATAAATAAAGTCCCTTAACTTTATTTGTAAAGGTTTTAAATTTTCAATTGGGTAATAAAATAATTACCTATGCACATCACCATTTACTTGCCCAACATTAAAATAAAAACATTTACTTATGGGGCTTTGAATTTTATATCACTCGGAGATAAAATAATCTACACATGCATTTACCTTTTTCCTTTAACTACAACTCAAAACTTTTACTTTCATGGTGAAAAAAAAAACCCTCATTTATGAAAATCCCCATCTCTCCTATATTCACCTTCATTGTTGTAATGTGAAATACTTTGTTTCAAAACCCAACAAATAAATTTTTTAACTTTATTGGGAAGACTTCAATTTCACTTTATTGGATAAAAAACGATTACTTGTGCCTTCATTATTTCAATCACATTGAATTAATTTTCCGTTTTAACAGAAAACTCAATTACTTGCTCATGGGCCCACCACTTGCACATCACAAATTTGGTGTGAAAAATAAAAACTTATGAGCGATGGGCGATATCTAGCAATAACATAATTTACTCAACCATGTTCATTTATTATCCATGCATAGCAATAAAAGGCTTCTATTTTTTCATGGAAGATTAAAATTAACTTTATTGGGAAAATACAAATTTACCCGTGCACTTATGTTTCACCTATTCAAAATTATTAAAAAACAACTTTGAACTCCTACCATAGGCCCACCACCTTCACTCAAACTTTGCAAACATGTTCACCACTCATCTCTAATTCAAAGAGAAAATTAAAATATAATTAGCAATGGAGAGCATATTATTTCCCAAATCACAAATTCCCTAAGAAGAGTGATATTCATATTAGAAATGGGTGAAATACAAGTGTAGCATCATGGATCGCCAATGAGATGAGAGAAAAAATATATCAAACTATGATGCATGAAGTTCTTCCTCCTGCTTTCACCATTTCATCAAAATCCTTCGTTCTTTGTTTTGTTGGGAATTTTGATGGAACTCATTGCAGCCATGGCAAGATAAAAGTGTGCAGGTCATTTTTTCAAAATGTTGGGCGTTTTTGCAGCTGCTAGCAACCAAAATTTATCAAAAAAATGTTTAAAATCCCTTCCCAAGTATTAGAAATGGTTGTGGGATGAAATTAAAACTTGGAGCAGCAAATTTGAGCTCAAAAACACCCCCATAAATGTGCTAGAAGGAAAAAAACGTGAGTAGCATTCATATTTACACAATACACACTTGAATCTACCCAAAATACCTTAGAGGAACTACCATGAAAATCAAGATATGGCAGATCTATGATGCAAACAAAAAAACCATCAAAATTTTCTCCAGAATGATCATATCTCTCCATCGCTCATTTAGAATGAAAATCAACTTGAAATCCATGATACAAAAATGAGAAGTTTCAGAGCATTGCTCTGATGTAGAGCCAAGGTGAAGAAGAATCTCAATAATGGAAAACTCAATACTAAACAAGGAATTCTTCTTTCAATGTTTTCAACTGGTTAAACATCAACTCACCCTCAAGGGTCTCAACCATTCAAACTTGCAAAGCAACAACCAATCTTCACCAAGGCCCTTAAAAAGACCCTCAAAATGGATTTAGAGACAATTAGATCAAGTGAAGACAATCTCCAAGTCAGATTCATTGAACTTAAGAAAAATCACTATTTTGCACACTATTTCACTTATAGTAGTCAAAACCTAGTTTTTCAGACTTTTAAGCAAACTTTCCCAAAACACCTATGAAAAAAATCATGGATTGAGATACCCTTTTCAGAGATTCATAACATATTGGAAAAACCAAGCATATCTTCTTTGGACCAAAGGCCTCAAATTTTGACTTTTCACTGTTTTAAGCCTCCAATTAGGCCACTTTTCCAAAGGGTCTACCCCAAAATCTCCACCCCAAGCCTCCTAACCTCAAAAAAGTCTTTAATTTTGTTTCAAAACAAAGGATTCTCCTTGTATTAGGACCTTACATGCTCAATCAAGCCTCCAATGCTAAAACCCTGCTTTTAGCCTAAAGAAGTAGGGTTTTAGAGCACCCTTATTGTTTCTCCAACTTCTAGACCTATTCTAAACAACCCAACTTCTCAAAAATCTCTAATTATGTCATCTCATGCTTATAGAACACTCAATAGGCCTTTGACACCATTATTTCGCCAAACCTTAGGTCTAAGCCATCATTTTTCAAGGAAAACCACATATTTTCCAACCCTATTCACCATGCTTCAAGCCAAGATCCTATCCTTAAATTCCTCGTACCTCTAAGATAACATTACTTACATCCTATATAATTATCCCACTGAGTTAAAATCAAATACAGTAGGTGGGATGATGACTAAGACATCAAATTGGCTTCAAAACCCTTATGACTGCTCAAACCCGGCAGGGAATATTTAGATGATTTCAATCCTTAAGATCTATATTAACCTCTATCAAAGTACCAAATTCAAGATACAACACCTATCCACAGAGAAAAATAATAAATTCAACACATTGGAAGCATGTACGACCTACACAAAGTTAAGAAATGCTAAAAATATAGTGAAAACAATAAGAAAATAGAGATACTTGCAAAATTTATTTCATTTACTTGGCTTGAACAACCACATTCGAGCCTTTAAAAGGCCTTTTATACATTTCCAACTCTAAACTACCTTTGAAATGTCAAAAACCAACTTTTTTTCTTCTTGACCCTTCATATTTTCCTAAATTTGCAAAATAACAATTTTTATGCATTAACAACTTTGCATTTTCTTGAGTAACTTTTGACATATGAACTCCAAGAATTCCTAAACTCCTAAATAATTTTCATATGGTCTTTGAGACCTTATTTATTATAAAAAGAACTCAAACACCCGCAAAATCACCTAGACTCACTCTATAACCACCTTGATACACCAAATCAAATTTTGCATTTAAGGGTGTAGGTGCTCCTGCACCATACACCTGGCCATAAAAGTCTTCCAAGTCCCTTGGAAAATTTTTTACCTACAAAAAAAACATGATTAGATAATCCTATTTTTCCTTGCAATGGTTTCATCTTCACCTTGGGCTTATACTTGTCCTCCTCTTGCAATTCCATGCTTCCTTTGTCACTTTGACTCTTCATGTCTACTCTATCAACTTGAATCTATACTTCTAGGCTTTGATTGTCCTTCATCCATCTTCCTTTTTCATGTTCTTCAACTTCTTTCATTACAAACCAACTCATCATATGACTTTCCTTCTTCATCTTTACCCTTGGCTTGACCTCCATCAATAGTATCAACACAACTAGGAAGCAAAAAATGACTTCCTTTATCTTTTGCTTCTTGACCTTCCTTTTCACACCTACCATGCCTATTACCACTATCATAACGGAACACAACTGTGCAACAAGAAGTTTCATTAACCAAGGACAACTCTTTGCCCTTACCTTAGTCCTTCCTCTTCCCTCCATCTCAAGTGGAGACTTGACAGACTCTTTAGCCTTCTCATGGCCTAACTCTGACTTCCTTGCACCCTTAGTCCCTATCCTCATAGAGACCTTTGACAAAATCTTCATCCCATTTACTTCACCCTTCATTGTGACAACCTCTTCTTCATACTCTTTCACTGTCCTTTTCACATTTCCCTTCACTGTTTCTTGCCATTCTAACTGGATGACTGACATGTCTTTGTCTGTCATAAACTTGTTATCCATGTTAAGGCCTTGTATCAGACCTTTATCTTCCTTCATCACTGTGTTCTTAACTTGCACTGTCCTTTCAAACTCATTACATTCATGCCCCATCATTGGGATATGCAATTTATCCTCTTGACTTTCCATACTTTTCCTTCTATTTTCTTCCTTAAGGACCTCCGTCCTACTAACTTCATAAACACAACTTAACTGTTCTTCACCTCCTCCTAACATAATGCTTTCACATTGGTTTATCTCAACCAATCTACTCTCCATCACTTTCCATACCCCTTGAGATTCTCTCTCATCTACCTTCACCTCACTATCCACCTTTACCATTGTATTTCCAACGTCCATACTCTCTGTATTTCCAATATTAGACTGGCTTTTGTCTGCAATCAACTTCACAAGACACCAAACTATCCCTATCATAATCTTCTCATCATCTGCAATCCTTTCAAGACTTGTTCGTTTGTTGTCATCTTTGGTACCTTCATCCTCTACCTTAGTTTTTAAGACCCCTTTATCCATAGGTCTATCAATCACATCTCCATATACCTGTTTCTTTTCACTTTCTTGCCCATTTAGTGGATAACTCACCTCTTCCCTTATGTTTTCATCACGCCCAAATGGCTTGCGTTCTTGCAACTCTTCTTCACTCTTCATAACCTCATCTCTTCTCCTAAGGATCTATGTCCCAAGCATCTTCTTTTCACAACACTCTACCTAAGTCCCATAAACCTTTGCATTCATGATGATTTCCTTCCCTAGAACACTATCATTCCTCATTGAAAAAACTCTTACCTATTCCTTAACTTCAATACAACATTCATGCTTACCCTGCTCTTTCAAGGTCTTTTCATCTTTGTCCTTCACTTTCTCTGCTTCCCTTGTGTCTTCAAACTACTCTATTTTCCTCAATGCTTCTTCATGGTATTTTTCTTTCTCCATTGCATCTATGCTATGCCTTTCTATTTCTCCCTTATACCCTTGTTCCTTTTGTTCCAATAACTCTCTTTTTCCATGCATGCCTATCCTTCTTTGTGTCCCTTCATCTTGCAAACAATTCAAGGTATACCTTTGCCCATCCTTTTCAATTTCATACACATTAAGTCTCCCATCATGTATAGCAAATCTATCAAAATTCCAAACCATTCCTAGTATCATATGACAATCTCTTATAGGAATTATATCACATAGTACAACATCATTTTAAGGACCAATCTGAAAATCTACAAAATCTTGCTCTCTGACCACAACATGTTGATTACTATTTATCCAATATGCCTTGTAAGGTGATTCATGTTTTAGCCTTGTCAAATGCAATTTTTCAACCATTTCCTCCGAGACAACATTATCTAATGAAGCTGAATCAATCATTACTTTACATACCTTGCTCCTGCATTTGCATCTAGTTTGGAAGATAGCATGCATCATTTGTTCTTCTTTCTCATCCAACCTTCTGATGGCCATAGTGTCTTGTATCTTCAAATGCTCCTCCTTCAACCTTAAAGAGATCTACTACCTCACTCTGTACCACTATGATGTAGATCCAAGGTGAAGAACAATCTCAATAATGGAAAACTCAATACTAAACAAGGAATTCTTCTTTCAATGTTTTCAATTGGTTAGACATCAACTCACCCTCAAGGGTCTCAACCATTCAAACTGGTAAAGCAACAACTAGTCTTCACCAAGGCCTTTACAAAGACCCTCAACATTCATTTAGAGACAATTAGATCAATTGAAGACAACCTTCAAGTCAGATTCATTGAACTTCACAAAAATCACTATCTTGCTCACTATTTACCTTGTAGCAGTCAAAACCTAGTTTTTCATACTTTTAAGAAAAAATTTCCCAAAAAAAATATGAAAAAAATCATGGATTGAGATACCCTTTTTAGAGATTCATAACATACTAGAAAAATGAAGCATACCTTCTTTGGACCAAAGGCTTCAGAATTTAACTTTTCACTATTTTAGGCCTCTAATTAGGCCACTTTTCCAAAGGATCTACCCAAAAATCTCCACCCAAAGCCTTCTAACCTCAAAAAAGTATTTTCTTGTGTTTCAAAACAAAGTATTATCCTATTCTTAGGACCTTACATGCTCAATCAAACCTCCAATGCTAAAACCCTCCTTTTAGCCTAAAGAACTAGGGTTTTGGAGCACCCTTATTGTTTCTCCAACTTCCAAAACCTTCCTAATCAACCCAACTACTCAAAAATATCTAACTAGGTCCTCTCATGCTTATAGAACACTCAATAGGCCTTTGACACCATTATTTCACCAAACCTTAGGTCTGAGCCATCATTATTTCAAGGAAAACCACATATTTCCAGCCCTGTTCACCATGCTTCAAACCAAGATCCTGTCCTTAAATTCCTCCCACCTCTAAGATAAAATTCCCTACATCCTATAGCATCATCCCACCGAGTTACAATCAAATACAGTAGGTGGGATGATGACTAAGACATCAAATTGGCTTCAAAGCCCTTGTTACTGCTCAAACCCGGTAGGAAAGATTTAGATGATTTCAATCCTTTAGATCTATATTAACCACTGTCAAAGTACCAAATTCAAGATACAACACCTATCCATAGATACAAATAAGAAATTCAACACATTGGAAGCTTGTATGGCCTACACACAATTAAGAAATGCTGAAAATACAATGAAAACAATAAGAAAACAAATACACTTCCAAATTTTATTTCATTTACTTGGCTTCAAAAACCAAATTCGAGCCTTAAAAAGTATTTTTATACATTTCCAAGTCCAAACTACCTTTGAAACATTCAAAACCAACTTTTTTTCTTCTTAACCCTTTAAATTTTCCTAAATTTGCAAAATAACAACTTTTATGCATTGACAACTTTACATTTTCTTGAGTAACTTTTGAAATATGATCTCCGAGAATTCCTAAACTCCTAAATACTTTGCATATGGTTTTTGAGACCTTATTTATTATAAAAAAAACTCAAACACCCCCAAACTCACCTAGACTCACTCTATAACCACCTTGATACACCAAATCAAATTTTGTATTTGAGGGTGTAGGTGCACCTACACCACGCTCCATCATGAATATGCAAAGGGAAAGAGCCCTCCAATCCATGATGGGAGATGGGAGAACACAACCATCGCTGGTCGCCAATACAAATGAGATATGCAAATAAAAAACAACATAGGCGATGAGTTCATTCGTGCAGTATTTCAACAAATTAAAAGCAAGAATTAAACTTGCTTTTCCTTCAAACATTAGAAATTGTATTTTATGTTTTCCCTAAATGCATTTTTCACATTTGCACAACATTTAAAATATTTAAAATATTTTAATCATTAGTATTTAAAACATTAGAAAAATTGCAAATTTCAATTACGCCTACGACCCAGATAGAGAAAATTCATTGCACACAAATGATGACCACTGGAGCTGAGATTGTTTTCTTGCATCCATAATAAATTATTTAGAGAAAACCAATTTTTTCAATTTTTTCCCAGCCATCAAAAATCAGGTACCTCCTTTGTAAACTGGCCTTTAGGACGTGTTCGCCACAACAAAAGTACATTAAAATAATGTATCAAATGACCTTTGATATTGATTAAAATGGATTTTTAGATGTTTCAAACCAAAAGAAGAAATGGGTTTTCATTAGAATTGCAAAATTTGAAACAGTCTAGAACACCATTTTTGCCCATGTCACGATCAGAAAGCAATTAAATAACCCATAAGAACTTATCCTAAAGGCGTGAAATTGAATAGGCTTGTAGAAATTTGAACCCATAATTCAATGATAAAGACGGTTAAAAAAAGAGATCTTGAGGTGAAAGTTATTCAATGTTAAAATAGTTTACTTGGACTTTTCTACAATTGTACTTGTTTAAAACTGATTAAAGCTCACCAAGTTGCTACTTTGAAAAAATATCAAATCATCTTTTGGGGAAATTCCACTAGACACAATACCTCATTTGGATACATTAAGTGCATGTGCAAGAGGGCTTGACTTGATTTGATCACATTTGCGAGATATTAACGCTCAAAGTTGCCTTCTCTAAAAATTTGGAAATGTTGATTATGAAACCCTGAAAAAGTTAAGTTGGAATGGGCTTTGACAAAATAGTAAATGAGGAGCTGGGGTGCTACAAACTGGAAAAATGGTAGACAAACATATAGAAAAAAAATAAGAACATTTACCTTAGAATGCAGGTCAATAGGTCATGAAATAAAATTCAATGTGCAGGGCTACTTTAGCAGATTTTACACTATCCAGTCTGCAAATCTAAACAAATTTCAAATGGATTCAAGCTAGAAAACTTAGCAAATGGATTCATGGGGCTAATCCAACTGACATGGGGCTTCATAAAAATGTAGAGAATCATGGAAAAATATTGGCAGGGCTTGAAATTCAATTGGTGCAAAATTGCAACACCTCAAAGATGGTCTACTCAGAAAGTTTAAACAACTACAAACAACAAACCAACTTTTGGACCTCGAGACAAGGGTATCAAAAAATTATTAAAATTGATCATTGGAAGCTGAAAATGGACATATGACATCGCCAATAGATTTTCAACATTTCCCCAAAGTGATTTTTCTTGACAATTCATGGGTGGCAAAATATAAGCTCCCAAAGTGAGCTACTTAGGCTTATTCTACACGGTACTTCTAAGTGCATTAGGAAAATTTTTACATGGGCCCTCAAAAATCTAGCCAAATTTTTGAGGTCCCAATAGATTGCTTAGGTGGAGGAGGAGGAGATTAAGGATGTGCAATTGGGGAAGTACGTGTAGCATAACTTGAATATGATGGGCACTGGGTCTTCAATGTGTCTACCTATTGCTTGAACAATGCCAACTCTATTTCCAACTCAGCCACCCTTTGTTGACTCTTGTTATATTCATCAATGATTTCATTATGCTTGCATTTTTACAAGTCCCTCTCTATAGTGACATTCTCCACTGTTTCCTTAGTGAATTTAGCAACATTGATTGTCGTCTCTACTACTTCTAATGCCAGAGTGTTAGAGACTCTTTTAATAATTAACTACCCACTGAAATTGGCTAGATTTGCAACTTTTGGTTTTATATACCCTAGAGATAATGATCAAAGGGCCAAGGCATCCCATTCTTCACTAAAGGTTGACCCTTGCAATGCCAATTTGGCTTCTTCCTCTATTTGAAAGAAGGGTTTTTCATGCCTCCTTATTGTATCCAACACCACATGCATCTACAATGTCCCATTCTAGCAACAATAACACTCCACTTTTATGCACTATTGCTTTTCCTTCTTTAGGTGCGATGTTTTGGAATTCCTTCCTCATAATTTTCCTCACATTTGCTTGCACAACCTCCTCAGGAAGCTATGGGTGTTAGCTCGTCTCTTTTGCAACATTTTCTACATATTCTTGAGCCTTAGCTCTCCATACAAAATCCTTAAGTGATTTTTTTTCTATAAAATAATCATCCTTCAAAAATGTCTTGTGGGCCTCATGCCTTAGGCCATCAACATTGTTCATGATCTAGTGTTGTAATGTATCCTACACATTCACATTGGACATTGTGCCTTTCTAGGCTAAGGGGACCCCATTTAGTGTTGTAAAGTGTATTCAAATCATACTTTCACATTGAATTCTATGTCCCAAGCCCTAATTGCCTTTACATCATCACTAATAGGCCCCTATTAACCCATATTGTGCATCTTGAGGCCTAAATTGATCAAATACCTGACAAAGTTGCATTTTAAACTTTATTTCCTTATCTCTTGGCATCTTAGCTATCAAAATGGCCCCTATCGGATTCATTCACCATCCATGGTGAATTAGTCCCATCCAGGTGGGACCCATTTGGCTCATTTTTAACCTTAAGTAGGAAAAAAGTGAAATTTAAGTTTATTGTACTTCATGTCGACCTATGATTAGGTATTAATGGGTAAAATAGGTGAATTTCCTATAAATAAAACCTTCTAAGCCCTAATTTGCATCTCTCAACTCATTTTTACAACTCATTCGTCATTCATCTTCTCAAGCAAGCTAGGATTTTAACAATACAAGCCATTCAAAATCAATTTTTAGACATTCAAGGGCAGATTATTCATGCTTTGTTGCAAAAATTCAAGATCAAACATCACGGCAAGGTAATAAAATCCATTATTTCATGTTTCATTCCATTCTTTCATCATTTTGGTTTAATTACCTAAAAGGGGTTTGACCAAGGCAAACCCCCATGCCCTAACATTCAACATTTCTTCTTCTCTCCTTGTGTGTTTTCAGATTTAGATCTCTTGGAAGCTTTGAAATCATTAAGAATCAAGTTGAAAGGTTCTTCAAGTCTTCTCTTCATTCAACAAGTCAAAATATCGAAAAAAACTCATTTTTAGGCTCAGAAATTAGAGTTTCAAAAGTAGACACCTTTAGAAAGCCAAAGTGAAGACTGAAAGCTCTAGATTCTACTCTTGATTATTCAGAAATTCAAAAATGGAATCATTCACTATGAGTGGTGAATGAGTCCCACTCCTTGGTCAATTTTTTTAGTTTTCTACATTTTTAGATACCCTTTTGTCAAGTTCTGACTCAATTTTGCAGAACTGGGACTAATTTTCCCATAATGGCGAATGATTCCTTCTAGGCCTAAAACTAAACATCAAAAACATTTTAAATGTCATTTCAAGTCTTCATCCACATTCCAGGTGCCGACTTTAAGTTTGGTTCATTTTTGTTTAGTTTTGCATTCATTTCTAAGTGTTCTTGCATTACACAATGTGTTTTCAAACATCACTTTTTTCTTAGGTTTCACATACTTAATCAATCAATCTTACCAAATAGCTACATCTATAACATTATATTTAGACATAATTTAATCATACATATCTTAGTTTGTATGAACCTACCTAGACTTTTGACTCTACTTTCTCCTTTTAGGTGAAAAACCCTAGAAATGCTAGAAAGGATTAGGGTGCCAAAAATATACCATTCATTTTGGTGAACTCGACATAGATTTTTGGGACAAGGAATGCTAGGTCTCTTTTGTCCAATTAGGGTCTTTCACCTAATGAAAAGAGATAGATCCCATACCCAAAATTCTAGGTAGTTTCATTCAAATTAAGATATGTATGATAAAATTATGTCTACATGAAATGTTATAGATGCAACTATTTGGTAAGATTGATTGATTAAGTATGCAAAACCTAAGAAACAAGCACTGTTTGAAAACACATTGTGTAATGCAAGAACACTTAGAAATGAATGAAAAACTAAACATAAATGAACCAAACTGAAAGTGTGCACCTAGAATGTGGATAAATACTGGAAATGAAATTTGAAATGTTTTTTATGCTAATTTTTAGGCCTGGAGGGACTCATTCGCCATTCTGGGTGAATTAGTCCCAATTTTGCAAAATTGAGTCGGAACCTATTTCTAACAAAAGGATATCTAAAAATGTAGAAAAATAAAAATCGACCTAGACATGGGACTCATTCACTACTCATGTTGAAAGATTCCACTTTTGAATTTTTTAATATTCAAGAGTGGAATTCAGAACTTTCAGTCTGCACTTTGGCTTTCTATAGGTTTCTTTTTCTGAAACTTTGATTTTTGAACTTGAAAATGAGTTTTTGTTGATATTTTGACTTTTTGAATGGAGAAAAGACTTGAGAAACTTGAAAAATTGATCTTCAATGATTTCAAGGCTTCCAAGATACCTAAATCTGCAAACACAAGATAAGAGAGAGAAATGTTGAATGTTAGGGCATGAGGGTTTGCCTTGGTCAGACCCCTTTTAGGTAATTAAACCAAAATGATGAAAGAATGGAATGAAACATGAAATAATGGAGTTGATTACCTTTCCATTGAACCATAGATTTTTTTGTAGGGCTTATAGGCTACTCTTGCACTCTTAGGATGTTTCACCTAAAAGGAGAGAGATAAACCCTGCATAAAAGATCTATGCTAGGTTCACTCAAATTATGCAATTTATGATGTTATTTAGACTAAATGGAATGAGATAAGTGGAATTGGATGATCTATTTGAGTGATTATGAATGAAAAAATAATGAAATGCATGTTGTTTGAAAACACATTGTGATATGCAAAAAGATTAAATCAATATAATAAATGAAAAATAGGAACTATGCAGTTGAAAGAGGTTATCTTCAAAAAGTTTGCAACCTATTCTCCAGTGATTTCCAAGCCTTCAAAATACCTAAATCTGCAAACACACGAAGAAATAAAGAGAATGTTGAATATTATTAAATAGGGGTTTGCCTTGGTCATACCCCTTTTAGGTAATTAAACCCAATGAAGAAATAAGATGAAGCATGAAATAATTTAATTAGTACCTTGCAATGATGATGGATCTTGAATTGCTACAACAATGGATGAAAATTCTTGCTCCTAAATACTTGATTCTTGCTTGCTTGACTTGATGATATGAGTGAATGATGAATAAAATGCTTGGATTGCTTGGATTGCTTGGACAAAAGGTCTCCTTTTATAGATGAGAGTTTAAAATAAGGATCATGATCAAGGGACAAGATTAAATTAGAAAATAACTTAATCAAGGGGGGAGGTTAATTGTCAGAAGAAAGACACGGATAGATAAAGACTTAAGGTGGAAGATAAGATTGGCATAGAAAAAGAGGTTGTTGGAGAAAATTAAATAATAAAAATTATTCAATTTAGGTGGCCAATATAGAAGAAATAAATAAAATATTAATTTTATTTATTTAAAAAGAAAGGTGGGAACAAATAATTAAATAATTAAAAATAATTATTTGATGGAGAGGAAAGGAATAATTAAAATAATTATTTAATTGGGGAGATAAAGAGAGGATAAATAATTAAATAAATATAACATTTATTTAATTATAGAGAAAAAAGGCTAATGAATAATTAAATAATTAAAATAGTTATTTAATTATAGAAGAAGAGGGAAAAACTAAATTTTGAATTAAAATAATATTTAATTCAAAAGTGGGGGAAAAATGACAAAATATTAAATAATTAAAAATAATTATTTACTATTGGAGGGAAAGTGGAAAATAATTAAATAAATAAGATTTATTTAATTATAGAAGAAAAGAATAATGGATAATTAAAAAATTTAAAACAATTATTTAATTATAGAAGAAGAGAGAAAAGGTAACTTTTGAATTAAAATAATAGTTAATTCAAAAGTGTGGTGGGGAAGGACCATTAGATTTAAATGCTTAATAATAGTCTAGAAAAATGTGAAAGTGATTTGCAATACTTTACAACACATTTACAAGACATGCATTTTATTCATTTTCCTAGGGCCCAAGACCTAATGTGAATGTTTAAAACACCTCACAACACTAGACCAAGGTGATATTAAGTCCAATTTATCATGAATCATTCCCATGTCAAGAAAGAGACCCTTTTTTCTACAGGGTATGTGCAGGATCATCATGGAAAAAATAGGCCCTTAAGTGGCAAAAAATTTAGAAAAATCAATGTTAGGCAACTTGACCTAAAAATTTGAATAAGTTATCTATATTATTTCAAAAATATGTAAGAATAGAATCTGTAGAAAATTGAATGTATTTTCTAAACTACTAGGTTTATTTAAAATAAATAAAATCTATTTGGTGAAATTTTGAAATTTCAATGCATTAGTACTTAAATTTATAAGGAAAAAATAAGAAGTAGGTGTCTAACCACCCTAACCATAATAAAATGATAATATTTTTATAAGATTTTATATATAAGTAGAGGACTCATGTCTAGATGTGATGCATTTTTTTATAATTTTTTTTCCAAGTAAATAATCAATTATGAATTTTTTATTACAACTTTTAAAAATATAAAACTTCATTATGTCGACCACCTTAACTTGATCAAAACTTCATGAAATTTAATTTTCTTTTTTTTAATCCTATATTATGTGAAGCATAGAATGTGACGCATGTTTTGGATTCAAAAACTGTGATATCGTTTGAAGGTTATAGATGTTTTTCAATTAGCCTATCGATCATGACTTTAGTCATAATTCTAATAGAAAAATAATAATAATTATTTATTTAATTCAAATTAAAGCATAATTTATATTTGTGGAAAGTTGAGAATCTCCTCTAAAACCCCTTTTCATTTCATCAATTTTGGGTAAAAAAAAAGTCATCAGCTACATACCCTACAAATACCCATAATATTGCCACTTTTTGGCCCATCATGATCCTACACATACCCTACAACACAACCATGATGTTTGATCTTCAATGTCTGTAGCAAAATATGAAGAATCTGTCCTTGAAAGTTTGAAATTTGATCTTGAATGGCTTGTAATGTTAAAACCCTAAGCTACTTGAATTGAGATGGAATATTGGTGGATGAATGAATGATAAGAGATTAGGAGATGTAAAATGAGGAGGAAAACACTTATTTATACACTTGTGCCTTAGAAACCTAATGATACCTCGTCACATGATGACATGAAGTAATATTAAACTTAAATTTCACTTTTTTTCCACTCAAAGGTCAAAATTAGGCCAACTAGGACTGATTCACGACACATGATGAATAGGTCCCACCTAGATGGGATTGATTCACCATGCATGGAAAATGGGTCCCATAGGGGCTATTTTGACAACTAAGATGCTAAGAGATAAGGAAATAAGGTTTAAATTACAACTTTGTTAGGTATTTGATCAATCTAAGCCTTGAGATGCACAATATGGATTAATAGGGGCCTATTAGTGATGATGTAAAGGTCAATTAGGGCTTGGGACATAGAATTCAATGTGAAAGTGTGATTAAATACACTTTACAACACTAAAATGAGGTCCACTCGGCCTATGAAGGCACAAGAACCAATCTGAATGTGTGGAACACATTACAACACTAGTTTATCATTAAGTTTAAGTTACAAGCCTTCTAAATTGATGTGATAATGTTATTAAACATATTTTATAATGTTGAAAGAGGGAGAAATAGGTTCATTAAGTCTATAAAAGTGTGAAAGCATCTTACAACACTTTACAACACCTTTACAAGATGTTAATATAAGCATGTTATTCAATTTTCAAGGGTCTAGACCTAGTGTGGATGCATAAAATGCCTCACAACATCTAAATCAAGGCCTCATTAAGTCCAAATTATCATGAAGTATTCCCATGTCAAGCAAAGGGTACTTTTTTCTATGGCACATTTATTAGCCACTTTCGTGAGAGGATGAACTTGCCTCAAACTTAGACTAAAGTAGACATTCAAGAGAGATCCAAATGTTCAAGTGCAATTGACAAAGAAGGACAAATATTAAAGGAGGTGGCCAAGCCCCCAGGATTAAAGACCCTAAGTCAAACCATCAAGATACAAAAACATGTAATGGAAATAATGAAAAAAGATGAAAATCAAAAGGTGGATGGGTATGTGCAGGATCATCATGGAAAAAATAGGCCCTTAATAGCAAAAAATTTAGAAAAATCAGAGTTAGGAAACTTGACATAAAAATTTCAATAAGTTATCTAAATTATTTCAAATATATGTAAGAATAGAATATGTAGAAAATTGAATGTCATTTGTAAACTACTAGTTTTATTTTTTTTTAAATAAAATCTATTTGCTGAAAATTTGAAATTTTAATGTAGTAGTACTTAAATTTCATGGAAAAAATAAGGTGTCTATTTGACCACCCTAACCACAATAAAATGATAATATTTTTTTACAATATTTTAGATATAAGTAGATGACTCATGTCCTGATGTGATGCATATTTTTTTGTAATTTTTTTCCAAGTAAATAATTAATTATGATTTTTTTATTACAAATTTTAAAAAATATAAAAACTCATTTCTCTTACTACCTTAACTTGGTCAAAACTTCATGACACTCAATTTTATTTTTTTTAATCCTATAGTATGTGAAGCATAGAATGTAACACATGTTTCAGATTAAAAAAATATGATACCATTTAAAAGCTATAGATTTTTTTCATTCAGCCTATCAATCAGGACTTTAGTCTCAATTCAAATAGAAAATGAATAATAATTATTTATTAAATTCAAAGTAAAGCATAATATATATTGGTTGAAATCTAAGAATCTACTTTAAAAACCCTTTTTGTTTCATCAATTTTGGGTAGAAAAAAGGTCGTCAGCCACATACCATACACATACCCATCATATCGCCACTTTTTGGCCCATCATGATCCTGCATTTACCTGGATCAAGCTTCGATCATTTGTCTAGCTAGTTGTGGATTAGATATAGGCTTTTTTTTTTAGAAAGAAAATGCATACTCACTCTGGGGTGATGAAACTCTTGGCTATCCACTGGGAGAGAAGAGCCAAAAAGGAAAGATACATATGCTAGTTTAGGCAAAGAAGAAAACTACACAGTAACCTTTCAGAAGACCTTTCGAAAGCATCTGCCTCCACTACTTTAGACAAAGAAGAAACCTACACAGTCACCTTTGAGGACACTTATGATGAACTATCACCCAATCCAAAATAAATGAAGAATCTTTATGGAAAAGGTTATGAACTCATGAAACAATAGGGATATAGTGGAAACTGATGTGGTGCTCGAGAACAAGGTATCTGCAACCCTATCAATCCTATCACACAACAAAAAACCCATGGTCTTGGTTATTTGTATGTGATAGAGATCGCTAAACCCTCACTCAACATCAACAACCCCACACAACATAATCCTAAATCATCCTTAATATTTGTCCATCCTGAACTTATCAACACTAGTGGTCTTGCAAATTATCCTTTACAAAACATGAAACAAACATTTACACCTTTGCTTAATGTCAATGTCATCTTGCAAAATGTTCATGATTTGAATATGTTAAATTTTCTACCCTCCTCTAGTGGAGAGAACAAAATATTGCAATCTCAAGAGCCTTGCATAAGTATTACTTCTACTACTAAGCAAGATTTATCTTTAATGCCAACCACAAGACCACCTTCTAACATAGATCATGAAGGTATCTTATCAAGACACCTCTGAGATCACTTGACCACCCTCCCTCCCAAAAAACGTAAGAAATGTTATTCCAAGACATCATTCTATTCCTATCATAGATTTTAGGTCATTCCACTAATGACTATAATTCTTTGAGTCATAAAATCCAAAATTTTTAGGAGTTTGGTATGCTTCTCTTTGTGGGGGAACCTAATTCCTCTCATTGATATTGATTCTCACTCTAGCATGCATTTCATTCATCATTTCAGCTCACCCTTGTCATGCACTAAATGAGGGCAAGGGGTTCAATAGCCTTGTCCTCGTATGCCACTTGTAACTACCTCCTTTGGCTAGTTGTTAACCTTTCATGAGTACATAAGAGAAATCTTGGGATGTGGATGGCATGCCTTAAGTTGAACTGCATATGACATACTTCCCTTTTTCATGATGTAGCTTACTAGAAACATATGAGTTGGCATATGGATTTCTGAGTAAGCTCCCATGTCTCATTCTTCTACTTTAAAGAAATTGCTCATAGTACTAGTGTTCAAAACCACTTTAAGGTGGGGGCATACATCACCACTCACATTTCATTGTGCGATTTTCTTTTTCTTGCGATTTCCTCTCTTGGAAGAATTAGGTACAATGTTGCCTAGGATGATACCTTGCACTTGTCCTCTCTTCGAAACAAGATGAGAACATTTTCACTTATCCTCTCTTGCATACATTAAGCATGATGTTCCCTAAGATGAGACATTGCACAAACAAAGAAAAATCCCTTTGAACAATCCTTAACACTATTCAGCATTAACAATGTCTATGGGTGTCAAGCATACAAATTTTTTCATACCTCATAGAGCTCAAAAATAATTTTCCTTTGTGGTGCCTTGTTAAAGTTATCAGGAGGTATAAATTTGGTATGGTTTGAGCGGGAAGCCCATTCTAAGGCATGACTTTCCCCATAGCCACCTATGTGTCTGAGTGCATATCAACTAGTGTATGTTTCTCACCCTGAGGAAAATCAGAAGTTCTGTGGCCCTAGAGTGAGTATGTTGTGGAATTCTCACCTGACAGATAGCCAGGAGTTCTATCACCCCAAAGTGAGTATGCATTTTCTTTCTTAAACAAACAACCTAGATCTAATCCACAACTAGTTGGACAGAAGATCGAATCTTGATCCACCTTTTTATTTTCATTTATTTCGTTCTTGCCATTGCATCATTTTGTATCTTGATGGTTTGACTTAGGGTCTTCGATCCTAGGGGATTGGAAACCTCCTTTAATCTTTTTCATTTTTTTCCAACTGCATCTAAACATTTGGACATCTCTTGAATGTCTACTTTAGTGTGATTTTGAAGCAAGTTCATACTCTCACTAAAGTGGGGGCTAAATATGTCATAGAAAAAAGTACCCTTTGTTTGACATGGGAATAATTCACGATAATTTGGACTTAATGAGGCCTTGATTCAGGTGTTGTGAGGGATTTTATGTATCCAAACTAGGTTTGGACCCTTGCAAATTGAATAATATGCTTTTATTGATGTCTTGTAAAGGTGTTGTAAAGTGTTGTAAGATGCTTTCATGCTTTTCTAGACTTAATGAACCTATTTCTCTAAAATTCAACATTATAAAATGTATTTAATAACATTTTCAGATCAATTTAGAAGGCTTGCAACTTAAACTTAATGATAAACTAGTGTTGTAGTGTGTCTCACGCATTCACATCGGTTCTTGTCCCTTCCTAGGTTGAGTGGACTTCATTTTAGTGTTGTAAAATGTATTTAATCCCACTTTCACATTGAATTATATGTCTCAAGACCTAATTCACCTTTACATCATCACTAATAGGCCCCTATTAACCCATATTGTGCATCCTGAGGCTTAAATTCATCAAATACCTGACAAAGTTGCAATTTAAACCTTATTTCCTTATCTCCTAGCATCTTAGCTATCAAAATAGCCCCTGTGGAACACATTCGCTATGCATGGTGAATCATTCCCATCCAAGTGGTAATCATTCACCATGCATGGTGAATCATTCCCATCCATGTGGGACTCATTCGCCCTATGTGGCGAATTAGTCCCATTTGGACTAATTTTGACCTTTGAGCGAAAAAAAAGTGAAATTTAAGTTTAATATTACTTCATGTCGACCTATGATGAGGTATCATTGGGTTAATAAGGCACAAGTGTGTATAAATAAGTGTTTTCCTCCTCATTTTAAAACTCTTAATCACTTATCATTCATTGATCCACCAATATTCCATCTCAAGTCAAACAACTTAAGGTTTTAACATTACAAGCCATTCAAGATCAATTTTTAGACTTTGAAGGGAAGATTCTTCATTTTTTACTGAAAACATTCAAGATAAAACATCATGGGAAGGTAATCAACTCCATTATTGCATGTTTCATTCCATTCTTTCATCGTTTTGGTTTAATTACCTAAAAGGGGTTTGACCAAGGAAAACACCCATGCCCTAACACTCAACATTTCTCTCTCTTCTCTTGTATGTTTGCAGATTTAGGTATCTTGGAAGCCTTGAAATCATTGAAGATAAAGTTGTCAAGTTTCTCAAGTCTTTTCTCCATTCAACAAGTCAAAATATCAACAAAAACTCATTTTTAGGTTCAAAAATTAGAGTTTCAGAAGCAGACACCTGTAGAAAGCTAAACTGTAGACTGAAAATTCTATATTCCACTCTTGAATATTTAGAAATTCAAATGTGGACTCATTCACCATGAGTGGTGAACAATTCCCACTTCTAGGTCAATTTTGAGTTTTCTACGTTTTTAGATACCCTTTTGTCAAAAACAGGTTCCAACTAAATTTTGTAGAAGTGGGACTAATTCACCTAGAATGGTGAATGAGTCCCTCCAGGCCTAAAAAATTAGCATCAACAACATTTCAAATTTCATTTCCTGTGTTCATCCACATTCCAGGTGCACACTTTCAATTTGGTTTGTTTTTTTTTAGTTTTGCATTCATTTCCAAGTGTTCTTGCATTACACATTGTGTTTTCAAACATCACTTATTTCTTAGGTTTTGTATACTTAATCAATCAATCTTACCAAATAGTTTCATCTATAACATTGTATTTAGACATAATTTCATCGTACAAGTCTTAATTTGAATGAACCTACCTAGACTTTTGGGTATGTGATCTATCTATTTCCATTAGGGGAGAGACCCTAATTGAACAAAAGATACCTATCATTCCTAGTCCCAAAAATCTATGTCAAGTTCACCAAAATGAACTGTAGATTTTTGGCACCCTAATCCTTTCTAGTACTTCTAGGGTTTTTCACCTAAAAGGAGAAAGTAGAGCCAAAAGTCTGGGTAGGTTCATTCACATTAAAATATGTATATGGAAATTATGTTTAAATTCAATGTTATAGATGCAACTATTTGGTAATATTGATTGATTAAGTATGCAAAACCTAAGAAAAAAGTGATGTTTGAAAACACATAGTGTAATGCAAAAACACTTGGAAATGAATGCAAAAGTAAGCATAAATGAACCAAACTGAAAGTGTGCACCTGTAATGTGGATGAAGACTTGAAATGACATTTGAAATGTTGTTGATGCCAATTTTCAGGCCTAGAGGGACTCATTCACCATTATGGGCGAATTAGTCCCAGTTCTGGAAAATTGAGTCGAAACCCACTTCAAACAAAAGGGTATCTAAAAATGCAGAAAACTCAAAATTGACCTGGAAGTGGAACTCATTTTCCACTCATGGTGAATGAGTCTAATTTTCAATTTTTTTCATATTAAAGAGTGGAATCTGGAGTTAGTCTAAACTTTGGCTTTGTATAGGACACCACTTCTAAAACACTAATTTCCAAACCTAAAAATGAGTTTTTGTTGATATTTTGACTTGTTGAATGAAGAGAAGACTTGAATAATCTTGCAACTTTATTCTAAATGATTTTCAAGCTTCCAAGAGATTTAAATCTGTAAACACATAAGAAGAGAAGAAGAAATGTTGAATGTTAGGGCATGGGGGTATGCCTTGGACAAACCTCTTTTAAGTAATTAAACCAAAATGATGAAAGAATGGAATGAAACATGCAATATGGAGTTGATTTCCTTGCCATGATGTTTTATCTTGAATTTTTTTAACAAAGCATGAATAATCTACTCTTGAATGTCTGAAAATTGATCTTGAATGGCTTGTAATTTTAAAACCCTAGCTTGCTTGAGAATATAAATGATGAATGAGTTGTAAACATGAGTTGAGATATGTAAATTAGGGATTAGAAGGTTGTATTTATAGGAAATTCACCTATTTTACCCACTAATACCTCATCATAGGCTGACATGAAGTAAAAATAAACTTAAATTTCACTTTTTTCCCACTCAAAGGTCAAAAATGAGCCAAATGGGACTCATTCACCACCCATGGCGAATGGGTCCCACTCAGATGGTACTGATTCTCCATGGATGGCGAATGGGTCCCACAGGGGCCATTTTGACAGCTAATATGTTAGGAGATAAGGAGATAAAGTATCAAATGTAACTGTGTTGGGTATTTGATCAATTTAGGCCTTGGGATGCACAATATGGGTTAACAAGGGACTATTAGTGATGATGTAAAGGTCAATTTGGGCTTGGGATGCATAATTCAATGTGAAAGTGTGATTTGAATACACTTTACAACACTAAATGAGGTCCACTTAGCCTAGGAAGGCACAAGAACCAACACATTAATTTTATCTTACAAGCCTTCTAAACTGACGTGATAATGTTATTAAACACATTTTATAGTGTTGAATTAGGGAGAAAAAGGTTCATTAAATCTAGAAAAGTGTAAAAGCATCTTACAACACTTTACAACACCTTTACAAGACATCGTTAAAAGCATGTTATTTAATTTATAAGGGTCCAAGACCTAGTGTGGATGCATAAAATTCCTCACAACACTTGAATCAAGGCTTGATTAAGTCAATTTATCATGAATTATTCTCATGTCAGGAAAAGGGTAGTTTTTTTTATGACACAAATAACACTCCACTTTTATGCACTATTGCTCTGCCTTCTTCAAGTGTGATGTTTTGGAATTCCTTCCTCATCATTTTCCTCACATTTTCTTGCACAACCTCCTCAAGAAGTTATGGGTGTAAGCTTGTCTCTTTTGCAACATTTTCTACATATTCTTGAGCCTTAGCTCTCCATATAAAATCCTTAAATGCTTTGCTTTCTATCAAAGAATCATCCTTAAAAAAATTCTTGTGGGCCTCATGCCTTAGGTCATCAACATTGTTTAGGTCACTTACATCTTCTTTTTCTAGCTTGAGGTTGCTCTCTCTTGTGCTTGATGCAACCTCCATTGGTGGAGAAGGTATTCCTTGTTGCATCTCTTCATTAGTGACAAGAATGTCATCTTCTTCTAACTCAAGATAATCAACTATTCCTCCTACCGCAATCTTCTACCTCTTGGGTGGTGGCTACTCAAATGTAGATGGACCTCTGGGAGGTGAATCAATGTCAATTGTGATAGGGGAAGTTTTTCTGGGAGGAGATGGTATTGACCTAATAGGAGAAAATATTATTCACCCCTCTGATGCAACAAGGGTTGGAAGTGTCTGCTATTTATTTGTTACTTCCTTCTTCCTAGAGTACACTCTAACCTTATGTGATGGTTGGTAATATGATATCTCCTCCATTGCTCTCACTAGTTCTTCCTCGACAACCATTTCCTTCCCTTTAACTATTATTGTGAACTCCTCCCTTAATACACCAACTATGTTCTCAAAATGGTCAAGTACATACATGAGCCTACCTAACTCACATGTAATATTTGGTAGAGGATCATAATTGGGATCTAAATTTTATATTTTTTCAGCCATCTTAATGAAGGCGAGATACATTTCCTTCCTTTCATGTTGCATTTTAAAATTAAAAAAAATCCTAATTACATCTTTAGGAAAGTAAAAATTATGGACAAAGGAGCCACCTCTAACCCTTGCTTTCAAAGAATAAATGAAACCTTTTGGGTCATGGTTCCTTAGGCACACAATTTTTAGTCTGTAAGGTGTAAGAACCTACTCCAAGTATTTACATCCTCCCTTAGCCATCACAACATCTAAGAACATAGTCCACTCAGGAAAGAATGATCCTTTCTTTTGTTTCTCTAGTAAGTGTACCATTTGTGTTGCTCCTAATTGTATCATAATCTCAATAAATCCAATCCTTAATGGAAAATCTCTTGGTAATGCATGTGGGTTCACATTTGTTCCATAAATCCAGAATATTATTATACTGGGGTATTGAATTATTTTCCCCCAATTGTGATTTAATTTTAGATCAATCCATTTTATATTATTCCTCCTTTCTAATGGCCTCAAAGGATCATATACCTCCTTAGGAATTCTTGGTGGATCACAAATAAAAAACCTTCTCGGCTTGGAGGAAATTTTTTTTAGAAGACCACATAATCATACTTCAAATCATCTTTATCTAGAATCTAATTCCAACAATGGACTAGCAATTCAATATCCTCCTCTACCTTCTTTAGTGTCATGTTGTCAGCAAAATGAATCTCTCATTTGAATAAGAACATGTGCATCAGTAGAGAGTACCACCAGAACCTCATCCAATCCTTTCCTTCCTTAAGTGCAGAAAGACCTTGATGAATGTTTTCTACCAGATATGTAGCATAATCATATACTACATTATATGTCAGGTGTTGAAGGTGTGCTGCCATATACATGTAACCTATTGTCATGGTCAATGACGAATCAAAACCAAGAATTTGACATAGGGTGAAAACTGTTTTCTTAAAGTAATTTACAAAGTATTTAATGGGTAAGGACTCCTTTTAATCTTTTCCAATTGTTATTTATTTCCTAGATTTCTCAACACCTATACTTGTAGTGTGTAACTATAAGGAAAATTAGATGAGGAAACAATTCTCCTAACGTCAATACCTCATAAAAGAATGTAGATATACTTTTAATTTTTTTTTCAATTACAGTTCACCTAAGATGCACTATGAAACAGATAAAAAAAATAGACAATTTGACAATCACACATGAACACGAGATATACGTGGGAAAACCCTTACGAGAGAGAAACCCACCACACCAAGAGAAATCGCTTTGTATTATAGTAATGGAGATTACATACAAATGAAATACTTATCTTTCTAGTGTCTGTTTATAACAGCATTCACCATGAACAATCTCAGGAATCTTCAAGTTACAGTCTATATAGAACAAAAATCATTTACTGATCATACATCAATCTATCAATCAACCAACCATTGAACTATCGAACCAATCACAATCTGCAACTGTAAACTATATCCATGGAGTTCCCTATCCATTTAGCTTCCTCATAGAATTATCACAACGAACCAACTGCTAACGGTTCACATTTGGCTCCTCCTATTCATCCACGAGACTCCACATAGGATGGTCAATCAGTCAACAAAATCTGCACTATGTTGGCATATCAGTGAGACACTAACAGTGTCTCGCCGATGCCACATAACCTTCATATCGATGTCGCCAAGAGTAACTGATATTTCCAAGACGTTCCATCAAGCTTCATGTGTTACACCGAGTCACCACACAGTCGCCCAAACCTATCGCTTTCGCCAGGAGATCATAGCGAGTCATCAATGGTTATACCAAAGCTAGTGTTCTTATCGGCCAGACAATCATCTTTCACTGAGACCATATACTGAGTCATCAAGTTACTCTGAAACTCCTCAGACATACAAAGCTCCAAAGAGTAGTTGCCAAGAATTTTTCTATCGCCAAGAGATCTTATCGAACTCCAAGACTTACCCCAAAGCTTTCAACAGTCACCAAGACATCACCCTTTGCTAAGACTTTACTCTGAGATCTCTAACCTATTTTGAAGACTCTTCATCATCGGAAAGACTCACCAAAGTCGCTAGGACTTCTTACTAATAGACCACAAGATACACCGGAGACTTCAACAAGAGCTTCTATCGGTGAGACCTTCAACGTTCACTAAGACATCTTTCTAGGACCTTTGAGTTACCTCGATAGCAATAGACTATCAGCAAGACAAAACACCTTCACTTAGACATTACGCCGAACACATGCAAGTCATACTGAGTGCCAAGTACAAGTTGGCAAGACTTAACACTCTTGCCAAGTCCTTTCCCCGATCGCTAAAGGTTATCTCGAAACCCATGGTCACCATGAGTCTCCCCGATTCACGATTGAATGGCCTATCAGCCAGAGGTCTCCCGAGCGCTAAGAGGTCATACTGAACACTCCTTGTCATAGCAATAGCTACACAATGATAGCATTCGGCAAGACAGAAACTAGGTCACAGCAACCTGTTCAAAACATAATGTATCAACGCTGCTAGTCGGCCAAACATGATAGATGTCATACCAACTTTGCTCCAGTAGATGTTACAGCCTATGATGATTGAGGCACATATTTCCAACAATCTCTCACTTGACGAAGATCACACAGGCACCTCCAGAGCACAACATAACTTACTGAAAAACATGGGCACTAAGGCCATTGAACTGGCACACCACCTGAACTTGTCTGTGCTCACTGGCTTCATCAATGAATCTGCAACATTCTCCAGAGTATCAACCTTTTCCAAACTGACCTTTCCATCCTCAACCATATCTCGTACAAAGTGGTACTATACATCAATATGTTTCATCCTAGCATGGAAAGTTGGATTCTTTGCCGAACAAATTGCACTCGACTATCACAGAAAATTGTTATTTCCCGCATCAAAACCAATGTTAGAACACAAACGTTTCAACCATACACTTCTTTACAAGCATGAGTAGCTGCCATGTATTCAGCCTCAGTAGTGGACAAAGCAACTACAACCTACCGCTTGCTCATCCAACTCACTGCACCACCATTCATCATGAAAATATATCCACTGGTGGACTCCTGCTGTCAATGTCCCCTGCCCAATCAGAATCCACATAGCCTTGAATACTAAGAGTCCTCTGTGATTCAACCAAGTTCCCATGGTAACACAAAGCAAAATCTGAAGTTCCCTTCAAATATTTGAAAACTCTTTTTACAGCATCCCAATGCATTCTTCCTGGATTAACCATAAATTGACTAAGTACTCCCACTGCTTGGGCAATGTCTGGCCTTGTATAGACCATTGCATACATAAGACTACCAACCGCACTAGCATAGGGTACACTGGTCATGTCCTCCATCTCAAGGGAGATTTTGGACAATCCTCAACAGATAGCTTCATTCCTGCATGACTGGAACCACTAGTTGTTTGCAATCATTCATACAAAATCTCTCAAGAACAGTCCTGACATACTTACTCTGACTGAGCCAAAGCTTTCTATTCTTCCTATCCCTAGTTATCTCCATCCCCAGAATATACCTTGCTGCACCAAGATACTTCATTTCAAACTTAGCAGACAACTAAGACTTAAGATCAGAAATCATTAGCTTGCTATTTCCTATGAACAACATATCATCAACATAAAGAGCAATAACAAGAACTTGATCACCTTCATCTTTATAATATACACAGTGATCAGATTTTGATCTCACAAATCTCAAAGACAATACAAAAGTATCAAATTTCTGGTACCACATTCTAGGTGACTGCTTTAACCCATATAGAGACTTCTTTAATTTGCATACCAGTTTTTCTTTACCTTTCTCAAAAAAGTGCTCAGGCTGGGACATATAGATTTCTTCTTCAAGATCACCATGAAGAAATTTTGTCTTCACATCCATCTGTTCTACCTCTAAGTCATATGCTGCTGCAAGTGACAAAAGAAATATGATAGATGTCAGCTTTGCTACAGTAGAAAATATTTCCCCATAATCGATTCCCTCTACCTGGGAATAACCCTTTGCAACTAGTCTTGCCTTATACTTTTCTACACTGCCATCCAGACCAATCTTTTTCTTAAATACCCATTTGTAGCCCACAGGTTTTCTGCCTTCAGGTAAGGGCACCAAACTCCAAGTTTCATTTTTATCCAATGATGCCATCTCTTCTTCCATGGCTTCTAACCAAGAGTCTGAATCAGACATTTAAATGCCTCTTTTACAATCCTAGGCTCATCAGTGCTAGAAATCAAAGCATAGGCACAAGTAGAATCAATCAATGAGAACCCATACCTATCTAGTTGTTTCTTTTCTCGGGTTGACCTCCTCACTGGCTGAGGCTGAGGTTCTTCTTCTTCAGAACTTTTAGAGATGCTTGAGCTCTCCTTAGTTTCAGGTACATTTTGAATTTTGAATTCCTCTTTCTTTGGAGTAGGAGGAATTATTGCTACATCCTTATCATTTTCTAAATTTGTCTCTGACTACAGAGCCAAGGTGGAAGGTTTCAACTCACAAAAGATTACACTTCTGTTGTATACAACCTTCTCTGTAACAAGATTCCAAAGCTTGTATCATGTAATGTTAGCACTATAGCCAATAAAAATACACTTGACAGCCTTGTTCTCCAACTTAGATCTTTTAACATCCGACACATGCATATGCCTCACAACCAAAGACTTAAATATGTCTAAGAGAGGGCTTCTTACCAGACCACACTTCCAAAGGTGTTTTCTCAACGAGAGCAGAATTTGGAGACTGATTAATCAAGTAACATGCAGTAGTAGTAGCCTTAGCCCAGAACTTCTCCTCCAAGCCAACACTACTAAGCATACTTCGTGCTCTCTCCATCACTGTCCTATTGAACCTTTCTACAACTCCATTCTGCTGTGGAGTATAAGTTGTAGTCTTGTCTCTTTTAATCCCATGGTCTTTACAGTATCTTTCAAATTCATCAGAACAAAATTAATCACCATTATCAGTCCTCAAGCATTTTATTTTTCTACTAGTCTAATTTTCAACAAGGTTCTTAAATTCCTTAAATCGACTGAACACTTCTAATTTACTTTTCAAAAAATAAACAAATGCTCTTCTTGAATAATCATCAATGAATGACACATAGTATCTTGATTTAGACAAAGAAGGAACATTCACTCGACCAAACACATCTAAATGAATATAATCTAGCAAACCAAAAGATTTATGAGGACTTTCATAAAATAAAACACGATGCTGCTTTCCATATATACAGTGTTCACATAATTCAAATTCTAGATTACAATCTTCAAGCCCCTCAACCAGGTTTTTGTTCTTCAAGGTTTTTAAACCTTTTTCTCCTATGTGGCATAACCTATGATGCCAAAGCATAGTCTTCTCTGCAAGAAGTTTTACTTCCATAAAGTTTACATAATTAGGGATATTTCCCTCTTTACCTCCAGGAGCAACTTTCTGTGACTTTACAGAGACACTGTTACATTAAACAGCTTGTGCATCCAGCTTGTACAGGGTACCAATTCGAGCACCTCTAGCCAGCACCATTGAATCTCTAGTCATCTTGTAGCCACTTCCAGATAACAAGACTTGTACTCCAGTATCATTAAGCTTACTGACAGACCACAAATTTCAAGTCAGACCTGGTATGTGCATAACATCATTAATTCCCTTTACTCTGCCATCAGGAAATTGTATTATGAGTCTTCCATGACCAACTATTTCTAAAGTTGAATCACTTGCCAAGTACACCTTTCCACCCACCATTGTATTCTTCATACTTTATGAACCATTCTCTATGAGATTTCATGTGGAAAGATGCTCCAGAATCAATCAGCCAAACATCATCTGATGCCTGAGTAGCCAAGGCTGCAATGAAGGCATCACCATCACTATGAGAAGAACCATTATCAAAAGATCCCTTCTTCTTCTTTTTCTCCTCTTTACAATCCTTTCGGACATGACCAGGTTGCCCACAGTTCCAACACTTCACCTTGGATTTCTTGCCAAGAGACTTTGATCTCCCCTCTAATTTTGATTTGGACTTCTTTTCCTTCTTCTTTCCTTTCTCTTTTGGTCTTCCTCTGACAGCAAGAGCTTCGTTCACCATCTCAAAAGATTTCCTTCTCATCTCTTCTAACATCAAAGAACCAACAACATCTTCCATCTTGAAACTAGATGTTGTACTCCCAATACCCATCACCAGATGATCCCATGAGTCTAGCAAAGAACACAATAGAAGCATACAGTGATCCTCTTCTTCAGTCTTTACACCAACAGATGTCAATTGAGCAATCAACATATTGAATGTGTTTAAATGATCAGCTACAAACCCTCCTTCCTGCATTCTTAAAGAATACAACTTCTTCCTCAGCAACAGTTTATTCACCAAAGATTTCCCTTGATAAATAGACGTGAGTCTATTCCACAAGGAAGATGCAATCTTCTCCTCATGCACATTCAGAAGGACTGAATCTACCAAACAGAGCCTTATCAGCCCCTTAGACTTCCTATCTGCAAGGTCCCAATCCTCTTGCTTCATGCCTGTAGGTTTAGTTCCAGACACATTAATCCATAGATCATGATCAACTAGAAGATCCTCCATCTTGAGTTTCCACAACTCAAAGTTACTGCCATTGAATTTCTCTATTTCAATCTTTCCAGACGTGCTAGCTATCTCAACCTGTAATCATAAATAACAAACTCTACAAGACTCCCACTGAATAGAATTGACACAAAAAACCAAACGTACCCACGAGGATAACACAACTGGCCAGGCTCTAATACCACTTGTAAGGAAAATCAGTTGCAGAAACAATTCTCCTAACCTCAATACCTTAGGAAAGAATGTAGATATACTTTTAATTTTTTTTTCAATTACAGTTCACCTAAGATGCACTATGAAACAGATAATAGAAATAGAGTATTTGACAATCACACATGAACACCAAATATACGTGGGAAAACCCTTACGGGAGAAAAACCCACCACACCAAGACAAATCACTTTGTATTACACTAATGGAGATTACATACAAATGACAAACTTATCTTTCTGGTGTCTGTTTACAGTAGCATTCACCATGAACAATCTCAGGAATCTTCAAGTTACAGTCTATATAGAACATAAATCATTTACTAATCATACATCAATCTGTCAATCAACCAACCATCGAACTATCAAACCAATCACAATCTGCAACTATAAACTATATCGATGGCATTCCCTATCTATTGAGCTTCCTCATAGAACTGTCACAACGAACCAACTGCTAACGGTTCACATTTGGCTCCTCCTATTCGTCCATGCGACTCCACATAGGATGGTCAATCAGTCAACAAAATTCGCACTATGTTGGCATCTCGATGAGACACTAATAGTGTCTCACCGGTGCCACATAACCTTCATACCGATGTTGCCAAGAGTAACCGATATCATCAAGACGTTCCATTGAGCTTCATGTGTTACACCGAGTCACCACGCAGTCACCCAAACCTATCGCTTTCACCAAGAGATCATAGCGAGTCATCAAAGGTTATACCGAAGCTAGTGTTCTTATCGGCCAGACAATCGTCTTTCGTTGAGACCATATACCAAGTCATCAAGTTACTTTGAAACTCCTTAGACATTTCGAGCTCCAAAGAGTAGTCGCCAAAACTTTATCTATCGCCAAGAGATCTTATCAAACTCCAAGAATTACCCCGAAGCTTTCAACAGTTTCCAAGGCATCGCCCTTTGCTAAGACGTTACTCCAAGATCTCTAAGCTATTCTGAAGACTCTTCATCATCGGAAAGACTCACCAAAGTCATTGGGACTTCTTACCAATAGACCACAAGATACGCCGAAGACTTCAACAAGAGCTTCTATCGGTGAGACCTTCAATGTTCGCTGAGACATCTTCCTGGGACCTTTGAGTTACCCCGATAGCCATAGACTATTTGCAATACAGAACACCTTTGCTTAGACATTACGCTGAACACAGGCAAGTCATACCGAGTGCCAAGTAGAAGTCAGCAAGACTTAACACTCTCGCCAAGTCCTTTACCCGATCACTAAAGGTTATTTCGAAACCCATGGTCACCATGAGTCTCCCCGATTCACGATTGAATGGCCTATCGGCCAGAGGTCTCTCGAGTGCTAAGAGGTCATACCGAACACTCCTTGTCCTAGTGATAGCTCCATAGTGAAAGCATTTGGCAAGACAAAAACTAGGTCACGACGACCTGTTCAAAATAGAATGTATCAACGCTACTAGTCGACCAGACATGATAGATGTCATACCAACTTTTCTCCAGTAGAGGTTACAACCTGTGATGATTGAGGCACATATTTCCAACAATAACAACAACATTATTAACCTAAACATAACTAGTGTTTTCTAATACACTACTCTAAAATCTTTGAGGTCAATGGAAATCATATCCTAACACCATTCATGTAGCTTGAAGATCTTTGCAATCTCCTCTTTGGTTATTTTAATTGTTTCAACACCATCATATTCCTTGACCACTCTGGAGAGAGGATCATACCTCATATCTATATCCTTCACTAAATCCACATCCATGAATACATTTGTCACAACTAACTTCCCCATATCCAATATCCAAGTGTTCCATATGGGAACCCCATAGTTTTTTGTTTCCAAACCAATTTTGGAACTATAGTGTCGAAAAAAGCTTCTTTTGAAAATTTGGCACTTTTTTGTGTCCTTGTAAATTTTGGCTTAATGTTTCCTATATTTAGTGTTGTAATGTGGATAACACATTTATATTAGATCTGGGGCCGTTGTGAACTAATGTAATTTAATGGTTCCTTGCAAAAGTGTTGTGAAGTGTTGTAACACACTTTCACACTTTTCTATTATTTTACCAATTATCTAAGCATAATAAACATATTTTTAATCATAATTAATCTTAATATTTCCTTATTTGGAGTGTTGGAAATTGTTCTTACACACTTTGAGATTTCTCTTGGGTTATCATTAATAATTGGGCTTTCTTATGCTCTAATTGGCCCCATTTTGCATCCACAAGCCTCATTTATTGCATCTTTTCAAGGATAATCCTGGCACCAATCATTAACCAATCATATTTAAGGTGTTCCTCACTTGTGTGGCATATATTTAGTTTCTAGGACTCATTCTCCACCTTGAGCGAACGAGTTCCACCTCAGTCTTTTTGGCCCTGATATGGGTTTCACACATTTCTAAGAATTTTTCATTTTTGGTCCCATACATTATGTGTGATGGGACTCATTTTCCACCTTGGGAAAATGAGTCCTGTGTGACTAAAATTCAAATTGAATTCAAATTTTTGGAGGGTATTTTATTCTTCTAGATCTTATGTTAGCTTGTAGTTTTGTAATTTTAGGAATTCTTGCATAATTTTAAAGTATAAATACAAGGTTATTTCACTCGTATTCAACACCTAGCATTTTTAAATAGATCACTTAGTGAGTTCACAAGAGAATTTAAGCATTCACAAGAGTATTCAAGCCATTTCAAGGGAATATTATCAAGCATTAAAGATAATTCTTCAAGTATCATTCATCACGTCAAAGATTCCTTGTATCATGTTGTTTTAGAGCTAACAATTGTGATGTAGGGTTTGTGATTCAAGCAAGTGTTCCAAGAAATATATGTCTCCATCAAGCAAGATTCAAGAACCACAGCCATTGGAGACATTACTTACATGTTTTTAGCACCTTATTTCTAGGGTTTGGTTGGTTACAACATTACTATTTGTTCATTCATCATTCTCCATCACTATTTTCTTTCATTTCAAGGTTTAATTACCAACGAAGGGGTTTGACCAAGGAAAACCCCTATTCTCTAACCCCACAACATTTTCCCCTCTTCTTGTGTGTGATTTGTAGGGATAGGTTGTACATTTTCGAAAAAGAAAAGTTTGAAATTTTTTTTCAAATCCATGAAGTTGTCAAAGTTGTCATCAAGCCTTGGAGAAGCTTGGAGAAGGTCTATAGATGGCATTTTGCAATTTCAGATTTGAAAACCAATCAAAAAGGGTAGAGAAGACCAAGATACATAGAATCTAGTTTAGAACTTCGAAAAAAGCATAAGTAGACTGATTTTATACTATTGGTGAATAAGTTAGACGTTATAGGCTTGACAGAGGTTTTTATAGATTTTGATACCCTTTTGGTTGAAACTTGTTCCTACACATTTTCTGGGAAACTGGACTAATTCACCCAGATTGGCGAATGAGTCCCAATCAACATCAGCATTAGATTTCTTAGTGATCCAAACCTCCATTCTGGTTTCTTTAGTCGTCTAGGTGCACACTTTCAATTTCATAGCTTTCTATTGTATTTTGTTCATCTTTCTAGGTCATTTAGTGTTGTCTTCCATGCAATTAGAGTTTTTACACTTTTTTTTGCATTAAATTGTCTTTTCCAAGTTTACACCTGGTGGTGAACCCCTCATTAGATCTCATTCAGCCCCTAGGACAATCCCTTTTCTAGATTTCAATCTCCTTTGCATTGAAATCTCAAGGGTTTATTCTTGATTGAAGAGTAAGGAAATTTCCTCTCTCCTTTTAGGTCCAAAACCCTAGAAGCAAAAGAGAGACCCATATTTTCTTCTTTTCATTTTGGTGAACTTGCATATCTAGAGCATCATAATTTTTATTTAGAGTCCATTAACATCCTAGATTTATCTTGCATTAACATTTTATTAGGTTTTGCATTGGTTAATTTGCATTCTAGGGTTTCAATTCTTGCATTGGTGAAAAGATCTTATAGCTTGCATTGTTGCATCTAATTTTGTTGAAAATCAATAAAATTCTACATTTACATCTCAGATTTACATCAAAAAACATAAAAATAGTAAAATACAATTCAAAATTTTTGAAAATTTTCAAAGAAAAAACTACTACCTAGACTCATTCACCACGTTGGGTGAATCAGTCCCTTTGCATATTTTTCACTGCATTTTCTAGCATTTAATAGATTCATTTTTTTATTTTCTATTTGTTGTTGTTATCTCTCTATTCTAGTCTATAGAATTTTTTTTTATTGCATGTAGCTTAAATTTGTTGCATCCTATGCATTGCTTAAATCAAAATTACATTTACAACATTATTGCATAGTTTACAATCTTAAATTTGCATCGTGGGTCTATTTTTTAACAAGCTTTGGATGTCATTAAAGTCCTTAGTGAGTGTGTCAAGTTTTGCTTTTGGAAATGACCCTAATGACATTGAACTCACTCATGCTCACTCAAATCCTAATGCATGTCCTCCTCATGATGTTTACATCATTGGAGAAGATGATAGAATGAATAGGTTCCTAAATCATTGTTATGACAACCTTGAAGCTTTAATGCATCCTTCTATCCATCCATGAAACAACAAGATCTTCCTACAATACCACCTCTTCATATTTTTGGTTACTTACATCCTAAAACAAAAGTTGAACCTAAGTTCCCTAGAGCAGGTGAACCTAGTTCCTCTAGACAAGCAAACACTTAACCATTTTATGTAACAAAGTAACCAACAATCCCATCAATATAGAAGAAACATATGGAAAAGGCTTCACAATCTTAAGTAAATAAGGATTTTATACAACAAGTGAACATGAGATTCATCACCTCCTAGATCAAATACCAACTAATGAAAATACAAAGGTGATAGGATATCAATATCCCTCTCACAACAGAAGGCCTCCTAGAGAATATCCAAGGCTCTAAAGTGATGGCACAATGATCTTGGATTCCCCTCCCAATTTGAATGTCTTTCTTCCTAAAGAAAAACCCTTGAATAATAACAATGACAAGGATGGGAGTATCACCTTAGGTCCCCCTCCTCCACATTCAACTAAAGAAAAGGGTGAATCTAACAACAAAAACCACCTCATAATCTCACACACACTCAAATAGAAATTTAACGACAACTAAAACATCTTATAGACACAGGTTTTCTTAAACTTCCACACCATACTCAAATTAAATTCCCTAAAGATACCATGAAGTATTGTGCATGTCACAAGACTCTTTGGCATCTTATTGATGAGTGTCAAACTGTAATAATGATCCTTCAACAATTTGACATTATAGCAATAATCCCTTAAATTGGGACCCCTTGTCATTTAATAGTTGTAGAATATTCTATTCTCACTATTACATGACCTTTCCCATCACCTATCTCGCCTCATTCTTGTCTTACACTCAGTGGGGGAAAGAAGTTGATAGCCTTGTCCTAGTAATGCATTTGTCATTGTCCCTTAGCTGTGTTGTTTACCTTCTACTTATACTGATTGAGATTGGGAGGTGGATGACTTGCTCATAGGTTGACTCACATTTTCCTTACTAGTATTTTGCATGATTTCTTTCTTCTTATTTTTCTTTTATGTGTGATTGCATGTACGTAATGTGATCTCCCATGTCATTATGCTTGATGTTCTCTCTCTTTGTGACATTCCTTTATTTGTACCTTCATTCTTCTATATGTCAAGTATCTCTTTTTCCTTTTTCATTTTCTTTTTCCTTTTGGGGATGATGCAAGGTGTCAAGAAATTCATGTCTCTTCCATGTTGACCCAAAAAGATTTTTCTTTTCTTTTTCCTTTTCCTTTATCTTTTCATTTGTCTTGTGTTTTCCTTTTGTGGATGGTGTAAGGTGTCGAGACACCCTATGTCTCTTCCATGTTGACCCAAAAGGATTTTTCTTTCTTTTTCCTTTTCCTTTATATTTTCATTTTGTTGTGTTTTCCTTTTGGGGATGATGCAAGGTGTCGAGACACCCTATGTCTCTTCCATGTTGACCCAAAAGGATTTTTCTTTTCTTTTTCCTTTTCCTTTAGCTTTTCATTTTTCGTTGTGTTTTCCTTTTGGGGATGACATAAGGCATCGATACATTCATGTTTCTTCCATGTTCACCCAAAAGGTTTTTCTTTGTTTTCACTCTCTTTGTGTCATTCTTCCAGTTCTATGTGTATTTTGGGGATGATAATAGTTCCAAGCTCTCTAAAAATAGTGTAGCAAAGAACATACTGACCCCAAATCCATAAATCTCTTATTTGTTTGGTGGTTTCATTTTGGGGACAACCCTTCTCTTTTCCTTTCTCTTCCATGATGCAACTTTACTCAGAAACATATGACTTGGCATAGGGCTTTCCAAGTTGGCTCTCATGTCCTCTTTCTTGTTTTTATTTTCATTTTCTACTTTAAAGTAATTTCTCATAGCATGGTGTTTAGAAAATTCTTTGAAGTGGGGGCATACATTGGCATTATTCCTTTGAATTTTTTTAGTTATTAGTGTACCCTTCTTACTTCATATGATACATTTGTCCTTTTTTGGATGACATTGGGTATAGTGTCCTTCAAGAGCCTGATCTCTATTAGCATATTATATTCCTCTTAGTGGCCTGATGTGAAGCATTGCATCCCCTAGTTGTGAATCTTTTATTCTTTGATTGGTCCTCTCTTGGAGACATTAGGCACAATGTTCCCTAGGTTAAAGACCTCGCATGAACTAATCAAGATTCCTTTGAACATTTCCAATTTTTGAATTTTGAATTTTTTGTTATATGACCACCTTGCATAGCACAAATTGCATGCTTGTAGTTCCATCACATTTTTTCATGACCTCCAAGCATACAAATTTTATCTTTCCTCATGAAGCTCGAAAATTCTTTTTTGTGTGGCACCTTATTAAAGTTACTAGGAGGTATAAATTTGGTATGGTTGAGTGGGAAGCCCAATCTAAGGCATGAATTTCCCCATAGTCACTTGCATGTGTGTGAGTGCATACTATCCATCAGTGTACATGTTTCTCAGTTAGCGGAAAACCAGGAGTTCCATCGCCTCAAAGTGAGTATGCATTTTTTTGGACAAAGAACCTAGATATGATCCACATAGAGATAGACAAATGATCAAAGCTTGATCTGATTCTTGTATGTCTTTCTTTTTCTTTTTCATCTTTGGAAATGTATGATTTTCATTATCATTTTTCTTTATATCATTTTCATTTGTGTTCCTTTGTGCTTATGTTGGTTTTCCATGGGATCTTGATCTTGGGGGATTGATCACCCCTCTTGATCGTTGTTGTCTCATCTTGCTAGCATTTGTTCATTGGAACCCCTCTTGGCGTGTTTTTGTCTACTTTAGTGTGAGTTTGAAGTAGGTTCATCCTCTCATTAAAGTGGGGGCTAAATGTAGTTTTGAAAATAGGGTCCTTTGACATTTTTGCACTCGTTTGGGTCCTCCTTGTGGATTTTGGCTTAATGCTATCTTGATTTAGTGTTGTAACGTGGATAACTAGTGTAGGAGCATGCTCAAAACCTGATGCCTACATGAGGAAAAGTTTGATCTTTTGTCTTGTTTTATGCTAATAAGGTCACTTTTGACAAATTTCTATCATTTTGGGTTATTTTGCAAAATTTTATGTCATTTGTGTAAAAGATGCAAAAATTGCTCAATTGTTGTTAATGTTGTCAATGACAACTTTTGTATTGTAATGTCAACTTTTTGAAATGTTTATAGAACTTAGTTTGGGCTAGTTTGTGGTTAAAAAATGATTTTAAAAGAATAAATAATTTTTTTAAGCATGAATCCAAGGGTTGGGAAGGTTGGAAGGAGATTGGAATGAAGAAATTTGAATTTTTGCACTCTAAAAACTATATTTTTCTTACAAATTTGACTATTCTTTTACATTTATATGATATGTAAATATTTTTTTTGACCTATACATGGTATGTATGGAAATATAAATGAGTTACCTTTTATTTGGTTTTGGCTTGGTTAAATTTCTTTAAGTTTAGAGAAAGTTATAGAAATTTTACCAATAGCATCCCTAGAAGACTATTTCTTCTTAAAGTTGCATGTTTTTGCAGCAAGTTGTAAGGATTGTACCTTTCATATTTTGATCTCAAACAAATTGTAAAAATTTGGACATTGAAACTACTTTCTTTTTCAAGTGGTTTGATCATTTTTCATTGGGATTTGTAGAAGTTATAGCATTTTTTTGTAACAACAGGTCTGAATTTTCTCTAAGGTTTCCAGTAGCTGTAATTAATTGATATCTTTACTTCCCACCATTGGAATTTGATGAAAATTGGTGGGATGGTTTGTTTTATATGCTTTCCACAACTCCTCTAAAGGCGAGGTCTTAATTCTTTGATTTGTGTAAGTTATGCAAGTCTGTGTGCTTCATTTTGTAGGATGACAAGCATAAAACCCTATATGTTTAAGGGTTTCTTGAAATAATACATTGTATTGTGTTGATTGGTGAAATGAAAGGTTGTAAGGAATCAATAGGAATTGTGAGGTAGTTATAATATTCCAAGGATTTGTTTCTTGATTGGATTAGATAAAGCATATTCAGCAAAGATTTGTAGTCTTTTTCCTAAGATGAACTAGGACTTGCCTAGTGATTGAAAGTAATGATTCTTTGTTTGCAAAGTGTCAAGATTAGCTTGATTTAGTCCTTACTCTGCATCAATAACAAATTCACATTATATTTGGGGCCCTTGTGAACTAATGGAGTTTAATGGTGCCTTGTAAAAGTGTTGTGAAGTGTTGTGAAGTGTTGTAACACACTTTCACACTTTTCTAGGGTTTTATCAATTAACTAAGCATAATAAACATAATTTTAATCAGAATTAATATTAATATTACCTTATTTGAAGTGTTATAAATTTTTTTAACACACTTTCACATTTCTCTAGGTTTATCATTAATAATTGGACTTTCTTATGCTTTAATTGACCTTATTTCACATTCACAAGCCTCATTTATTAATTTTTTTTTAGGATAATCCTGACACGAATCAGTAACCAATCTTAATTTAGGCATTCCTAGCTTGTGTGGCCCATATTTAGTGTATGGGACTCATTCACCACCTTGGGAAAATGAGTCCCACCTAGTTCTTTTTGGCCCCGATGCAGGTTTCACACATTTCTAATTATTTTTCATTTTTGGTCCCATACATTATGTGTGATGGGACTCATTTGCCACCTTGGGCGAATGAGTCACATGTGACAAAAATTAAAATTTAGTTCAAATTTTTAGTAGGATTTTATTCTCCTAGATCTGATGTCAGCTTGTAGTATTATAATTTCAAGAATTCTTGCATAATTAAGTAGAAATACAAGGTTCTTTAACTCATATTCAACACCTAGCATTCAACAGATCACTTAGTGAGTTCACAAGAGCATTTGAGCACTCACAAGATCATTCATGGTATTTCAAGGGAAAATTATCAAGCATTCAAGAGAATTCTTCAAGTGTCATGCATCATTTCAAAGATTGCTTGCATCATGTTATTTTATAGCTAACAATTGTGATGTAGGGTTTGTGATTCAAGCAAGTGTTTCAAGCAAGATCTATCTCCATCAAGCAAGATTCAAGAACCACATCCATTGGAGCCATTACTTCCATGTTTGCAACACCTTATTACTAGGGTTTAGTGAGTTGCAACATTACTATTTTTTCATTCATCATTCTCCATCACTATTTTCTTTCATTTGAAGATTTAATAACCGACAAAGGGGTTTGACCAAGGCAAGCCCCTATTCTCTAACTCCACATTATTTTTCCCCCTTCTTGTGTGTGGTTTGTAGGACTAGGTTGCATATTTTCCAAGAAGTAAAGTTAGAGAAAATATTTCAAATCCCTAAAGTTGTCAAAGTTGTCAACAAGTGTTGGAGAAGCTTGGAAAAGGTCTACAAGTGGAATTTTGATGTTTTAGATCTAGAAACTAGTCAAAAAGGCCAGAGCAAATTGAGAGACAAAAAATATAGTTTAGAACTTCTAGAAAAGTAGAAGTGGAATTATTCACCACTATTGGAAAATGAGTCTCACTATATAAGCCTGACAGAGGTTTTTATAGATTTGGATACCCTTTTGGTTGAAACTTGTTCATGCACATTTTCCCATAAACTAGACTGATTCACTTATATTGGTGAATGAGTCCTAGTCAGCATCAACATCAAATTTCTTAGAGATCTGGACCTTTGTTCTACCTTCTTTAGTCTTCCAGGTGCACACTTCGAGTTTCATAGTTGTCTATTGCATTTTGTTCATCTTTCTAGGTCGTTTAGTGTGTTCTTGCATGCAATTAGGGTTTTTACACTATTTTTTGCATTACATTTTATTTTCCAATTTTACACTTCATGGTGAACCCCTCATTAGATCTCATTCAGCCCCTAGGACAATCCCTTTTCCATCTTTTCATTGAAATCTCAAGGGTTTGTTCTTGAGTGAAGAGTAAGGGAATTGAATCTCTCCTTTTAGGTCTAAAACCCTAGAAGGAAAAGACAGACCCCTACTTTCTTCCTTTTAGGAACATTTTCCACCATGTGTTTGACACATCGACATCCTTGATCATATAGCATTGTTTTTCAAGTAACCCTTCTTTAATATTAGGACCTTGAAATAGGGTTTTTCCCTCAACTTTTTTTCTAGTGGAGGGTTTGAATTGGCCAAGGATATCTTGGGAAAAAGGATTTTGTGCAAGTTTAGAATCAGAAACTTGATTCTTGGGAGCCATTAGTAAAAGGTAAATTCTAATCAACATAGGGTTTCGACACCAGAGAGGTTCAAAACCTAGCATTTTCCTTAAAAACCTAGGGCACAGTTCTAAGGTAAAATTTCAACATTTTTAAAATAATTTCAAATATTATAAGAAGCTCAAACCAGTAAAGAGAAATTAAATAGCATGCAGAATAATATGATAGGAAGATACAATAAATATCTACCCTAATCAAAGGAAATTTAAAGAAAACACAAAGAGTGGTGTTTTTTTTCACTTATGAATTTTTCAATTGAGGAAACCCTAATTTTGATCACCTTGAATTCTAGAATGCTCACTTCAATCTCCTGGATGCTTTAAAAATTATTTTCAATCTTCAATTATCTGAAAATGCAATATTTCATGTGCCTTAGTGCATCGTAGAAAAAAGTACCCTTTGCTTGACATGGGATTAATTAATGATAAAATGGACTTAATGAGGTATTAATCTAGTGTTGTGAGGCATTTTATGCATCCACACTAAGTTTTGGACCCTTGCAAATTGAACAACATGCTTTTAACAACATCTTGTAAAGGTGTTGTAAAGTGTCATAAGATAATTTCACGCTTTTCTAGACTTAATAAACTTATTTCTCCCTAATTCAACATTATAAAAAGTGTTTAATAACATCATTACATCAATCTAGAATGTCTTTGAATTAAACTTAATGTTAAACTAGTGTTGTAATGTGTCCCAAATATTCACATTGGTTCTTGTGCCTTCCTAGGCTATTTGGACCTCATTTTAGTGTTGTAAAGTGTATTTAATCACACTTTCACATTGATTTATGTGTCCCAATCCCTATTTTACATTTACATCATCACTAATAGGCCCCTAATAACCCATATTGTGCATCTCAAGGCTTAAATTGATCAAATACCTGACAAAGTTGCAATTTAGACCTTAGTTCCTTATCTCTTCACATCTAAGTTTTCAAATTGGCCCCTGTGGGACCCATTCGCCATGCATGGAAAATCAGTCCCATCCAAGTGGGACCCATTCGCCATGTTTGGCGAATGAGTCCCATTTGGAACAATTTTGACCTTTGAGCAGGAAAAAAATGAAATTTGAGTTTAATATTGCTTCATGTCAGCTTGTGATGAGGTATTAACATGTAAAATAAGTGAATTTCCTATAAAAGTACCTCTCTAAACTCATTTTTACATCCATTAACTTAATTCACATATTCATCCACTAATCTTTCATCTCAAATCAAGCAACTTAGGGTTTTATAATTGCAAGACATTAAGAAAGCTCCTAAAGACATTCAATGGATGAATCTTCCTCCATTGCTATAGGAAATCCAAGATCAAACATCATGGTACGGTAATAAACTCTATTATTGCATGTTTCATTCCATTATTTCATTATTTTGGTTTAACTACCTAAAAGGGGTTTGACCAAGGCAAACCCCTATGCCCTAACATTCAACATTTATTCTCCGCTTCTTGCATGTTTGTAGATTTAGGACTCTTGGAAGCTTGGAAATCATTGGAGATAAAGTTACAAGGTTTCTCAAGTCTTCTCCTCATTCTACAAGTCAAAATATCAACAAAAACTCATTTTTAGAACTGTAAATGAAAGCTTTAGAAGCAGACACTTGTAGGAAGCTAAAATGCAGTTTGGAAGCTTTGAAATCCACCTTTGAAAACTCATAAATTCAAAAGTGGACTCATTCTCTATGAGTGGTGAATGAGTCCCACTCTAGAGTAAATTTTGAGTACCCTTTTGTTAGAAACTGGTTTTGGCTTAGTTTGATAGAATTGGGACTAATTCACCCAAAATGGAGAATGAGTCCCTCTAAGCCCAAAAAATAGCATTATTAGAATTTTAAATGAAATTTCTAGTCTTCATTAAGGTTCTAGGTGCACACTTTCAGTTTGGTTCAATTCTATTAAGTTTTGCATTCATTTTTAGTTCATTGTTGCACTACACAATGTGTTTTCAACCATTGCATATTTCATAGGTTGTACATACTTAATCAATCAATTTATTAGCTTAATTTCATTTAGATCATTTCATTTAGCCTTAATAAAATCATATAGATGTTAATTTTATTGAACCTACCTAGATCTTTGGCTCTACTCTCTCCTTTTAAGTGAAAAACCCTAAAAGTGCTAGAGAGGATTAAGGTGCCAAAAATCTATGGTTCATTTTGGTGAAATTTATTTTTAGAATACTTTCTTGTCTTATTTTGGAGTCTTTCATCATAGATCTATTCTTGCATTTTCTTTGCATTAGGACTTGCATGAAGTCCTTTGCATGCTAGGTTTCAAATTTGCAATTCATAAAATGTGCACTTTGGCTGCATTATTCGCATCTAAATTCATGTAAAATTTCTAAAATTCTGTATTTTTCATTTGGGTCTACATCATAGCACTTAGAAAGCATCAAAATTAGTTAATTTTTTTTTAAAATTCTAAAAAATCCCATACTAGGACTCATTTGCCACCTTGGGCGAATCAATCCCTTTTGACCCCTAAAACTGCATTTTACAAAACTCAAAACTCTATTTTTTAGCTTTTGTTTGGTGCCTTAACCTACCTATATCAGTTAGTTTCATTTTCTAAGCATGCATCTTGTTAAATCTTGCTTCAAGTAGCTCATTTCATGCATTTTTCAATTTCACTTTTTCATTCACAATATTTCATTTTTAGATTGTTGGATTGTGTACACAGAAAATTAGCTTACTTGAAAACTAAAAATTTCATTTCCTTTTAAGTCGTTGCATTGTACTTTCTTTCCTTTTTCATCATATCATGTTTTCTTTCAAAAGATGTGGCTCTGATTTTGCTAATAGTGGATTGTATAAGTACAACATTCCCTCATATGAGGTCAATTTTGATTACCACATTGAAGACTTTAAGAAACCTAATCAAACCATTGGTACAATCCTTAATATTACATTGCCCATTGGTGTGGATGGTAGTGCAAAGAATCAAAACATTAATACATGTTCTTCTCCCAATACCTCTCCTATTATTGACGAAGGTATCTTGGTGCAAGAAGTCACAAGCCTTGAGGGTCTTGATTGTCCATCTCCTTATTCCCCTTTGGAGTATGTTAGAAAACAAGAACATGAGATTATAGACACAATCCTAAATGTCACCTTACCAAGTATCCATGGTCATGAAAATCAAAATTTCCCATCTCCTAATACCCCTCCTTGATGTAAAGAGGATAGTTTGGTGTTAGAAGATATCCCTATTACAACTCATGAAACCCTTGATCCTCCCTTCCCTAATGCTCCTCCTATTTGGGAAAATCTATTTGAACACCATAGTGGCCCTTCTCTTGATGCCTTCCCCACTTGTGATGAAGCTACTTTACAAACCTCAAACTTGGATGAACATATTACAAGCTATCTTAGTAGGGTAGATAATATGGTACAAGAGAATGAGATCTTAGAAAAAACCAATAATCAAATAGAATCTTCCCCTAATCTCCCCACTATCAATTATCAAACACATTCAACCATTAATAACTCCCTTAGTTGTGATGAAGTTATTTTGAATGAACCAAACCTTAATTGTCACAAACATGTGGTTTGTTGTTCTCTTGAAAACTCTCCTTCTAGGGAGGATATTATGACCCAAAACAAAGATAAAATACCCTTCAAGGAGAATGAAGACTCTCACTTGTTATGGGATGTTAACATTATTCAACCAAAACTCATCCTTTATCCCTCTTCACCTAAACCCAAGTTTACTCTTTACCAATCTTCACACAAACAACCTCAACATAAACTCTCCCTCAATGCACCTCAAACTAATGTGTCGCAGCAACCAAGTTATAATACCGTTTCTCATACATATAACACTCAAAATAATCCACAACAACCACAACCAACCCCACCCTCCTTACCTTTACCTAATTAGCCTGGTGCCCCTCACTTCATCCCACACACAAAGGAGTATGTTCTTTTTGAACAACTTAAGAATAATCTTTCTAAAATCTCCTTATGGGACCTTATTCAAGCCTCCCTTCACTATCATTACATGATCCAATATTCCTTGCAACAAGTTCTTGTCCCTTCTAATGTTTAACCAACTAACATCGCAGCTATAATCCAAGGAATAAATCCTAACATTATTTTCCACCAAAGTGAGATTCCTCCTTTGGAAGTGCAAAATCAAAATGAAGCTTTTATGATTATTGCTCAATACAAACAAAAAGGGATTAAGATAACTCCCATAGATACTGGATTTTCTCTTAACATATGTGGAGTAAACCTTCTTGATAGACTTGGTATCCATAAATCAAACATCCAATCTGATTCTTTATCCATTAGGGGATTTGACAATGTAATCAAACAACCACTTGGTGTGATCACTTTACCTCTTACATTTGGAGTGGCCACATTGGAAACACCAATCCATGTTATGCCTAGTGATTTTTCATATAACCTTCTTCTAGGAAGGTCGCGGATTCATGCAATGAATGGTGTGCCTTCCACTCTTCACCGTAAAATGAAATATATCCGCAACAACAAAGTGTACACACTCAACATTGATGATGAGCCTTATAGTTTCCTACAAATTTAGCAAACCAAAGAGAACACATTGAATACCTTAACACCAACCACACAAGTGGAACCTGTGCAACAAAATGACAAAGAAAAACACATTGATGAAGTCACAAAGATATTAGAAGATGATTGGGGTTCCTTGGATTTTGAACATGACTTCATGGGAGAGTACAAAATCATCCACAAAGATTCAAATAATTCCAAAGATGCAACAATAATATCAACACAAAATTTGGACGACCGTTTGAAAGCATCCACCTCAACCACTTTAGACAAAGAAGAAAACTACACAGTCAAATTTGATGGAGATTATGACCAACACTCAACCAATCCAAAAGCAATGAAGAAGATTTATGGCAAAGGTTATGAACTCATGAAACAACCTGGGTATAGTGGAAAAGGATGTGGTGCTCGAGAACAAGGTATATGCATCCCTATAGACCCCCTCACACAACAAACAACTCATGGTCTCAAAATTGCCAAAATTTCACCCAACATCAGCACTCTAACACAACACACTCCTAAATCATCTTCAAAAAATACTAGTCTTGAACATCATCCTTTATCAAACATACAATACACAACTACACCTTCACTTAATGTCAATGTCATGTCACAAAATTATCATGACTTTAATTTGTTAGATTTTATATCCTCCTATGGAGAGAACAAAATCTCACAATCTCAAGAGTCTTGCGTAAGTATGACATCTACTAATAAGCAAGATGTATCTTTGACACCAATCACAAAACCACCTTCTACCATTGACCAAGAAAGTATCTTGTCGAGACTCCTCCAAGATCTTTTGATCTCTCTTCCTCCAAGACCTAGAAAGAAATGTTATTACAAGACTTTATATTTTGCCTATCATAGAGTTCATGGTCACTCTAGTAATGAATGTAATGCCTTGAGTCATAAAATACAACATTTTCAGGTGTTTGGTATGCTTCCCTATGTGGGGGCACCTCATTCCTCTAATTTCTATTGATTTTCACTCTTTCATGAATTTCATCAATTGTTTCCACTCACCTTTGTCCTGCACTAAGTGGAGGCAAGGGGTTCAATAGCCTTGTCCTTGTATGTCATTTGTGGTTGCTTTATTTGGCTAGTTGTTAACCTTTCATGAATACTTAAGAGAAAGATTGGGATGTGGACAACATGCCTTAAGTGGGCTTGCATGTCTTCTTCTCTCTTCTTCTACTTTAGAGAAATTTCTCATAGTACTAGAGTTTGCAACCTCTTTAAAGTGGGGGCATACATCACCACTCACAATTCATTGTGTGATTTTATTTTTCTTGTGATCCCCTCTCTTGGACGCATTTGGCACAATGTTTCCTAGGATGGGACCTTGCACTTTTCCTCTCTTGGAAATAGGATGAGATCATTTGCACTAATCCTCTCTTGGAAACAAGATGAGACTGTTTGCACTTATCCTCTCTTGGAGACATTGAGCATGATGTTCCCTAACTTCAGACATTGCACAAATTAAGAAAAATCCCTTTGAAAAATCCTTATACTATTTTGCATTAATAATGTCTATGAGTGTCAAGCATATGAAGTTTTTCTTACCTCATAGAGCTCAAAAATCATTTTCCCTTGTGGCAACTTTTTAAAGTTATCAGGAGGTATAACTTTGATATGATTGAGCGGGAAGCCCATCTAGTGGCACAACTTTCCCCATATCCACCTTTGTGTTTGTGAGTTCATATCAACTAGTGTATGTTTCTCACCTTTTTGGATTTCTCACCCCACGGACAATTAGAAGTCTCGTGGCCCTAGAGTGAGTATGTTGTGGACTTCTCACCCCATAGACAACCTGAAGTTCTATGGCCCCATAGAAAAAGTACCCTTTTCTTGACATGGGATTAATTCATGATAAAATGGACTTAATGAGATTTTAATCTAGTGTTGTGACGTATTTTATGCATCAACACTAGGTCTTGGACCCTTGAAAATTAAACAACATGCTTTTAATGACATATTGTAAAGGTGTTGTCAAGCGTCGTAAGATAATTTCATGCTTTTCTAGACTTAATAAACTCATTTCTCCCTAATTCAACATTATAAAACATGTTTAATAACATCATTACATCAATCTATATTTATTTTGAATTAAACTTAATGTTAAACTAGTGTTGTAATGTGTCCCACACATTCACATTTGTTCTTGTGCCTTCCAAGGCTATGTGGACATCATTTTAGTGTTATAAAGTGTATTTAATCACACTTTCAGATTGATTTTTGTGTCCCAAGCCCTATTTGACATTCACACCATCACTAATAGGCCCCTATTAACCCATATTGTGCATATTAAGGCTTAAATTGATCAAATACCCAAAAAATTTGCAATTGAGACCTTATTTCCTTATCTCTTGGCATCTCAACTATCAAATTGGTGCCTGTCGGACCCATTTTCCATACATGGTGAATCAATCCCATAAAAGTGGTACCATTCACCATGTGTGTTGAATGAGTCCCATTTGGCTCAATTTTCACCTTTGAGCAGGAAAAAAGAAGTGAAATTTGAGTTTAAAATTGATTCTTGTCAGCCTATGATAAGGTATTAATGGGTAAAATAGGTGAATTTCCTATAAAACCACCTCTCTAAACTCATTTTTACATCCATTAACTTAATTTTCATATTCATCCACTAATCTTTCATCTCAAATCAAGCAACTTGGGATTTTATCATTGCAAGACATTAAGAAAGCTCCTAAAGACAGTCAATGGTTGAATATTCCTCCCTTGTTGCATAAATCCAAGATCAAAAATTATGGTAAGGCAATCAACTCCATTATTTCATCATTTTGGTTTAATTACCTAAAAGGGGTTTGACCAAGGCATACCCCCATGCCCCAACATTCAACATTTCTTCCCCTCTTCTGGTGTGTTTGTAGATTTATGACTCTTGGAAGCTTGGAAATCATTGGATATCAAGTTACAAGGTTTTTCAAGTCTTCTCCTCATTGAAAAAGTCAAAATATCAAAAAAAACTTCATTTTAGACCCATAAATTAGAATTTTAGAAGCAGACACCTGTAGGAAGCTAAAGTGTAGATCGAAAGCTTCAAAATCCACCTTTGAAAATCCAAAAATTCAAAAGTGAACTCATTCACCATGAGTGGAGAATGAGCCCCACTCTAGGTTCAAGTTTTAGTTTTCTACATTTTTTAGTACCCTTTTGTCAAAAACAAATTTTGGCTCAATTTGACAGAACTGGGACTGATTCACCTAGAATGGAAAATGAGTCCCTCTAGGCTTAAAAAATAGCATCATCAGCATTTCAAATGCAATTTACATTCTTCATCAAGGTTTTAGGTTTATACTTTTAGTTTGGTTCAATTATGTTAAGTTTTGCATTCATTTCTAGTTCATTGCTGCACTACATAATGTGTTTTCAAACATTGCATATTTCATAGGTTTTACATACTTAATCAATAGATTTCTTAGCTTAGTTGAATTTAGATCATTTCATTTAGCCTTAATAACATCATACATATCCTATTTTGAGTGAACCTACATAGGTTTTTGGCCTATCCCTCCCCTTTTAGGTGGAAAACCCTAGAAGTGCTAGAGAGGAATAAGGTGCCAAAAATCTACAGTTCACTTAGAATCAAATTATGGTAGCTCTATATGTATTTTATACAAGTAATACTCAATCACATGAAGTAGAAGGACTCCCATAATCACATCCTTAATTTTAAATGTGAGTCCTCGATTAACTTATGAGATGGCATGCTGGACGAATCAGATTGAGTCAACAAAGTTTGAATTCATGTGGCCTTTGATCACCTATCCCATGAAAATAATGTTTTTCCACTTGGAGTGTTGAATCATTCATTCTATGGCCTCCACCTTCTTTCCAAATGAGGGGAGAATCCATGTGTGAATCGTTTGCTAGCCCCGCTACTTTTTATAAAACATTATTTTATTCATGGGGGCTAATGGTTGAGATTAAATCTCAACAATGCATCTGTAGCCATCAGTTCAAAACCTATGGTGCCAAATATGTAAGTGGAGATTTGGTCCCCATGCCTGTAACAATACATGTGTCTTCAACTCGCTAACTCTGTTTCCTTTTAGAAAATACTATTTTATTCATGTGAGGAAGCAGGGAATGGTTAGGATCAAATCCTCATATCCAAGCGTTGGCAATTCTGCACATCCTAAAAAGTTAGTCTTAAGAAAGGGGATTGACTAGGTTGACAAGACCAAGACCCATGGGATTAAGGACTTTAATAAACTTAGTCATTTAAATGGGAATTATTTCAAACTTAGGAAATATTAAAGTGATGGTGTAACATGTAATGACTAACAAACCTAGATCATGGGTTCGCTGACAACATGCTTCTAAGAGCTTAAGTCGTGACTGAAGTGACTTGCAACTCGGTATAGCAAGTCAATGAAGGAATAAAATGCTTAGGGAAAAGACCATGAAATTTGAAATGATGGCTTTTAAACCAAAACCCTAAACCCTACATTAGGGCACAAATGCAAAGGATAATGATAAGGTAAGGAACCAACACAAAATTTTCAAAATTTAGAGGCTCTACTAGTGGCTCCAGCTCGGGGATGCATACCCATGGTGGGTATGTGAGAATTCAGTTCTCATGGTCTAAGTAGACCAGACACAGGGAAGCAAAAACCAAGGAGCTTTCCAAGAAAACACAAGTAATGCAACTAGAAGCAAACACACCAAACCTATATACAATAATCACAAAACTATACAATGTACATAGAAAACAACCTATTTCAAGAGAAAGATGGCTTCAAGAACTGTCCATGTAATAGAAACACAAGAAGTTCACCTATTAATGATTGAAAGAATTATGAATACTCTCCATGTGTATTTGCAATCAGGTATGGGCCCAACCACAAATGGTCAAATTTTCAATTTTTTCCTTTATCCTCCAACCTTTCATTGCACATCAGGACCATGCTTCTCACTTGAAACTTTCTCTTAGTGGATTTCTTAAATCATATAGATTCTTAACTTGAAGTATAGCTTTGCATTTCTTTTATGAGATTCTCTTCTATTTTCATCAAGCTCAGCTAACTCCTTTGTTATGTGATGCATCTCATCACAAATATCTATGTCATATTCCAGAAAAAAAATTGTACATTTTCAACAAGTTGTTGTGGGGTATCCTTGCTTCTATGCCATACACAAGGTTGAATGGAGATTTTCCAATCAATTTCTTGATAGTATTCATATTATCCCATAATGGAAGCTACAAATTTTAATCCCATGCATTTTTATTCTTCTCAACCACTTGTTTGATGATCTTCATCAAACTCTTATTGTTGGATTTTGCTTGTCCATTTCCATGAGGATGATAAGGGGATGAGTAAAAGATATATATTCCATGCTTACTGCTAAAAAAAATGAATTTATTTGATCTGAAACACATGGAATTGTCAGAAATAATATGTTATGGGACTCCAAAACTACTCAACATGTTGTTCATAAAAAATTCAATCGCTACTTGTTTCCTTCCTTGTGGGGATTTCTTCCAGCCATTTTGTAAAATAGTCTATTGCAACAAGTATCCGAGAGTGACCCCCAGTAGACTTCTCTAACATGTCACCAATAACATCAATGCCCCATTGTTGAAAAAGAGTTTGAACTAAAATTGGTATAAGTGGAAAATTACCTAAGAATTTCAACTTGTTAGTGAATATTTTGCATGCATCACATTTCTTTAAAAATATGTGAGCATCCTTAAAAATAGTTGGCCACAAAAATATCACTCTTAGTATTTTATGAGCAATAGTCTTTTCCATGTAATAAGCTCCACATGCTCCATTGTGCATTTAATTTAGAGTTCTACCCGATCTCCATCCACACACCTAAGAAATACACCTTCTAGGCTTCTCCACAAAATTCCATTGTCAATAATGATATATTTAATAGCCTACAACTTTTAAGGTTCTTTTCTCAATATTAGGAATGCCTTGAGGACATAGTTTTAAAGTATTCCAAAATTATCCTTACCACCCATAGGTCTGCATGTCACACATAGGTGTAAAAAATATCTTTGATAGCAACACTTGGTACATATGCCACCATAGTTTCTCCCATTAGATATGTTATGAAATGTTTGACAACCTTAACTAATGTGTATTCTTTCTTTTCTATTGCATCATACTTAAGCTCGACAGGCTGCAAAGACTTACTAATGAAAGAAATAGGTTGCTCAAAGCCTTCATTATTTTTCTGTAGTAGTACTCCTACCACAGTATGGAACAAAGAAAAATTAAATAATTGAAATGGATTTGAGTAATCTAGAGACTTGAGCACAAAATCCTCCTTGATGGCATCTTTTATATCTTGAAAGCTTTCGTGAGTTCTTTAGTCCATGCTATATTTTCACCCTTTTCAAATATTTTGGAAATAGCTCTGACAATCTCAACAAAGTTGGTGATAAATATTCTTACAAAATTTATTTTCCCAAAGAAGGATTGAATTACCTTTACATTTCTTAGGCTATGGACTTTTTATCTTGTACTACCACATGGATGAGGGATCAATCCTATCCCCATCTTTAGAGATAATGTGCCCTAAAATTTTACCTTCCTTAACCCCAAAAATGAATTTCTCAGTGGAAGAGAGGGGGACCAACCACATTCAAGGCCCTAGATCATGGAGACCCAAGAGCGGAAGGATTCCTTAACTTACCTTAGCTTAAAGGGGTGTTTAGAGATGAAGGATGAGAATGATGAGGACTATAAGATCCTTCAATCACTCTACAAACCCAAAACTTATAATGCAGCTTGGCGAGTAGCTTTTGGGTTCAACATTATGCCATAGGTAGCTCTCTACCCAAGGACAAAAGTGTGGTTCTGGGACTACAATGCAACATGGTGGCATATCTCAGGTGCATTAGAAAGATAAGATGAACCACTAGAAAATAGACTAACAACCTAGCTAATGGTTTTTAAGGGAACAAAATAACACTATGAAGTAAGAAATATATAAATTAATATGATAAAGTAAGTAGATTAAAGCTAGGGTGACAAGAATGATCTCACAAAACAACCTATTCACTAGCTAGCTCCAAGATGCACATCCACCTGCACACAAGAAAGAGGAAATTTTTTAGGTGGCTATATAGGGGACTGCCTCAGTACGACCCCTATTTTCGTGTTTCCACCTCCACAGACAACCAAGATAGAAATAATGGAGAAAAAGTATGATAAAGGAGAATGAAAGAAATGAACACAATAAAACTACTAAACAGTATTATGCTACTCAACTGAATCATAGGGGAGAGGAGTAGAAAGCTTACCGCCTCCACCAAGAGCTCACTAGCTAATGGAGGATAAAATGAGAGGACTCAAGCCCCTTCTACAATGGTGTTTTTCCACACTTTCTCTAAGTTGGAAAAGTGTTGTAAGTGCAAAGTGTAACCTGGCCCCTGAATTGGAGTGCAAAGTGTTGCTTGTTGTTTATATGGAAGGAGCGAATGATAGAATGCTTGGAGAGATCAAGTTGAGTGTTTATAAGGATGTGTAGAAGATGGAATGCATGAATAATGGGTGAATTTAAATGAAGGATTAGAAAAATAGTTATATTTGGGTTGGTTGGTCGAAAAGGGGCATTAAAAATCAACCCCAATAGGAAGTATAAGCCTTTGCAAGATTCATACAGAGGACTCCATTAGCGACGTAAGTGCATTGTGTGGATGTTTTCATCTCATGCATGTATCCCCTATAGTTATTCTTCTAGTGACACACAAAATAGATGCCAAGTGGAATGAAAACAGTGGGGTGATGTGGATATTTTCCTTTTAATTTGGTTTTCTAAGGTGAGGGAGTGTAAAAAGGGAATTTACATAAGGGGTGCAAATTTTCTCCTATGCATTTTTCCCCCACTTTAGCGAGTGCGAATATTGATGAGTGCTTCGACAATGTAGATCAGAGAAGTAGTAGAGTTAGAAATGTATACCTAAACCATTGAGGAAGTAGACCATAATCTAGAAATCTTGAAAGTGCAGGACAAGTAAAGGATTTCATAGCCTTGAAGAACTATGAAGTTGAAGAATGAAAGCATCTTACAGGCCTGCGGACCTACAAGGAGGCAACTTCCAAGATATCTCACATGAAGGAAGCTCTATTAAGAAAGCACCTCACAGGCCGTAGAATTGTGAGGAAGGTGTCCCCCAAGATCTCACATGGAGGAAGCTAGGAAAGTTCCCTACAGACCAACAAACATTTAGGGAAGGTATCTTTCAAGATCTCTCACATGAAGGAAACCCAAGAAAAAGAACCCTGTAGACCTAAAGATGTATAGGGGAGCCACCCCCAAGATCTCTCACATGGAGGAAGCTCAAAATAAGCACCCTATAGGCCTACCGGCCTGCAGGGAGGTATCCTCCAAGATCTCTCACATGGAGGAAACCCAAGGAAAGTGGACTCCACAGAGTATGAAAGTGGGTTTATAGGTGAACCCGTGAAGTGAAACTTTTACCCACAGATAGAACATGTCAGAAAGTGGCTTCACAGGTGCACCCGTGTAGTGAAACATTTACCTATAGATAGAACATGTTAGAAAGAAGCCACGTAGGCAAGTAAGCGGATAGTCTCACAGACCGTCAACAAGTTGAAAAAATTTCAAAGGGGTCCCTTGGTAACCCTAGCATGAAGAAGGGGTCCACTCAAGGGATGCGCTCCTCGAAAGTAAAAAAGATATATTTTGTTCTTGAATCAATTCATCTTCAAGGAATACTTTTAAAAGATGTTCACTTTATCAAGGAATCTGAAATGAAGAATATGCCCCCATGCGAGCGGAAGATCAAAGTTGTTCCAACTTCAGAGGAAGGTTCTCAAGTTCTTTCTTGATGAACCCATGATGAAGGAAACACATTCCATTAGGGTTTCAAGTTGAGAATGGATATCTTAGATGTGCTAGCATCTGTACGACCAAAGGACTAAAAAGATAAGATGAACCACTAGAAAATGGACTAACAACCTAGCTAATGGTTTTTAAGGGAACAAAATAACACTATGAAGTAAGAAATATATAAACGAATATGATAAAGTAAGTAGATTAAAGCTAGGGTGATAAGAATGATGTCACAAAAGAGCCTCTTCACCAGCTAGCTCCAAGAAGCACATCCACATGCACAAAAGAAAGAGGAATTTTTTTAGGTGGTTGTATACAGGACTACCTCAGTCAGACCCCCACTTTGGTGTTTCCACCTCCATAGATAGCCAAGATAGCGATAATGGAGAAAAAGTATGATAAAGGAGAATGAAAGAAATGAACACAATAACACTACAAAATAGTGTTATAATGCTACATAACAAAATTGTAGAGGAGAGGAGTAGAAATCTTACCACCTCTAACTAGAGCTCACTAGCTAATGGAAGAGAAAATGAGAGGACTCAAGCCCCTACTGCAATGGTGTTGTTCCATACTTTCTCTATGGAGTTGACGGAGTGTTGTTGCTATTGCTATGGAGTACAAAGTCCTTCTTGAAGGCTTAGAATGTGAGTAAATGCTAGAATCCTTGGAGAGATCAAGTTGAGTTCTTATAAGGATGTGTAGAAGATGAAATGCATGAAGAATGAATGAATTTGAAGAGCGGATGAGAAAAATAGCTATATTCGGGTTGGTTGGTCAAAGAGGGGCATAAAAATCAACCCCAATAGGAATTATAAAACCTCTGGAGGCTTCAAACATAGGAATCCGTCAAGGATGTAAGTCCATAGTGTAGACATCCACTTGTCGTGCATCTATCCCCGATAGTTATTCTTCTTCGTCAAGGATGTAAGTCCATAGTGCAGACATCCACTTGTCGTGCATCTATCCCCGATAGTTATTCTTCTAGAAATGCACAAAATAGGTGCCAAGTTGAATGAAGGTAGTGGGGTGATGTGGATTTTTTCCTTCAAAATTGGTTTTCTAAGGTGAGGGAGTGTAAAAGGGGAATTTACATTAGGGGTGTAAATTCGCTCCTATACATTTTTCCCCCACTTTAGCGAGTACAAATATTGATGAGTGCTTTGGTAACGTAGATCAAAGAAATAGTAGAGTTATAAATGCATACCTAAACCATTGACGAAGCAAACCATGATCTAGGAAACTTGAAAGTTCAGGATAAGTAATGGACTTCATAGCCTTGTAGAACTATGAATTTGAAGAATGAAAGTATCTTACCAGCCTGCGGACCTACAAGGAGACAACCCCCAAGATCTCTCACATGAAGGAAGCTTCATGAAGAAAGCACCTCACAGGCCTGTAGACTTGCAAGCAAGGTGTCCCCCAAGATATCTCACATGGAGGAATCCAAAAAATCACCCTACAGACCTATAGACTTGTAGGGAAGGTATCTTTCAAGATCTCTCACATGAAGGAAACCTAGGAAAAAGTTCCCTACAGACCCACTGACCAATAGGGGAGCTTCCCCCAAGATATTTCACATGGAGGAAGCTCAAAAGAAGTTCCCTATAGGCCTATGGATGTATAAGGAGGTATCCTCCAAGATATCCCACATGGAGGAAACCCAAGGAAAGGATACTCTACAAAGTCAGAAAGCGGCTTCATAGGTGCACCCGTGAAGTGACATGTTTACCCGCAGATAGAACATGTCAGAAAGTGGCTTCACATGTGCACCCATGTAGCAACACATTTACCTATAGATAGAACATCTTAGAAAGCATCCATGTAGGCAACTAAGCGGACAGTCTCGCAGACTGTCAACAAGTTGGAAAACATTGAAAGGGATCCCTTGGGAATCATTGCATGAAGAAGGGGTCCACTCAAGGGACACATTGTTTGAAAGTAAAAAAGAGATATTTTGTTCTTGAATCGATTCATCTTCAAGGAATCCTTTTGAAAGATGTTCACTTTATCAAGGAATCTGAAAGGAAGAATATGCCCCCACACGAGGGGAAGATCAAATTTGTTCCCACTTCAAAGGAAGGTTCTCAAGTTCTTTCTTGATGAACCCATGATCTGAAGAAAACACATTTCATTGTGGTTTCAAGTCGAGAATGCGATTCTTGAAAAGTAGTTTGTGAATATTCTCAAGAAAAGATTTTTTGGCAACAAATCCAATTATTGTAGAAGTGGCATTGTCACACATGAGAGGGACAACCCAAGCAAAGAAGAGAGAAAGATAAAGAAAAAGAAAAAGAGAATGTAAAAAATGAACAAAGGGCACAGGGGTAGCCTAACATTTTGGGGTGAGAACTACTCATATATATATAGTATATAAAATGAACTATCATCAACCCCTACTATATCAGAACATGTGAAGAATACACGAGAAGACAAAGTAAAAATTAAAAAAAAATGGGTCAACATGGAAGGGAAGGCTAAATGCCCCCAACACTTTGCATTGTCCCCAATTTATCAAAAATAAAGTCACAAACATGGAAGAATGATGATAGAAATAGATGAAGGTTTACAACACAAAAAACACACTTATATCCAAGCACCAATAAGGATGACAAGCGTCATCTAGGGCCACATATCATGATCATAGGGGAACACATCACAACACACACACACATAAATCTAATCTAAAGATTAAGAAGAGACCTCCTCCTAACACTGATCAACCAAGAGGTCATCCACTTACCACTCTAGAAAATTGTAGGGGGAAGGAGAAAAACCTGTAATGGTGGAATGTTAAGAGGAGGAGCATCTGAACCTCCCATAACAAGGGCTAAGGAAGCGGGCACTACAAAGTCCTCTGTACTGAGCTCTTACGGAGCTAAGGTCAGTAATTTTAGAGAGTTAAACATGCACTTAATAGGAGTGTTATATTTTACCTCAATGGACAGAGAAGGTTGTGCCCGAGATTCATCACTAGGCTCACTGAGTGATTCGGGAGCGGTGATGAACCTAGGACAGGATAGGACTGGTTCCATCACTAGGATAGAACAAGTTAGAACAAGACCACCTTTCCAAGATTTTGGCATCCTCTTACATCCTGCGTTGCTAGAAGGACCAATCTCTACCTTCTAATTTGTCAAAGGATGTGAAATCCCCACAAACGAGGCAAGAAGTGTAGAGGAAGAGGAGGAGGAGAGAACCATAGTAGATACGATCAAGGAGTTAGTCATATCTAGGGGTTTTGGGAAAGGTGGGACATCAACAGAGACAGATCCACCAAAGGAGGAATGAACACCTACACCCTTTTAGGGTTAGCTGCATTCACACTCGTAGTAGAAGCTAGAAGCGATACAGATTTGGTTTAAAAAAAAGTAGAGGGGAGGAGAGAGGAGGACACAACAGGAGGCCCTGATACAGGGGTGGTCATCTCTTCTTCCTTCCTCTACAAGGAGGCCTGCTAGGCCATGAGAGCCTTTCATCGGTGCTTACGCTCATGTGCAAGGTGGTTTTTGTGACTCTTTGAACTAGAGGCCGAAGGCTACAAAGGAATGAAAGGCTCTTGCTCAACCATGAGAGTGTCAACTATAGTTTTTTTGGTAGAGGAATGGACTCCTGAGTGGGAGTAGGAGGATCAAGTTGAGAAGCAGCAGGAGGAATTGACTCAAGTACCTTGGTAGTAGTCCTCTTCTCATTCACTACTTTTGGAGCAGAAGTGATAGGAGGTCGTAGAGGTTGAGACAAAGAGGACACTCCATGGTGACCTTTTCCTCCACCATATAATTAATACCAAGGTCTACGTGGTTTAGTAAGGAAGTCTAATATCCTGATCTTGGGTCTATACTAGGGAGGGATCATCAGACTCAACAGGTAAAATCCAGGCTTTCTCATCAAATACTCCTCCCAAGAGAGGGGAGCGAATGAGTCATCTTGAGAGGGGGCTGGCTAATCTCCCCTTTTTCAGGAAGAGGAGGTAGCCGGTTGTTGTGCTATAGGAAGAGCCAATTTTGTTTATCCCTTGCCCGTGGTCTTGTACTTTATGTAATTTTTGTAAAGTAGGTCCATTCTTGGAGGAAGCAGACCAACTGAGGCTGGCCAAAAATGGTCTAATGAATATCCCCCACAGGACACCAAAGTTTGGTATCTAGTGTCATGCACAACACCCTCATGGGAAAACTTTAGACATTTATGGATAATAGAGGTAATTCCATTCATGGAAGCTAGCCAAGGTATGCATAGCTTCATATTGAACAAATCCTACTCTAGAATGACATTGAAAACTATGTCAATAGCCCTAGGTCCAACTAAGACAGATAGAGTTATCGATCCATAAGGTTTCAGACAAAGACCATTGTGTGTACGGATGGTTGAGCTTTTCCTTTGCATTCTTTCCTATGTAGTGAGTTAAGCCACAACATCTCTTCTATACTAACATTCACTCGAATCGCGAGGATTTATTGGGACTCCTATCATAATGTTACCATTGAGGAAAGTAGGAATGTAGAGAGGTGAGGGCTTGTTATTTAATGGTAAGTCCTGCGAAGTGAATGTCACATCTGGCGAATTGGTCATAGGTTGTGCGATAGAAGTAACTATGACCATGTTAACATAGGCCTAAAGCTAAGTGATAGAATTGGTCGGATTGAAAATCATGTTAGCAGAATGTGACAGAAACAGGTCTGTGTATATCTATAATTCACTATTCACTTTCTCCACCAATTTATTTGTATTTTTTTTGCTTCCATCGAGACAAATAGTACCGTCCTTGATGTGGTCTTGTCTCTCATGACACAAGCACATACAACATTTGGTATCATGTAAGTTAACTCGATGGTACTATCAATAAGTACTTGCATCATACCAGCTAGGGTATGGTTCCTTAAGAGGTTTAGGGTTTGGCAAGGTTACAATCTTATCCTTTACTAACTTTTGCTAGATGGAAGAATAAGATTCGGCTAACTTTGTGAATTTTTAGTTATGTTTGAGGCCGTTGTCATCCACAGTGGCTACTACACTCAAAAGATTTTCCTTTCCCAGAGATTGATACAATGGACTTTCCTTCAGAACCGGAGTGCGAGGAGCTTCCCCTGAACTAAACCACTATCTATTGGTAGTCTCGTAGGGATGCACAAAAATGCACAAAGGAAGGGTATTTCATAAGGGAAAAAATTTCTTGCCAAGTCCTTTGCAAGTTCCCTATGAATACCTTCTGCACATCAGAATTGAGCAACAAATATGAGATTTGTGAGAAGAGTGCCTAATACCATGCTATGAAATTAGTAATATTTCATTATCAGCCTATTTTCATCGAATGACATCCAAAAACATCATCTTCGGCCCAATGTTAGCTTTACTTTTTTGTAGAAATTGGTTTACAAGTTGGTCCAAGGATAAAATGAAATTACTAGGCAAGGAACAGTACCACTCAAGTGTCATATCCTTGAGAGATCGAGGGAATAGTTTGGCCATTAATACATTGTGATGGAAGAAATTTGTGCATAAGGCATTAAAGGTGGACACATGTGTTTATGGGTCCCCTTTCCTTCCGTATTTCTCAAATTTAGGAATCTTCATTCCATGAGGGAAGGGAATGTTCATAATCATGACTAAAAATGGGCTATACCGGAAGAAGGAATAGAAGATAGGTTGGGTAGAGGATTGGGAGAGACTCTCTAACTAGCTCTACATCTTACCCATATTCTGAAGAAGAGTGTTTAGAATAGGGTCATTGGAAGATAAAGTGTCAGAGGAACCTCCTCTAGAATTTCCATCAGAGCCACCACTAGAATCATCATTGAAACCACTAACTAAGCCATTTCCACTAGTAGGGCCTCTGTCAAAGCAACCTTCACTTATGAAGCCACCACCTTGACCTCCACAAGAACAACTTCTACCAACACCACCTCCACTACTGAAGCCACCGCTACTACCAAAGCCTCCACCACTAGAGGTGACAGGGGGGGTGAAGTTGAAACCCAAGGGGATCTTATTCACTTTGACAGTGTTGGATTCCTCAGAGGCAAAGGGGGTACTAACCAAAGGTATGGTATCGGTCATGTATACATACATAGAAGGCATTAATAGTCCTTGTTGTCTCTCATGACCTTCAAAAGTGGCTCCTCGTATAATATTATGATTGCTTGGAGGAGCACATGCATCAATCAAACTAGAGACTAGCCAAGAGTTTTATGCTTGTTCGGTCTTTTCCCACCATGTACTTTAGTTCACCAATAACATGGGAAGCCCTAGCCAAGCTCGAATCTCTTTCCAAATGATGTTCCAAGTCACCTAACCCTTTGTTGAGAGAAGAGACATATTCTGAAGGAATGTGAATAGCCTCATGCTCATCAATTGATGATGGTGTACGAGATGCAGGAGGAGTGGGGATGTGATTGGTCTCATTAGAGAATCTAACCTTGCCCCTAGAAAACTACTCCTATGTGGCAAGACCAATGGTAGATCCAACAAAAAGGATTGTAGAGAAACTAGTAGTGACCCTCGTCCTCTCCATCAGAAGGTGTTGTATACTTCTCCTAACAATATACCCAGAGGTTGTGGACTGGGTTGTGATGCTCATAAACCTTCACAACAATCAAAGGCACAACGATCAAAAGGTATAAGGGAAAAGCCTCAACACCAACAGATGAACAAACTTTGGTTGATTTTGGGTTCACCAAAAATGTAAGAGAGGGGGATCAACCATGTTCAAGGCCCCAGGTCATGGAGAGCAAAGAGCAGAAGGCTTTCCTAACTTACCTTAGCTTAAAGGGGTGTTTAGAGATGAAGGATGAGAATGATAAGGACTATAAGGTCCTTCATTCACTCTAAAGACCCAAAACATAGAATGGGGCTAGGCGAGCCAGTTTTTGGGTTCAACACTGTGCCTCAGTTAGCTCTCTACCTGAGGATGAAAGCCTGGTTTTGGGATGACAACGCGATGTGTTGACATCTCTCAGGTATGTTGGTTTCCATACAACCAGAGGACTAAAAAGACAAGGTGAACCACTATAAAATGGACTAACAGCCTAGATAATGGTTTGAAAGGGAACAAAATAAAACTATGAAGTAAGAAATATATAGAAAACTATGATAAATTAAGTAAATTAAAGCTAGGGTGACAAGAATGATCTCACAAAAGAGCTTGTTCGCCAGCTAGCTCCAAGAATCACATCCACCTGCACACAAGAAAGAGGAAAATTGTTGGGTGGTTGTATAGGGTCCTACCTTAGTTAGACCCCAATTTTGGTGTTTCCACCTCCATGGACAACTAAGATAGCTATAATGGAAAAAAGTATGATAAAGGAGAATGAAAGAAATGAACACAATAACACTACAAAATAGTATAAATATTATTGCCTCCACCAAGAGCTCACTAGCTAATGGAGGAAAAAATGAGAGCACTCAAGCCATTGCTGCAATGGTGTTATTCCACACTTTCTCTACAAAGTTGATGAAGTGTTGTTGTTGTTGCTATGGAGTGCAAATTGCTACTTGAAGGCTTAGAATGCAAGGAGTGAATACTAGAATTCTTGGAGAGATCAAGTTGAGTGCTTAGCAGGATTGTAGAAGATGAAATGCATGAATAATGAGTGAATTTGAAGGGAGAATGAGAAAAATAGCCATATTTGGGTTAGTTGGTCAAAGAGGGGCATTACAAATTGACCCTAATGGGAAGTGTAACGCCTCTATAGGCTTTAGACACAAGAATCTGTCAGGGACATAAGCACGCTGCATAGACATTTGCATGCCATGTAGGCATCCTCGATAGTTATTCTTCTTTCAATGCACAAAAAAGATGCCAAGTGGAATGAAGGAAGTGGGCTAATGTGGATTTTCTCCTTTGAATTTTTTTTTCTAAGGTGATGGAGTGTAAAAGGTAAATTTGCATAAGGGGTGCGAATTTTCTCCTATACACTTAGTATTTAAGGAAATTCCATAGTTGAATGCTCTAATAAATATATTTTCTAGATGCATATAATGATCCTCTTTCTTTTTGCTATGTGTAGTTAGGTCATCTTGGTATATGACCATGAATAAATCAATGAAATCAACAAATGCCACATCCATAGCTCTTTGAAATGTAGAACTTGCATTGATTAAACCAAATGGAATTTTTACATACACATAGATTCCCCATGGTGTAGTGAATGTAGTCTTATATTGATCAAATTCTTTTACCATAACTTGGCTGTAGCCTGAGAAGCTAAATTCCACCCTTGATAACAACTCACACCATGTCACCTTTTGCAGCATAGCCTCCATATTAGGTAGTGGGCAATTATCTTTCAAAGATGATACATTCAAATTACTAAAATCCACACAGAGTCTTAGGTCATCATTCTTCTTCCTTACTAGAACCAAATTAGAAATGCATGAAGAATGTCTTAAAGGCTTGATAATATGAGCATCCCTTAATTTAACGATTTCTTGCATTTTTGGTTGCAATGTTGGATTTATTGGTCTCTACTTCTGCCTAAAAGGTTTGGCATCTAGTTTCAAAGGTATCTCATGCTGAAAAAGATCTTACCTATAAGCTTTTAGCTCATCATATGACCAAGAAAACACATGTCTATATTTTCTTAGTAGAGCAATCAACATGGTTCATATATGTGGTTTCATTTTCTTCCTTATATATATCTTTTTAGGAGCATTCTCAATTCTAAGATTAATCTCTTCCAAATATTCCTTGTGAGAATATGTCTATTTAGCATTTGTTTTATCAGGGCCATAAAAAACCATTTCCAATGCAACCAACCCTTTGGGAATCTTGTTTTTATTCAATTGGATAACTTCATTGCCAAACAATATTTCATTACCATCAACTTCCACCACCAATACCCTAAAGTCTATTTCCTGACTTTCATATTGATCAATGCATTGCAAGAATTTCAAAATATCTTTATCAACATCAAATAATTTCAAATAGCAAATATTATCAATTAATGTAGGCTAAGTTTGCACTTCTACTTTTGAAATACCAGCAAAAGTGATATCATCTAGTTTGAGGGAAAAAATTTCTACAAATATGTCATCACATTCCTTCCCCTCTCTATCCAATAAATGTTAAAAGCATCAAAAGCTTCATTGGCATCCCAAACTGCATTCCTATACTACTTAAGTCTTTTATTTTTGGAAATAAACATAGACCTAACTTGGGATATCTCTAATTCAAAATCACCCAGTACTTTTAACATCTTTATGCCATACTTTGAATCTAACCTTAAAAAAAGTAGCAAAGCTTCATATTCTGCCACATTGTTTGTGTGGGTGAATTTCAATTAGAGTATTTGAGTGTCTTACCTTGTGGGGAGATCAAGATAACTTCTAAACCTAAGCCATCCTTTGAACAAGATCCATCGAAATACATGGTCCAAAGAGCATCTTCTTGTGACACATCTATGACTTTTCTATCAATTGGTGCAAGATGGACTTCTTCTTCCTATTGTAATTCTTTAACTCTAAAAGTATCCAAACTAGCATCCATAAAATGAATTCTCTCAGGTTCCTCTACATACTCAATCATATGGCAAGCTCTTTATTCTCTAACAATCTTGACATCCTTTTCATCAATGGAAAAGGTAGCATATGATAACTCACATTGCATGCTCCCACCCATTGTTGAACTCCATTTTCTTAACAACAACATTCCATAGTTTGGTGGGATGTTCACTACTATGACACTCATGTATATTTCCTTCTCATGGAAAGCTACAAGCTTTTATGGGACCCTATTAATTACTCATATGACTAGTACTTATCTCGAGTCCATTGCATAACACTTTCCATAAGTTCTATCAACTTTCAAACCCATTTCATTCATAATTTCTACTGGAATAACATTAGAAGAGGATCCTAAATCAATCATGTAGTTCTTGAGCAACTTCCCATCAATAATCAAACTTAGAAAAAATGGGTTGACCTAACTTGGGCATGCAATAATTGTAGTTCCCAAGTATATTTGAGGGTTTTCACTAATTACTACTTCCACTTCATCACTCTTTTCTTGAATTTTCTCACCTTGGGTGGATCAATCACCATATTATCATTAGAGGCCATAGCTACAATAGTAATAAGGGAAACTTCCTTTCTTTTATGTTCATCAATCTTCATCATCTCCAAGAATGGTACTGTAACCTTAACCTGAGGCAACATTTTAAACATGCCCACAAAAGCATACTTTGGTGATTTAGACGATATTATATCCTTGTCGATTATCTTATCCTTTTTTTCACCCTTTTCAATACTATGCTTCTAATCTTTAGTCCTTACAAATGGGGAAATAAGTTCCACATCCTTCTTGACATTATCAACCTTTTGAGCCTAATTTATTGCTCCTTTACTTTCTTTGGGTTTTTCCTCCTCTTTCTTGGTTTTTGTCTTTGTCCCTTTTCCATTTACATTCTTTTATTTGATGAAAATGTTACCAGGCTTACCCTGATCACCATTCACAACTCTATTTCTCATATTATAAGTATTCCTTGCTTGAGTATCCAATGCAATTGTCATATTTTGGATTTTTCTCCATTTGATGGTCTTCTCAGACAAATGCTATCTAATTCAAGATTATAAATGTTTCAATCACTATCTCTCTCTTCATCCAAGAATACTTGTTGGTGGTATACACTCATTTCCTTCCTTTGCACATCCACATCACCTCCAATAGGCTCATCATCAAAAGATTAATCATTGCAGGTGAAGTCTGATGTATTCATGAGCACATTTACTATTTCATCTTGATCATGAGGTGAATCAAAACCTCCTTGATCATCTTGTGACTCCTCTACAAATCTTGGAACAACACATTTTTGTGAAGAATGAGGTAATTGAAATACCATGCATCATGGAAAATATTTCGTGACATTTGTAGAATGCTTTTGGAATGGGTCAGGTGTGCCTTGAGCTTCAAATTTTTTCTGATTGCTATAAATTGGCTTTCCATTGTGCCAATTAGTGTGATAGGGATAATCTTGCAACCTAGGTGGCCTATAATTTCTTTGGAATTGAGGTTTGTCATTCTTTGCCACCTTCTGAAACAAACTGAGAATTTGATCCAATTTTTCATCATGACCTGCAACTTTACCAACTCTTTCATTTTGTGTTCTAGGATTCTTCAAATTTTAAGGGTCATCTCTTCTCCCTACCTAACTTGATGTTCTTCTATTGTTTACTATGTGGACTGCCATTTTATAAAAATCTCTCAATTTTTGAGGATTTTTCTCTCTAAGTAGCCTATTTTTGAATCAAATGCATTACAATACACCACTAAGCATGCAATCTCATTCAACCTTAAATAAGATGGAATTCTATTTATGAATTTTCTAAAACCTTGCATTAAATGTAGTCACCATTTCAATATATCCTTTTGTGATATTGTTGAATCCATTTAGTATAAATATAGGATCGGCTTTGTGTCCATATTGTGCTCTAAAAACTATATAGAAACCATCTTTTGAATCAATGCTTGCATTAGGAAAGCTTCCATACTAATCTCTAGCATCCATAGTGAATGATTGAATGAAATACCTCATTGTAACTGTGAGCACCTTGCAAATCTGCACAAAGCTTAAACTCCATAGCATGGATTAGTTTATGCAAAATCACTAAATGCTCCTATGAAATAATGCATCATGCCTTCATAAACAATATAACAACACAAAATAATTGAGAGCATAAAAGAAAGATACATATCTATCCCATAGTGGATTGGTGCTACTTTGATGTGAAAAGTAGCCCTTTCCCAACCTTTGACAAGCTTGATGTTACAAATGAAGATGGGAAAAATTAGCTCTGTATGTGAAGAGAGTAACTTCGCATGAGGATTGTGGATGTTAAGATGAAGAATAAGCCTTCCATTTATAGAATATTTTGATGAGAGAAATATCCAAATTGATGAATATGGGACAAAGATTTAGCCAATGGGAAAGTGTCATTTGTCCAAATCTGAGTGGATGGAGGATGTGCAAGTTTTGGTCAATGTGCCAATAAATGGGATTGGATGGCCTTTTCAAATTTCAAATTTTTCTTGTTGGAGGGAGAAAAAGAGACTTAAATGCCAAGTGGGGGACATGTAAGAGAGAAGTTATTGCCATGTTCTCAAAAGATGCTTTGTTGAGGGAAAATGATGAATTTATAAATGAATTAAAATGCTTTATTGGTGCAAGTGGGAAAAGCTAGAGGATGTGATGGGTGGTTGGATTAGCATTAATTAGGATTAGCTTAACTTACATGATTATTAGATGCTTTGACCCATTTGAATTAGATTTAGGGATTTAAATTAAATCAAAGGGAGATGAAAGGTGATTTCATATTTAATTAAATAAAGGTTTGATTTATTTAATTAAAAGGAAGATGATAGGCTTAAATTAAATAAAGTTAATTTATTCAATTTAAATACCTTGGTTTATTTAATTGACGAGCGAATATGATTAATTAAATATGCATGATGTCAATTTCACGTGTCTGCATTTTTCCCCTCTTTGAAGCAATGTACTTGTGTTGGTTCAAAGAATAAACTTGTCACGATCAAAATTCAAAAAATTTCTATTTTTTCGGATGCCCCAACGGAAATAAGTACACTAGTACATTTCCCCCTCGAGAGATCAAGTGAAAAGATTCGATTTGAGGGTTGATCTCAGGATAAAGAGGTTCAAGATGGACGTATGGATGGTTATGATGATGATGCAAATGATATGGTTTTAAGATGCTTAAAATAACAAATCTATATTATCCTAAACAACTTAAAATGATGATATGATGTGATGATGGATGATGTGATAATGCTTATATGATTATGCAATGGATGTTTTATGCAGATTTTTAGACTATAGATCTATATTATGATGATGATGCAAATGCAATGAATGTGAAATGATCGTTGTTTCCTATTATGTATGATATGAATGATAAGTGGCATGTTGATGGTTTGTGGATGCATGATGGATGCATTGGTGATGTTATGTTAGCGCGGAGAGAAGAAAGAAGAAATGCGATGATGAAAAGAGGATCCAACAAGTCCATAATCTAATGAGATTTTATTAGAGATGATGATGATGATAGATAAATGATGATTCACTTATCAAGGATTGGAACTTTAAAAGGGCCACTTACCTTATGTTTGATTACACATGTAGATACAATGCATCAAAGTATAAAGAACCAAGATGGCGTTGTACATAGTGTGATGGACTTTGACTCAACAAATAGATAGGAGTATTCTTTTTCATACTTGACATACAAAAACCTTGCTAGGATGTACCTAACAAAGCAAGTATTTGCCAAGTTATTTTACAAGAACATCCAACAAGCACAACAGACAAAAGGATAATGATCGTTGCCCCATTCCTATCTCTCTAAATCCTTCGTTCGGATATCATCAAGAGGTCCTTGTAATGAGCGTAATAAGATAAATCAAAAGAAAAGATCAAGTACACAAACAAGCCAATGTTCTTCATACTTTGAGCCAAATGGATGTGTTTTTTTTTAGGATAAGAACCAAAACTATTTCCAAAAGATAATTCCCATTGTAGGAAGGATACATCTTAGGACATGTTAGTGGATGGCGGCACGCCATTTATCCAAAGTGTGTTTCCAAAAGATAATTCCCATTGTAGGAAGGATACATCCTAGGACATGTTAGTGGATGGTGGCAAGTTGATAGGTTTGTTCGAAAGATTGTTGATACAAGGTCGATTGACATGTTTGAAAATGATCAAGAGTTTGATTTTTCATTTAAAGTTTTGTTGTTTCGATTTTGATTTTGTGTTTGAACTTTGCTTTTGTTGATTGATGTGATTGTTTCTATTTTTTTCGCCAAAGGATGAAGGTGACGATTTGTTTATTATGGATGATTGATTATTTCGAGTGAAAGCAAGATGATACAGATGGATTTTTTTCAAATATTTGGATGTTTTTTATGTTTTGAAATGTTTTGAGGCTGTTTTTGATATTTTCAAGATGTTTTACAAATGTTTTTGGGGTTTTCTGCGATTTTATGAATGTTTTTTTTGTGTTTTTTGTTTTTTTGAATGTTTTCGGATTTTGATGTCTTTTGAATGTTTTTGGATTTTGATGTCACGGGGGTTGATCAAAGATTAGCCTTGCCTACGTTTAAGCTTAGAGATGATGTAGTTCAGATTTCATTTTTTTTTTATGTTTTCTATTTTTATGAGTGTTTTTTGGATTTTGATGTGTTTTGGATGTTTTTGGACTTTTCACACAATTTTGACAATTTGGATATGGATATGATATCAGTGCTCTGTTTGGGATTTTGTTTAAGACCAAGCTAAGGTTGACTGATCGAATTGATGGATTGATGATGATGATAACATTGTTGAGGATACACAACAATGCAAGGATTTGATTGATCAAGATTGATGATGATAACATTGTTGAGGATGCACAACAATGTAAGGATTGATTGATCAAGATTGACGGCGATAACATTGTTGAGGATGCACAACAATGCAAGGATTGATTGATCAAGATTGATGATGATAACATTGTTGAGGATGCACAACAATGTAAGGATAGTGTTAAGCAACACAAGGATATCTTGAGATGATTATTTTTTGATTGGATTTGATTGATCATGATTGATGAAGCTTGATTTGGAACAAAAGTTTCTCGAATGATTTTATGTGACATTTATATGTGACTGATAGTGATTGTTTGGATTGATGTTTGATGAAAGATGAAGATATATAAGGAACATCTTCTTGTCAAAATATGCCATGGGCTAGTGATTTGTATTTTTTGCTCACAAGTGGTGGACCAATTTTATTTCACACTTTCCAATGTTTGGATCACCACATAAGTTGGAGGATATAGTTCAAGATTTATTCCCGAAGCAAGATGTAAATATATGCCCCCAGTGTCTAGCAATGTATGGAATGTCATGGATGGATGGATATGGATTATCTTGTGATAAGATAAGGTGTTTGAAATAAGGAATGCTTCATTGGATAATGCTTTATGGCTCAGATAATGTTGGATAGGATAGGATCAATGAAAATGACCCATCTCAAGACGTTTACCATAAGCAAGTGTGAAGCGTGCCCCAAAATTTCATCAAGATCAAGATAACTTGGATTATGGATGCAGATGGATAAATATGGATTGGATAAATGGTTCATGGATGACTTGATTTATTATGGATGAGATGGATGGCATGATGGCCTTATTATGGATGGGATAAGATGCTTCCACCTGAACTGGTGCACACAGATGCTCAATTCTAAACATGACACCTATTTTCCAGGTTTTCATCATGGTACCTATCCAAAGTTCCATCGAAGTGGTTTTCGCTAGAGGAAAAAAAAATTCTTTACTATTTTCAATCCTTTTTCTAATTTTTTTGGATTTTCATATTTTATTTTATTTTGTATTTTTTTGTGAAAGATTTAAAGCTCATGTTGAACCACAAGGTTTTGCTGATGTAGATGCTTCTATCATGATGTGCCATTGATAGCCTGCTTGAAGAAGTTGTTTTGCTAAGATACATGCACTTGAATACAACTTTTGAGATTTATGATTTGCTTCATTGATACCGGTATTAACTTTGTCTTTGTGTGCACATCATGATAGAGTTCCTTCAAAATCCTTATGATATCATGTGTGGAGGCATGGATGGAGTGTGTTTAGGGATAAGAGATGGATTGGTTGACAGTTTGGAACTTTTGACTCTCCAAACTTGGGAAGATGAGCAATGATGGGTGGATACGGAAGTGTGTGTGTAATTAGGACCAACTTTTTCATACACTTTGTACATCACTTGAAAAGCCTACTTTTGCTTTTTTGGACATCTTTGATGGATATTTTTCCCTTTGTTATTTCACCCCATAGTTTCTTTGACTAATGGAGTTTGATAGGGATGATATTTCTTTGTATTTTTTGGTATCCATTTGTATTTGATTTGTCCATTACGCTTTCTAGCTTCTTTTCCTTTGATAACGTTCTTCATACTTTCATTCAAATCTTTCTTTCAAAGCTGGTCCCAATTCATGGATGGGGTGATGGGTGGAAGAAGATTCAAGATGTGACTGGTTGTAGTATTGGCATCGGTTTCATCATAAGGATTCTTCGTGCTCCCTATGTTGACATTTTCTTGAGATGAAGATGCCCCCAATATGGTGGTAGTAGTGCCTTCATGCTTTGATTCCGCCTATTCCAAGAGCTCTTGTTTAGAATGCATTCTTTGATAAATGACCACTACATATGATGTTATTTCGATTGGATGCTTTGTTGACTCCAAAATATCTTGTTCTGTATGACCTGATTGCTTGAGTGGATAATGTTGAATATCTTCATACATGATGTCTTCAGTCTAGATTTTGGATATATCTGATCTTGATGTTGACAACTCTGTTTGACTGTAGGAATCAATAACCTGCTCTTTTTGTGTAATAATATCAGGAGTAAAGGAATCTTGTTATGAATGAAGATCATCTACGTTTCCATCCATAGAAAGTACCTTATGGGTAGATGGAGTATGTACTATGTGGATATGATCATCATTTGCAACATCTTGTATAGATAGGAGACTGTCCATTAAATCATTGTAGTATCTTGGAGATACAAATTCTTGATCTTGATTAATTTTAGAATTAATTTTGACATGCTTTGGATCAAGTTCTTGACATGGGTCAATTTCAAAGGATGGATTTCTTATAAAGGGTTCTTGGATGTCATCATTAGACATGGTAAGTGGTTCAATATCTTCAACTGTTGATTTCAGGGTTCCTTCAATATCTGTAACCATGAGGTCAAAGGGGGTCAACATTTCTTGGAAAGGACCATTGCTAGACCTTAGTGGAAGATTTTGATCTTGCTTTGGAATAAATTCTTGAGATATGTCCTCTAAGTCATTAGGTGATGTAGAGACATTTTCAACATGATCATTGGTTGATGGATCATGCATTATGTCGATAGGTTTGAATAATCCTAACACTCCTTGAAATAAATTGCTAAAAAGTGGCTCTTGATGTATGGTGAGTTGATCTCCATATGGGGTAAAAACATCTTTAGTGTGCTCATGAATGGATATATTTTGAACATTGTTTTCAAAAATTTTGGTAGATAAATTGTCAATGTCTTCAACCATAGGGTCAAGTAATGCCAACATTTCTTGAATTGGATCATTGTTGGGTATTGTTGGCATATTTTGATCATGATTGAAAATTGATTCTTGATGTTTGTTAATTTGATCATTGGATGAGGTGGGAACATCTTCAAGGTGTTCATTAATGGATATATCTTGGTCATTGTCCCCAATAGTTATCATTTTTCTTGTTTGTGCTTGTGTTTGTTGGGAAGCTTGAGCAACTTGCATGGCTTGGGAGGATTTTTGAGCTTGTGTTGCTTGTTGCATGGCTAGATATTGTTGGATGGCCTTTTGGTAGGCCTAGTGAGATTTTAGCCCAATGTTAAATTGTCTTGTTGCATTTGGTTTTGGTGGTAGTGGTGATGGATTTGTGATTCTATTGGATATAGTGATGAGTGGTTGAGATACACTTGAAGCGATTATGGTAGTGAGGGGTTGAGATGTGATGGGCATGATAGTGGTGGTTGGAATGATTGAAGTGATAGGGATGGTTGGAATGACCAAGGTGATAGGTTCTTGGGAGAACATCTTTTTAGTTGGGATTGACATTGTTGTTTGATTAGATACCATCCGTTGGCACGATGTCGATGGTATATTTAAAGGATTTGACGCGATGTTTTGATTCATGTTAGGTGGATTGATTTGGATGGAATGATTGGTGTTAGGTAAAGGGGGAAGCCCTAAACCAAGGAATGATGTTGATATGGGTAATGGTGGTGGAGATGTCCCTTGGCGTAATGGTTCAACTATTCTGGTAAGTGTACAAATTTGATCTCACCAAATTTGATCTTGATTTTGATATTGACTTCCTTGACATAGTTGACTTGGTTTTTGTTCAAGCAGATTTGGGATGCATACTTCTGGTTTTTGAATGGGATTATGGACAGATTGATTTTGGACAATGTTATGATTTTGGATGATGTTCAGATTTGGAATGATAGGTTGAATTTGAACATTTTTGGTGTTGGGAATCACATTGCCTTGATTTAGGTAACTTTAATTTTGCATGGTGTTACCTTGACTTGGATCACTACATGGAGTTGTTATCATCTTGTTTGGAATTTGAACAACATTTGTATGTTTTGCAAGCATATCTATCCCAAATTTTTCCAAGTGTGGATTCATGTTTGGTAATCTTGTACTTGGTATATTCACTTTTGGCATGTATAGATTTAGTGGGATAATGTTATTTTGTTGAAGACTCGTGCATTGAGTATTTGCTTGATAGATTTTTAATGTTGGACTTGGATTTAAATCTACCATCGAAAAAGGTGTTCCAATATTTAGATTGTGTAGACTCACATTTTTTGTACCATTGAGGTTTGTAGGAGATAATGATCCCATGTATGGATTGTATAAATATGAGTTTTGAAAATCAATTAGCATTGTAAGGCTTTGATAATTTGGTTGACATGGATTACTCATGATGTATGGATCAAGTTTATATTCCATGTTCCTCTTGTGTTTTGACCTTGTTGTAAAATTAACCTCTAAGGTGTTTAGGACCAATGATGAGATGAAGGATGAAAAGGGGTGAATGATATGAGTGTTGAACGTTTAGGGACTTTGTATCAATGCTAGACTTAGGGCTTGATTTTGATTGTTTGATTTGGATAATGAACTTGTTACAAACCCTAAGATGTTAGATGTTATCTTAAGATGAACTTGTTCAAAGGGGTGCTAATTTAACTAGAGGTATGAGAAAGTATGCACTTCCATACTCCTAAATAAACAAGGTAATTTTGATTTTGATGATTTACCCAAGTATAGAATGATGTTTCCAAATCTCTAAAGTTGTTTGGTGGGATGGGATGATAAATGTTTGAATGAATGAAGTGTTTGATTTTGATCCTAAATGAATCTAGGAAGGACTTGTTTACTAGACCAAGATAGTGAAGAACATTCTTTTCTCTAAGAGTATTCAAACCAAAAGACCAATGTTTGCTCGAAAGATGATAAAAAGATAAAAAAGCACATGTGTGGGGTCCAATTGATTTAATATTTGCTCAATGGATTCTTTTTACTATAAACACTTCTTGATTTTTTTTTTCAAGCTGAATGTCCAATGTCATAATTTTCTTTCATCCCACAAAGTGCATTATGTGGAAATTGAGGAAATCAAGGAAAAGGTTTCCTAATGTTGACTTTGAAATGAAAAAATTGTGATATAGGTCTCAATTTTTAGAATCATTCTAGGGATAAGAACCCCTAGGGACAAGCAATAACACGTGGAATTTTCAAAGGTATTTGTTCCTCTCAAAGAGTTTGAAATTCTGTTGATTTTTTTAATGTTTGTCTCAATTTTTTGGACCCAAGCACTGTGTTTTCAAACTAACTCACAAGAAAGATAACATTCTAGCTCAATTGGTACATTTTTCTTGGTGGGATTGCCTCATTCTCTTCATAGTATAAGAGATGATTTTACATGCAACCAAGGAGAGAGTATAAAGGTATGTTAAGAATGAAGTATTAACCTCTATACTTTAACCAAGATCGGACATGGAAAGTAACTTCTTGGAATCTAAGTTCCAATGCACCACTTTGATAAACTCGTTGGATGGACTGGTTGGTTACTAAAAACAAGGTTCTTAATGATGGGACATCAGGGACATGACACCTTGCGAGCATCCGGCAAGCCACTAAAGGCTTTAATAAATCCTACTAGGGGTGCTTATAATTTTTACAGTATTACCCCATTCTAAAAGAAACTGTACGACTAAGGCCTACATACCATGAGGACTTGACAGTTCAGTCTTATCCATTTATATATCAGCCCAAATGAAAAACCGGTTGGATTCACCTTCGAGTTCTCCTTTTGGATGTGTATCTTATGCAGGCCCCTCTAAAGGTAAACAACAATGAGCAAGCACAACCATACTTTGATCAACCTTCGTTTAGAAACAAAGGGAGAACACACGCAATGTACCTAACTCACACTCACAAGCTTTGTTCAATTTTAGTTCCCAAAATAAAGTGTGAAGGGAATATTTTATGCAACTTAATGTCATCAAAAAGACTTTTGATTCTCAAGATCGCTGTGAAGTGCGAGAGAAGTGCATACACCTTTTTAGATGAGATTATTTTGCAAAAAAGATTACAAAGCATAAAAGACACATGTTCGTTTTAACCTTTCAAAGAAAAAGTGAATTCTTTTTAAACACCAAAAGAAATGTGAAATTTGTCTATTCAATTCTTTTAGAACCCAAATTGAAAAGTTAGTGAGTTTCTAGGTTCAATTTCAGTCCAACTTTGAAAAAAATCAATGATCTAGTTGGCCTAAAATAGAAAACAAAGGCAGCCACGAATACTCTAGATTATTACAATAAGCATTTAAAAATGCTTTTTCAAGTCTCAAGTTCATTATTCACTTCTCTAGTTCAATTTTTCTTGTGATTCTCATGTGAGAGAGACCACCATACTTTCGTGATGTAAACCTGTGAACAAAGCAACAATCTTAGCAATGAGATCTATGTCCCAAAATCAATAAAGCATACATCACTTTCACAAAAAATTACACTTGTCATGCAAAGTTTGTAAAACAAAAAAAATAATGTTTAAAGCACTAAAAGTCAGACTTTATAAAAAATCCCAAGAAGCTATATGATTTCAAATAGGAGGCTGAATCACAAGATTAAAAAAAATCCTTTGCAGCTTTGACCATACGTTCTCAAATTAAATTCAAAGTTAAAAATGCATTGATGATTGATATCATGCAAGTTTTCTCTTTAATCATTGCACATGCTCAATCTCTATCGACGAAATCTATTGTTCTATCTCCACAAAATAACATATTAAATGTGGGATGACCTTCGCATTTAATGTGAGATTATGATAGAAGATGCTCAAAAATTCAAATGTGGTTGAGATAAAATGTGTTGCGTGAGAGAAAAATGTAGTCAAAATGTGGAAGCATAGATAAGACATGTTAGAAAAAAGGCAGTGACTATTTAAAGCAATCAGTCACCTCAATATTAAATGCATTTTTATTTTATTTTTTAGCAGAATAGAAACTTATTGTGGTTGAGAAGCATTTAATATATTTGTCTCATAAATTTATTATGAGGCAGCAATATCATCCACACAACTTGCCATCCACTCCTGGCCATACATTTTTTCTTAGAATCTACTCCACTTTATCAGAATAATCAAACCAAGACCATCATGTGCCACACTTGTCAAGCTTGATATTACACGAAGCCCAAAAAATATTAAATGTACTAGCTAATCACCTCTTTCAATTAAATGCAAGCAACTAAATATCTGAGCACAATAAATATTATATTTGAATAGAGAGATCTTTCTATTACTACCTACTACACCAGTCGAATGCTACCAGTCAGATTAATAACTTATATTAGCAATTTGAGGAAATCATATGGGTGATGTGAAAATTCAAATCTCCCTAGATTTCCATTTGCATCCAAATCTGCTTGTCGATCTCTAGTTGGAAAATCAAAATCAAGTGAATGAGTGAGCAGGACAGGAAGTAACTCTACAACAGTTGTTTTAATGGAACCCTTGATGTCTACAATTAGAGTGTCCCTATAAATCCTCAATACAACTAGAAGTTTTTCCTGATATTCAATATCCTTTTCTGTAAAATGTAAATGGAATCTCCACTTCACACAACTCAAAAAGACCCCAACGCCATGTGATGGACCTGCAATCATTTTCGTTGATTTCCATCTACCTGGGACTGGAACCGATGCCCTCCTTCTAGTGCCATATGTGAGCACCCTACAAATCTTCACAAAGCTTAAACTCCATAGCATGGATTAGTTTATGCAAACTCACTAAATGCTCCTATGAAATAATGCATCATGCCTTCATAAACAATATAACAACACAAACTAATTGAGAGCATAAAAGCAAGATAGATATCTATCCCATAGTGGATTGGTGCTACTTTGATTTGAATAGTATCCCTTTCCCAACCCTTGATAAGCTTGATGTTGCAAATGATGATGGGAAAAATTAGCTCTCTATGTGAAGAGAGTAACTTTGCATGAGGATTGTGGATGCTAAGATGAAGAATAAGCCTTGCATTTATAGAATATTTTGATGAGGGAAATAGCCAAATGGATGAATGTGGGACAAAGATTTAGCCAATGGGCAAGTGCCATTTGTCCAAATCTGAGGGGATGGAGGATGTGCAAGTTTTGGTCAATGTGCCAATAAATGGGATTGGTTGGCCTTTTCAAATTTTGAATTTTTCTTGTTGGAGGGAGAAAAAGAGACTTAAATGCCAAGTGGGGGACATGTAAGAGAGAAGTTATTGCCATGTTGGAAGGGACAAGTCAACTTGATTTCCAATTCAAACTTGAGGAATATTCTCAAAATATTCTTTGTTGAGGGAAAATGATGAATTTATAAATGAATTAAAATGCTTTATTGGTGCAAGTGGGAAAAGCTAGAGGATGTGCTGGGTGGTTGGATTAGCATTAATCAGGATTAGATTAATTTAGATGATGATTAGATGCTTTGACCCATTTGACTTAGATTTAGGGATTTAAATTAAATCAAAGGGAGATGAAAGGTGATTTCGGATTTAATTAAATAAAGGTTTGATTTATTTGAATAAAAGGATGATTATAGGCTTAAATTAAATAAAGTTAATTTATTCAATTTAAATACCTTGGTTTATTTAATTGATGATCAAATATGATTAGTTAAATATGCATGATGTCAATTTCACGTGTCTACAGTAACATCATCATACCATAGATAAAAAATTCAACAATACCCTAAAAAGCTTTAAGATGATCTTCACCAATAAAGGCATTGTTATCAGTGAACTTAGGTAAATGTTTCCTTGCATTATCAAGAACATGATTTGGATACATTGGGATTCTATCAAAGTATAATTACCTATATCTATCAATAGGAATTTTTCTTCTTGAAAAGGGTCCCTCCTACTCATTTTGGTTGTCATGATTCCTTCTCCCATATTTATTTTCAGGCCTTCCAATGTCAACTACTCTTGGTTGGGAATCATGTTGATCATGTTTTTGAATAGTCCTAGCCTTATTTTATGGTTGTGAAGATGAAGTGGAATGGTTATTATTGGGCAAAGGGTTATCACTCGAATGGGGATTTGAAGATGATGCACAGGAATTGGGGATTTAGGTTTCATGAATAGAAGCCTTTATGGTAGATTCTAAGAAGCCTAGTTTCTTTTTCATCTCTATGTTTACAGCTAACAGTTCTATATCCTTCAATATTTTTTGTAACTCCTCATTCTCCTTTATTAAACTATCATCCAATGAATCAATAGTATTATGCACTATGTTCCTCTGAGAGGAACCTCCCTCATTTATCTTCACACCCCTAACAAGTTCCTTTCCATTATCAATAGTCTCGGAAACTATATTTGTAATTACTATGGACATGATTAACTATAACATAAGCTTTCACAAAAGGATTGGTCCATGTATTTATGCAAGAATTTTTGGCTAAGGCAGTTATAGGCACACTACCTACAACCTCTATATTTGTAGGACTAGTTGTATGGGTAGATTGAGCTGCTAACTATTCTAGTTCTATCATTTTCTCAACTTTTTTCTATATAATTTCTCTCTAAACCATAAAATTCCTTATCCTTTCTTCTTTCTCATCGTCCCTCCTCCTGTTTTCATATAATATTAATGTGTCTCTTATAAGTTGTTGAACATCATTGAAGATTTCCTCCTCTACTTATAAGGTGATATCAAAATTTGATGTCTCTACAATTTCAACATGGCTATGGGCATATTCATCAAACCCAATTAACGAGCCATGATTAAGAGGTCTATTAATGTTAGAAGTTTTGGCCAAATGCCCCAAAACCCTAGCATGACTAGCATTTATATTATCTTGTTGTATCCTTTCCCTCTCTCATCTTTGTTTATCTATTAAGCCTTGATTTGAACGTTGCTCACTCACGACAATTTTCATTGTAACTTTCCCTCTCTTAGGAGAAGCATCATCACTTAAAACTCTAATAGATTTATTTCATTTTTAGAAATATAATTAGAATTAATTTCATGATCAAGAGTTAGATGAGTAGACTTGGGTATGTGCAGGATCATCATGGAAAAAACAGGTCCTTAAGTGGCAAAAAATTTAGAAAAATCAGTGTTAGGCAACTTGACGTAAAAATTTGAATAAGTTATCTATATTATTTCAAAATTATGTAAGAATAGAATCTATAGAAAATTGAATGCAATTTCTAAACTAATAGGTTTATTTAAAAATAGATAAAATCTTTTTGGTGAAAATTTGAAATTTCAATGCAATAGTACTTAAATTTCAGGGAAAAAATCAGAAGTAGGTGTATGTCTGACCACCCTAACCATAATAAAATGATAATATTTTTTTATAAGATTTTATATATAAGTAGAGGACTCATGCTTGGATGTGATGCATATTTTTTTGTAATTTTTTTCCAAGTGAATAATTAATTATGATTTTTTTATTACAACTTTTAAAAAATATAAAAATGTGTTTGTCTGGCCACCTTAACTTGGTCAAAACTTCATGAAATTTAACTTTTTTCTTTTTTAATCCTATAGTATGTGAAGCATAGAATGTGACATATTTGATTCAAAAAATGTGATATCGTTTGAAAGTTATAGATGTTTTTCAATCACCCTATCGTCGGGACTTTAATTAAGTAATTCTAATAGAAAATGAATAATAATTATTTATTAAATTCAATTTAAAGCATAATTTATATTGGTCGAAAGTTGAGAATCTCCTCTAAAAACCCTTTTCATTTCATCAATTTTGGGTAAAAAATAAGTCGTCAGCCACATACCCTACAAATACCCATAATATTGCAACTTTTTGGCGCATCATGATCCTGCACATACCCACTTACTTGTTCCTATATGCTTTTCTTTCCATTTTCTACAAGGGTTCTTTGGAAATTCTCCTTCTAGTCTTTTCTTTGGACGTTTCATCATATTGGCATAAGCTCCCTGCATTTGTGCTTGTATTTTATTTTCTCTTATCAACCTTCTAAATTTTATTTTATTTTTTAGCTTAATTTCTTTGATAACTTCAAGTACTGGCATGCATTGGTGTAGAGACTTTACAGTCACCACCCAAATTGACTACGATGAATTCATAGCAATTGTGCTAAGACTTTATGCAAAATTTTACAAGACCCTTCACATTTATATGAGATTTAACATTGACCTTTATAGACTTGAGTAGGATTTTGCAAATATGAAGCAATCTAGGTTGAAAATTTGGCGAAAAAATTCTAAACACAGAAATAGCAGGAAATTTAGAACAAATCTGAGCAATGGTTAATAGGAACTCAAATAGACTAAATCTTAGAATAAACATCAATATAAACCATAATGATCCTATACAAGGCACACTGGAGAACAAACCTTATCAAACATGGTCCCCAATAGAGTTGCCAACCTATTGGTTTTTTAAAAGAACCCAACAAATCTCATTGAGACTCTATGAATTTCCTAGATTCAGTCCTTGAATAGTCATGATGTGATTTACCAATGAATGAGAGGAAGCTATAATGCTTCCCTCATACACTTTGGGCTCTGCAAAACTCAGGAGGGTGATCCCACAATGTGTATCCTATAATCTTCTAAACAACTATATTGCACAATGTATAATAAACAAATTATCCCCCCCCAAAATGATGGTTAGATGAAAACCTCCAAGAAACTAGAAATCCCTTTAAAAGGATTAAACACCTAAAGCTAAGAATACAACATAATACCAACTTCAAACAAAATAAATAGATTGTAAACCTGTTTATGAATCTTGTTCTCAAATTGAAACACCATAAGCATAGGAAATGCACTTAACACTTGTTAGATTAGTGTCTTATCTTAGGGAAAGGAGTTAAATCTCAACAAATTGAACTATAAGGTAATTTTAATTTAAAAAAGTTGTGGTCTCTATGTAATTGCATTAGAATACACATACTAAATTCTCAAATTCTATGACTACTTATCAAAATACACAAAACATTCATATGAACCCATGCTTTAATTAAGGAATTTTAACTGATTCATTAAATTAGAGCCAAAATTAGAACATATTTCACTGTAAAGCAACAATGAAAATTAGTGAAATATCATTGCTCAAGTTTCCATTAATAGTTCATATGAAATATTACAAATGGAGAGACAATAGACTCAAAGGTTTGCATTGTTCATTCATACATGCTTGAAAACCATGCAATTTACAAAACTTATTTTCTTGACTCAAAACCTAACATACAAACTTAGAATATATTTTCTATGTGTTATACATTTGCACTTCTCAGATATAGAATTCAAAAATAGGCATGCACTAATGACCCTGAATTCCCTTTTATTAGAAACAAGGGAGTGAAACAAGCCTCAGGTCAAAACTAAACCTGTCATATTTTCATTTGATAACTCACACCAATCATTCCATGAGGAATGGTTACAAAAAACTGAGAGAATACTCTCCCATGAGAGAAAGGTTTATTTTTCAGTCGGTGGAGATTCCCTCACTTTCCAAAAGGAAGTTTGTTGAAGAGAGTGGTCTTCAAACCAGTGGAGCATCTTTATCCTTCTCACCAAAAGACAAAAAGAGGCACGTAGAAAGAAAGAAAGAAAATGGATCAATATCTAGGCCATCTTCCAGCACCAGTCCAAGTCACAAACAATCAGTATTTACCTATTCCATTTTAATTATTATAAACAGAGCTTTTATACATTAGAATTTCTAAGGCTAGACTTGCATTATACTTGACCATGTATGTATGTTCTCCATCCTTGTGCCTACAAATCCAACTCATTAATGAATGTCTTCTTCCATAATTCATATTCTACTTCAGAAGAAAAATTGAAACCCATGAGCTCATCCATTCTCATCCTGTAAGGAGCATACTTGCCATTACTAAATTCGATTCTTTGTCATAGTCTTCTAGGAAACTAGTGGTGAAAGACAAATTTTTAAGAGTTATTTTCAATAAATCAATATCAAAATTTTCACATATGAGGGATTCTTGGGAGGCAATAGTCATATCCACTTGATCTTTCCATGCTTGTAGAGGTTTTACCTCATCATATGTATGTTGAATATCAGGCAACAATCCCAAATCTACCTCATCAAATTTAGACTTCAACTCTCTTATTTTTACTTCCAAAGGAGCAGCATACCCTTGAAACCTTTGTTCATTATTTTCATTAATAAATTTACATGTTGGCCCAATATTTGGATATTTTTCCTTTTGATGTGTAGACCCAAATGCTATGAGCTTCAAATTATCAACCCTAGGGATCCATTTTTCCATGATTGGAGTAGGTAAATCCTTGTCTCTAAGACAACTTAATTGCTTGCAACATTAGAAAATAATTTGAATGAATACCATTCAACTTTCCTTGATCTTCTTATTCATATGCTCTAGAACCATATAAACAATCTTTGAATTATTCTCATACAATGTGTCCTAAACCTATGATAACAATTTTTTGTATACTTCAATCTATAGAAATAATTGTTCCTTTATGGGTTCATTTGATGGAGTTACACCTGATGTGCTTAGATCCTCAATTTCAATTAGTTCTTGACCCAAATTTTATAGAATTACTGCTAATGATTGCTCAGGTGGAGGAGGAGAAGATTGAGGATGTGCAATTTGGGAATTAGGTGAAGCATAACTTGAATCTGATGGGCCATGGGTCTTCAATGTCTCTACCCATTGCTTGAACAATACCAACTCTATTTCCAACTCAACCACCCTTTGTTGAATCTAGTTATATTCATCAATGATCTCATTTTTCTTGCTTCTATACAATCTCTCTCTACAGTGACATTCTCCACTATTGCCTTAATGAATTTAGCAACATTGATTGTCATCTCTGATACTTCTAATTCTATAGTGTTAGAGACCTTTAATAATTAATTTCCCACTGAAATTAGCTGGCTCTACAACTTTTGGTTTTCTAGACCCCAAAGATAATGACCAAAGGGCTAAGGTATCCCATTTTTCATTGAAGGCTAGCCCTTGCAATGCCAATTTGGCTTCTTCCTCTATTTGAAATAAAGGATTTCCATGTCTCCTTATTGTATCCACCACCATTGCATCTGTAATGTCCCATTCTGGCAGCAATAACACTCAAATTTTATGCACTAATGCTCTTCCTACTTCAGGTATGATGTTTGGAATTCCTTCCTCATCATTTTCCTCACATTTTCTTGCAAAAACTCCTCAATAAGTTTTGGGTGCAAGCTCCTCTCTTTTGCAACATTTTCTACATATTCTTGAGCCTTAGCTCTCCATACAAAATCCTTAAATGCTTTGGTTTCTATAAAAGAATCATCCTTCAAATATGTCTTGCAGGCCTCATACCTTAGGTCATCAGCATTTTTCAGGCCACTAACATCTTCTTTTCCTAGCCTGAGGTCGCTCTCTCCTATGCTTCATGCAACCTCCCTTGGGGGAAAATGCATTCCTTGTTGCATCTCTTCACCAGTGACAAGAATATCATCTTCTTCTGACTTGGGATAATCAACTATCCCTCCTACCTCAATCCTCTTCCTCTTGGGTGGTGACTACTCAGATGGAGATGGACCTCTAGGAGGTCACTCAATGCCAATTATGATAGGGGAAGATTTTCTAGGAGGCGATGGTACTGACCTCACAGGAGAAGATATTCTTGACCCCTCTGATACAGCAGGAGTTGGAAATGATTGTTGTTTCTTTGTTACTTCCTTCTTCTTGGAGTACACTCTAACCTTACATGACAGTTTTCTCTCACTGGTTCTTCCTTGACAACCATTTCCTTCCCTTTATTTTTTATTGTGCACTCCTTCCTTAATGCACCCACTATGTTCTCAAAATGGTCAATTACATACATGACCCTACTTAACTCACTTGTAATATTGGGAAGACAATCATAATTGGGATTTGAATTTTTTATTTTATCAACCATCTTAATGAAAATGAGATACATTGCCTTCCTTTCATTTTGGATTTCAAAATAAAAAATGTTCCTTATTACATCTTTAGGAAAGTAAAAATTATGGACAAAGGAGCCACCTTTGATCCTTGCTTTGAAAGAAGCAATAAAACCTTATGGTTCGTGGTTCCTTGGGTGCACAATTTTTAGTCTATAAGTTGCAAGAACCTGGTCCAAGTATTTCCATCCTCCCTTAGCCATCACAAAGTTTGAGAACATAGTCTAGTCAAGAGAGAATGATCATTTCTTTTGTTTTTCTAGTAAATGTACCATCTGTGTTGCTACCAATTGCCTCATAATCTCAATAAATCCAATATTTAATGGCACATCTCTTAGTAATGCATGTGGGTTCACATTTTTTCTATACATCCTAAATATTTTTTCTATACATTTAATTTCAGATCAATCCTCCTTTCTAAGGGCCTCAAAAAATAATGTATCTCCTTAGGAATTCTTTGTGTATAAAAAATCAATAACCTTCTCATTTTAGAGGAAAAGATAGTTTAGAAGACTACATAATCATACTTCAAACCATCTTTATCTAGAATCCAAGTCCAACACTAGACTGGTAGTTGAATATCCTCCTCTACCTTCTTTAGTGTCATGTCTTCAGCAAAATGCTTCTCTCCTTTATATCAGAACATGTGCATCGGGACCTTGAGTACAACCAAAACCTCACCCAATCCTTTCCTTCCTTAAGTGCAGAAAGAGCCTGATGAATGTTTTCTACCAGATATGTGGCATAATCATATACTACTTTATATGTTGGGTGTTGAAGGTGTGCTTCCATATACATGTAACCTATTGGCATGGCGGATGACGGATCAAAAACAAGAATTTGACACAGGGAGAACACTATTTTCTTGAAGTAATTTGCAAAGTATTTAATGGGGAAGGGCTTCTTATCATCTTTTCCAATTATTATTTCTTTCCTAGATTTCCCAACACCTGTACTTGCAGTGCGTATCAACGACATTGTTAACCTAAACATATCCCTTGTTTTCTCATACTCTACTTTGAAAGCTTTGAGGTCAATGGAAATCATATCCTAACTCCATTCATGCAGCTTGAAGATCTCTACAATCTCCTCTCTGATTACTTTCACCATTTCAACACCAACATATGCCCTGACCACTCTGGAGACAAGATCATACCTCATAGATATATCCTTCAATAAATACACATCCATGTATACGTTTGGCACAAATAACTTCCCCATATCCAATCTCCACATGTTACAAATGGGAACCCCAACATTTTTTTTTCAAACCAATTTTGGAACATTTTCCACCCTATGTATGGCACATCAACATCCTTGATATCGCACTTTTTTTCAAGTAACTGTTATTTAATCTTAGGACCTTGAAACAGGGATGTTCCCTTGGGATTTTTTCTAGTTGAGGGTTTCAATTGATCAAGTATATCTTGGGAAAAGGGCCTTTGTGCCAATTCAAAATAAAAAAGTTGAGTCATGGGAACCCTTAGTAATAGGTAAATTCTAATAAACCCAGTGTTTCAACACCAGAGGTTCAAAGCCTAGCATTTTTCTTGTAAAACTAGGGCACAGTTCTAAGGTGAAATTTCAAACAAGTTTTGAAAGAATTTCAAATATTATAAGAAAATAAAACTACTAAAGAGCAATTCAACATCATGCAGAATAATTTGATAGCAAGATATAGTGAATATCTACCCTAATCTAAGGAAATTTAAAGAAAACATAGAGAGTGGAGTTTATTTTCACTTACGACTTTTTCACTTGAAAAAACTCTATATTTTATCGCCTTGAATTATAGAATGCTCACATCAATCTTTTGGATGCTTTAAAAATTATTTGCAATCTTTAATTATGTGAAAAAGAAATATTTTATGTTCCTTAGGATTGAATTTCAGTAGCTCTGTATGTCTTTTCTTCCATTACTACTCACTTGCATGAAGTAGAATGACTCCCATAACCACATCTTTAATTTTAAATTTCAGTCGTTGATTACCTTTGTGAGATGGCATGCTGGACAACTCATATTGAGTCAAAAAAATTTGAATTCTTGTCACCTTTGCTCACCTATCTTGTGCCAATAATATGTTTCCACCTAGAGTACTGACTCATTCATTCTATGGGATCCACCTTCTTCCCAAGTGATAGGAGAATCCACATGTCAATCACCTACTAGCCCCACTCGTTTTTATAAAAAAATATTTTATTCATGCGGGCTAGCAAGGAACAGTTGAGATTAATTATCAAAAAGGCATCTCATCCATCATTTCAAAAACTATGGTGTCGGATATGTAAGTGAAGACTAGGCCCCATGCCTACAATAGTACATGTGTCTTCAACACGCTAACCCTGTTGCCTTTCAGAAAATACCATTTTATTCATACAAGGAAGCAATGAATGGTCAGTATCAAATCCTAAAATCCAACCATCAAAAATTCTACACATGCAAAAAATTTAGTATTAACAAAGGGGGCTGAATAGGTTGACGAGACCAAGACCCATGGGATGAAGGCATTTAAGACTTAGTCATCTAAATGGGAATTATTTTTCCCGACTTAGGAAATATTAAATTGATGGTGTAGAATGTAGTGACCAACAAACCTAGACCATGGGGACAATGACAACATGCTTCTGATGGCTTGAGTCATGACTCAAGTGACCTGCAACTAGGTATAGCAAGTCAATGAAGGAATAGAACACATAAGGAAAAATACAATGAAATGTGAAACAAGGGCTTCTAAACCAAAACCCTAAATCCTACCCTAGGGCATAGATGCACAGGATAATGACAAGGCAAGAACCAATGCAAAATATTCAAAATTTAGAGGCTCCACTAGGTCCCACCTAGATCTTTTGGCCCCGAACTAGTTTTCACACATTTCTAAGAACTTTTTTTTTTTGGTCCCATACATTATGCCTCATGGGACTCATTCACTTCCTTGGGAGAACAAGTCCCATGTGGCCCAAAATTAAAATTAATTCAAATTTTTGGTGGTATTTTATTCTCCTAAATCTAATGTCAGCTTGTAGTGTTCTAATTTCATAAATTCTTACATAATTAAGTATAAATACAAGGTTCTTCCACTCATATTCAATACCTAACATCAAGAGAGTTCACAAGAGCATTCAAGGGAATTCAAGGGTAGATTATCAAGCATTTTATAGCATTCTTTAGGTACCAAACATCATGTCAAAGATCACATCTATTATGTTTGTTATTGTGCTAACAATTGTGATGTAGGGTTTACGATTCAAGCAAATGCTTCAATCAAGGTAAAAATCAGTCAAGTAAGAGTTAAGAACCACATCCATTGCAACCATTTCAAGCACATTTGCAACACCTTATTGCTAGGGTTTGGTGAGCTACAACATTGTATTTTTTTCATTCATCATTCTCCATTCATATCTAGTTTTATTTCAAGGTTTAATTACCAACAAGGGGTTTGACCAAGGAAAAACCTTGTTCACTAACCCAATAACATTTTTGCCTCTCCTTTGTGTGTGATTTGGAGACTTAGGTTGCATATTTCATCAGGAGAAAGAATGGAGAAAAGTTGCAAATCATCTAAAGTTCTCAAAGTTGTCATCAAGCCTTGGAGATACTTGGAGAAGATCTGCAGGCTACAAATCAGAGATTCGGATCTAGAAATGGGTATGTGCAAGATCATCATGGAAAAAATAGGCCCTTAAGTGGCAAAAAATCAGAGTTAGGCAACTCGACGTAAAAATTTGAATAAGTTATCTATATTATTTCAAAAATATGTAAGAATAGAATCTATAGCAAATTGAATGTAGTTTCTAAACTACTAGGTTTAGTTTAAAAAATAAAATCTATTTGGTGAAAATTTGAAATTTCAATACAATAGTACTTAAATTTCAAGGAAAAAATAAGAAGTAGGTGTCTATTTGACCACCCTAGCAATAATAAAATGATAAAAAAATTTATAAGATTTTAGATATAAGTAGAGGACTCATGTCCTAATGTGATACAAATTTTTTGCTAATTTTTTTCTAAGTAAATAATTAATTATGAATTTTTTATTACAACTTTTAAAAAATATAAAAACTCGTATGTCTGACCACCTTAACTTGGTCAAAACTTCGTGAAATTCAAATTTTTTTTTTTTAATCCTATAGTATGTGAAGCATAGAATGTGACGCATGTTTCAAATTCAAAAAATGTGATATCATTTGAAAGCTATAGATTTTTTTTAATCAGCCTATCGATTAGGACTTTAGTCATAATTCAAATAGAAAATGAATAATAATTATTTATTAAATTCAAAGTAAAGAATAATTTATATTTGTGGAAATTTGAGAATCTCCTTTAAAAACCCTTTTCATTTCATCAATTTTTTGGTTAAAAAATATTTGTCAGCCACATACCCTACACATACCCATCATATTGCCACTTTTTGGCCCATCATGATCCTGCAAATACCCAAATCAAAAAGGAAGGGTAGAGTAGACAAGAAAGAGTAGAATTAGCTTTGAAATATTTATAAAATCCCAACTAGAGTAATTCAACACTTTTGGTGAATGAGTCCCAGTTCTAGTACATTTTTTACGATTTTGCAGATTTGGATACCCTTTTGGCAGATTTATGTTCCTGCACAGTTTCCCCAAAATAGGACTGGTTCACCCATCATGGAAAATGAGTCCTAGTCAACCTTGATAGCATATTCTTTTAGTGATTTAGACCTCCATTCAACCTTCTCTAGATTTCTAGGTGCACACTTTTTGTTTCATATTTTTCTGTTGTATTTTATTCACTTTTCTAGGACATTTAGTATTAGTTTACATTCAATTAGGATCTTGCATTTCATTATCTTTTTGAAGTTTACACTTCGATGGTGAATGCCTCATTAGAGCATATTCAGTCCCTAAGATATCTGTCTTACAAGATCTCTTTCTCTCTTGATATCTCAAGGGTTTGTTCTTGAGTGAAAGTTAGTGAAAGTTTCCCCTTTTGGTCTGAAACCCTAAAGGTGAAAAGGGCTCCAATTTTCCACCTTTCATTTTGGTGAATCTTCATTTAGAACATCATAATTTTGATTTGTACTGCACTTTCATCAAATATTTAGCTTGGATTAACATTGCATTAGGATTTACGTTCGTTAACTTGCATTCTAGGGTTTTAAATTATACATTAGTGAAAGCTCATTTAGCTTCAATTTCTGCATTTAGTTTCATTCAAAATAAATCAAAATCTACATTTGCATCTTAGACATGCATCAAAAAACATAAAAAGCATAAAATTCAATTAATTTTTTTTGAAAATTTTGAAAGAAACATTACTAGGACTGATTCGCCACCTTGGGCGAATCAATCCCTCTTTACATACTACACTACATTTTCTAGCACGTATAGTTTAGATTCTAAGTTTCTATTTGTTGTTATTGTCTTTCTGTTTTAGTTTCCAAAACTTTTGTTATAAGCATTTCATTCTTCTTAGCTTACATTGCATTTTCATTTGATTTGCATTTAATAGCCTTTGTATGAGTGTTTGGTGTCTTATTTCTAGTATTGTAGTGAGATGAAGTTTGAGACTCATGTCATCCTGCAATAGCACAATCATTGTGTATATTGGATTGTCTAACTCGTTCACTTCTAGTATTGACATTAGTACACTAGGCATGGAAACCACCTTTAACAACTCTTTTCCTTCAAGTAGTATACAAGTTGAAACAAGGAATGATAGTGTCCTGCAAATATTGGAAAGAAGTTTTCAAGAGGGAAAAGTTGTCAAAGTTTTCACCTTTTTTAGAAGATCATTAAAAGACATCTACAAAATAGAATTTAATAATTCAAATCTAGACATCAAGTTGATAAGACAAAATATAGGTTGTAGAGTACATTTAAACTTTGAATTTCTATAAAGGCCAAGCAAGACCGATATGCCACTTCTGTCATATGAGTCCCAACACAATGGATTTTCCATTTTTTAGGAGTTCTAGCCTTGTCTCTGCTAGATTTTTGTTCCTACTCAAAAACTTGGATTTGGTACTAAATTCCCTAGCCTAGCATATGAGTCCCAATGTGCATTAAATTCAATATTTCTAGAATTTCAAGTCTTAATTCAAGCTGCTACATATTTCCAGGTGCACCTCTTTGATCTCCCAATTTTCTATTCTAATTTACATTCATTTCTAGGTCATTTATTATACTCTTTCACATCATAAGTAGGTCTGGCATGTAATTTTTCTTTCCAATCCCTAGCTTGGTGTTGAACCCTTCTTTAGTCATTAATCATACCCTAGGACAACCTTTAGTAGATCTCTTTCCTTCATTATGTCCTTGGATTGAGATCTCTAGGGTTTCCTTGAGTGAAACTAAGTGAAATAGGGCCCTAGTGTTCCATCTTCCAAAAGACCTTGGAACCTCCCCTTATTTTTGAGGTTTCATCTACAGGATATCACTTTATTTCTTCCTAGTGCTATCAATATTGATGGAGTTCTTGAGTGCATCTTCAAAAAAAATATGCCTTCATTTATCTTCTTTGGTGACTTAGTAGCCTTAGAATTTGAAACTTCTTTAGTAGTCTTCTGATTTTCATCATAACCTAGACCAATCTTAATGAATGGTAGTGTTTGGAATTGATAATATCATCTAGTATTTGGCTGCTCTTCTCAAACATTATAATTTTTTTAATTGAGTAGGTTTTTTCTCTAGCTACTTTATCAAAGAAAAAAAATTAGCTTCTATCTTTTCTCACTTTTCTTCCTTTGTCTTTAGTTAAATTATTTCCCCCTCTTCTATAATATTTTCCTCTTGAAGTTGTGAAAGGAAGAAAATAGGTGTTCCTCCTTTTGGGACGTGGAACATAAACTAGTGTTTAGGGACCTAGACCAATTTTCTTCAAGTTTCATTCAAGGAAACCTTAGAGATCTCACTCTAGGGATGGAAATGAGGGAAAGAGATCTGCAATAAGGTGTCCTAAGGTATGATTAAATAATAAATAGGGGTTCATCACCAAGCTAAGGCTTGGAAAGACAAAAAATGAATGTAGAATGCAAAACCTAACTAGATGACCTAGGAAATGAAACTAAAATATAGACTGACAAACTAAGAATGAACATATGCCCACTTGGAAGAATGATGTGATCAAGATAAGCTCCAAAACCCTTAAATCCTATTGTTTGATGCCTACTAGGACTCATACGCTAGTCTGCGTGATTTAGTCCTAGTCTAGGGTTTCTATGCAAAAATTGGAATTTCACAGTGACTGATTCGAATCTCCTGAAACCTAGAAAAAGGAAGTACTATGACTCATATTCCCAAGGTGGTGATTTAGTCCCAATATTATGGTTTGACTAAAATTTTGGAATTCCTTGATGATTTCTTGTAGCTTCCTTCCTACCAAATCTCTAAGTCAGAAACCCTAATTTACAACCTGTAGGATACTTTTCATGATCTTGCAAGTAAGGAGACACAACTAAAAACTTTCTTCAATCTTGCCACCTAGTCTTGAAAGATCCTTCATGCTCCAAAACACCTAGATCTAGAATCACACATGTAGAGAGAGGGAAAAACTTGTTAATTGTTAGGAAATAAGGTTTTTCCTAGGTCAAACCCTGTTTAGGTAATTAAACCTTGTGATGAAACAATAAAACATGAACAATGATACCTTGAATGATTTCTTCTGATGTAAATCAACAATCTAACATGAAGTGGCTATGTAGAATGTAGATATTGATCTTGAATTAGATGTTGAACAATGCTTAATCTTAAATCTATGATGGTACATCACAACACTAGCTCAACATGTTTGATGCTTTATGCCCTTGACATGATGATGGATCCTGAATTGCTGCAATAGATGATGAAGAAATATTCCCTTCAATGCCTTATAAATTCTCTTGTCACTCTTGTGAAGTCTTGGAATGCTTAACTCTTGATTGCTAGGTTGATATTATGATTGCTTAGGATGAACCTATGTGAACTAACCTTATATTTATACTAAATCTAAGGAGTAACCTCAAAATTCAAATAATTCAAGATGATGTCAGATCTAGGAATGAAATTCACTCAACTCCCATCACAATTAAATTCAAAAATGGGTGTCCTATGTGAGGAGGACCCATTCGCCATTGAAGGCGAATGGGTCTTAGCACAACTTTCCAAGACCATGCTTTAGAGGGATGAAATAACATCAAAAAAAAATTCTAAAAATTCCAAGAAAGGGGTGTCCTATGTGGAGAAGACCCATTCATCACTAAAGGTGAATGGGTCCTAGCACCATTTTCTAGGATCTTAAATTTTCCAAATTAAATTTCATGCAATATCATTATTGGGTGTCAGGATAGATCCTTAATTAAGAGGGCTTGAATTTGAATTAAAGGGCCAAGTAAGCTCAATTAACCACAAATAATTAATGAAACCATAGATAAGTGTGAAAGTGTAATACAAGACTTCACAACACCCCAAATACGACATAGATTAAGTCCATTTTGTTTAAAAGGGCCCTAGACTTAGTGTGAATGTGTACAACACATTACAACCCTAAATCAAGGCATAATTAAGTTAATTTTATATCAATTATTCCTAAATTAAGTGTGAAAAAAGGTTACTTTTTTCTACACTACATTTAGCCCCCACTTTAGTGACATGAGGAACTTGCTTCAAATTCTCACTAAAGTAGACATTCAAAAGGGTTCCACATGTACCGATATGAATGGTATAGGATGACATAAATCAAGGGGGTGTTCAAGTACCCATGATCCAAGATCCTACATCAAACTAACATAAGTACAAAGGGATGCACACAAGGCATATGATATGTAGCAAAAAAAGATACACAATCATGCAATTCCAATGACATAAAGATGAAAGAAATAAAGATGGATCAAGCTTCGATTGTTTGTCCTGCACATTGTGGATCAGATCTAAGTTGCTTGTCAAAAAACTGCCCACTTTAAGGCAACAAAACTTCAGGCTATCCTCTGGGTGAGTATCAAAAAGGTGAGACACATATCCATGTGACCAATATGCACTCACAAGAAAGTAGCTATGGGAAATTTACGCCTAAGTTTGGATCCCATACGTACAACCATACCAAAGCTATACCTCCTGATAACTTTGATAAGGTTCCACACAACAAAAAACTTCAAGCTCCATGAGGAAAGTAAAGCTTTGTATGCTTGAAACTTATGAACAGACAAGATTGCTCCATTGGAAAGCAAAGTGTGTTATGCAAGGTGGCCATATAACTGAAATTGCAATAGTGTAAGGTACATTCAAAGAGATTTTTCTATGTAAGGTCTCTTCTTAGGGAACATTGTGCCTAATGTCTCCAAGAGAGGAAAATTGAAATAAATATCATGCTCTTGAAGGAAAACAAACTCAACGACACCTCCAAGCAAAGGATGCATCACAAGAATAAAGAAAATAACATAGTAAAACATGAGTGTCGATGTATGCCCCCACTTTAAAGTGGTTGCTAACACCATTGCTATGAGGAATTTCTTTAAAGTAGAAGACATGAGAGGTTATTTGAAAAGGCCTATTCTAAGACATATGTTCTCAAATGAAATTACATTATTGATAAGTATGTCACATGCGAGCCAACTTAATGCATGTCATCCACATCCCAAGCTTGATTTTATATGTACATGAAAGGTGTTCAACTAGCTAAAAGAGACAACAACAAGTGAAATACAAGGACAAGGCATCCTAACCCCTTGACCCCATTTATTGTAAGACAAGGATAAGATGAGGTGATTGATGACAAACATAAAAATCAATATCAATTAGAGGAACTAGGTGTGTCAACACAAGGAAGAAAACCACAATCCTTAAGTTATCGAATTCAATCACTCAAAGCCTTATATTCATTAATAGAATCACCATGAACTCTATGATATTCACAAAAATAAGTCTTGTAGTAAAATTTCTTCAGTGTTTTCGGAGAGAGGGATATCAAACAGTCTTGGAAGAGGCTTGAAAAGATACTCTCTTGATGAATAGTAAAGGATGTTCCTTTCTTTTGTGACAGGGATATCTATTGCTTAGTACAAGGTGTCATATCTACACAAGGCTCTTTAAATTATGATATTTTTTACTTTCTTTTATAGGAGGCTATAAAATCTATCAAATTCGAATCATTAGTGTTTTGTGTGATGAAATTAATGTTAAACATGAGGACTTCTTTGTTTCTTTCATTTCTTCCAAAGGACAATAACTAAGACCACTAGTGTCTATCAACTTGAGATGAACTAATGCTAAATTTTTCTTAGAAGCATCTTTTGTAATAGTGTTGGCATTAAGTCAAGGATTTTTTGTTTCTTTTGAGGGACAATAACCAAGACCATTAGTTGTTCCTTGTATTTTAGGCTCTATAGGGACATGGATACCTTTTTCTCTAACACCACATCCTTTTCCACTATTTCCAAGTTGTTTCATCATTTCATAACCTTTTCCATTAAAAAAAATTAGTTCTTTCAAATCTGGTGGTTGTGTATAATCAATTTCATAAAATTTTGTTGTGTAATTTGTTTCTTCTTTGAAAGTAGTTGAGGTGGATTCTTTCAAAGGGTCTTCTAAATTTTTTGTTGACATGATCTTGTATTCACCCATGAATGTTGTGAAATCTAAAGAACCTCAATCATCTTCTAATAGTTTCATGACTTCCTCAATATGTTTTTCGGGTAAAAGCACAAAACTGTGTCACACTTTCGGCCAAATAAATAGTTCCAAGCGAAATATTTTCAGCCGGAAAAGTTTTGACCGACTAGGTTTCGACCGAAACAACATGGTCTATTACGTGGCACATAGGTTTCGGCTGAATCCCAAAAAATCAAAATTTTCCTTTTCCCGCTTTGAAATTGGCTTTGAAATTGCATTTTTTAATGTGTGAGGTTTCTATAGAAAGGGTTTTGGCTGAAACCCTTTCTATAGAAAATGTTTCTACCGAAACTGTCTATCTGGCATCCTAGTTGGCAGCCAACTCAACTTTTTTCAGAATTTTCTGAAACTTTCAACTTTAGCTAAGAATTTCTTTAGTCAAAATGTTTTTTCTGCAAAAAACAAAAATACCCTTTTGTAGAGCTCAAAGTGTAGAATCCAAATATATAATTTTTTTAATAATTTGATTAGTTTTAATATATTTTATTTTTAAAATAATGCAAGTAGGTTTTTAAAATAAAAAAAGAGGTTGATTACAAATTAAAAAACATATAGTAAAATTTATTAAAAAAATTTAAATCTTATATGGTGCAAAAGAGGAGGGAGTCTTCTTCAAAAGGGTATAATTTTTTTTTTGAAAATGATTCAAAAAATTCAAAATAGTTGACGGCCCATGAAAACTATCAAATTATGACATGTTTGACTTTAAAACGTTATTACGAGAAAAATATACATCAAAATTTGATTTTTTTTTTCCATCCACAAGATATTGAAGTTACCTATTTGGAGAAAAAAAATTTAGGGAGAAATAATTTTTTTTTTTTAAAAATTATTAACGGCCCGTGAAGTCACTCTTTTCTGAAATTTTCAGCATTCCAAAATCTGACCTTAAATTGATAAAAACATAATGAAAAGAATTTTTTAAAACTTTTAAAAAAACACAACAATAAAATTCATCAAAATTTCTATATTTCATTTGTTTACACCATTTTGAAATTCAAAACATAAAGACCACTTTTATTTGCTCGAAGTTTAGAATTTTTTTTGCTGTTGGCTGATTCCTTTATAAAGTGTGACACATGTTTGTGCTTTTACCCAATCTTTTTCTTTCTCTTTCTCAGGTTCCACTTGTGTTGTTGGTGTCAATGTTTTCTTATTTATCTCAATGTTCAGAAAAATATTTGGTTCATGGTCAGCATCGATTATAGACACTTTGTTGTTGTAGACATACTTCATTTTACGATGAAGAGTAGAAGGCACCCCATTCATTGCATGAATCCATGGTCTTCCTAAAAGGATATTATATGAAATATCATGAGGCATAATATTGATCGACATTTCTAATGTGTCCTTTCTAGCTATAATAGGAAAAGTTATCACACCAAGCGGTAATTTCCCTACATTATCAAACCCACTAATAGATAAAGATTCTAGTAAAAAAAATTATTTATCCATGCCAAGTCTATCCAAAAGGGTGACACTACACCCATTAAGGGTTGAGCTATTGTCAAGAGGGGTTCTTTTTATTCCCAACCTATTATAAGTAGCTATTATCATGAAAGCGTCATTTTGTTTTTGCACTTCCAAAGGAGGGAGCTCACTTTGCTGGAAAGCAATGTCAGTGATCAGTTCTTGAATCATGGCTACTATGTCAATCAGCTACACATAAGGAGGGGTAGGAGTTTGTTGTAAGGAACTTTCAATCATGTTATGATAATGAGGGGATTCTTGAATAAGGTCCCATAATGATATTTTAGCAAAGTTTTCTTAAGTTGTTTAACAAGATTATACCTCTTTCCACTTTGTGAAGGAAAACGAGGAGGACCAAGTAAGATATGTTGAGGTAATGGGAGGGATGTTGAAGTTGCTTGTCTTGGTTGTGAATTATTTCTAGTATTACATGTATGAGCAATGGTATTATAACTTGGGTGATACAAAAAATTATTCTTGGGTGGGTAAAGGATAAGTTCAGGTTTGTTTTGAGTTTGTGGTCATTGTGAGGGTGGGTAAAGAATTAGAGCAATTCTTAGGATGTCCCACAAGATATGTAGGAGGTCCATTAATCAAGGAGGGCCTAATGGACACTTGTAAATTCAATACCTTAGTGGTTTCATAAGGGGAATCTAGTGTCATATTTTCACCATCACCTAAGGAAGCCAAACTACTATTGTTAATGTTATCATTTTCTTGCTCCATGATATCCTCCCTAGGAGGAGATTTTTTAGGAGAACTACAAACTAGATGTTCATGACATTCAAAGGTTGGTTCTTCGAAAGTGAATTCACCACAAGTAAGGGAGTCATCAATGGTTGGATTGTCTTGTGTATCAATGATGGCATTGCCTTGTTCAATAATGTTTTCCCTAGGGGAAGAGAGGCACATAAGATTTTCATGATTCTCATTAATTGTATTTTCTAACATCAAAATATCTTCTTCACAACTAGGAGAGATAATAGGAGAAGAACAGATGTGATTGTCATGATTTCCTATTGTTATGTCCTCTTGTTCATCAATGTCTTGCCTAATAAGAGAGATAGGAGTAGAGAAACAACTAGGGTATGTGCAAGATCATCATGGAAAAAATAGGCCCTTAAGTGGCAAAAAAATTAGAAAAATCAGAGTTAGGAAACTTGACATAAAAAATTGAATAAGTTATCTATATTATTTAAAAAATATGTAAGAATAGAATTTGTAGAAAATTGAATGTAGTTTCTAAACTAGTAGGTTTGTTTAAAAAAAATGAAATCTATTTGGTGAAATTTTGAAATTTCAGGGAAAAAATAAGAAGTAGGTGTCTGTCTGACCACCCTAACCACAATAAAATGATAATATTTTTTTATAATATTTTAGAGATAAGTAGAGGACTCATGTCCCGATGTGATGCATATTTTTGTAATTTTTTCCAAGTAAATAATTAATTATGAATTTTTATTACAACTTTTAAAAAATATAAAAAGCTCGTATGTCTGACCACCTTAACTTGGTCAAAACTTCATGAAATTCAATTTTTATTTTTTTAATCCTATAGTATGTGAAGCATAGAATGTGACGCATGTTTTTAATTCAAAAAAAGTGATATCGTTTGAAATCTATAGATGTTTTTCAATCAGTCTATCAACCAGGACTTCAATTGTAATTTGAATAGAAAATGAATAATAATTACTTATTAAATTCAAAGTAAAGAATAATTTATATTTTTTGAAAGCTAAGAATTTCCTTAAAAAACCCTTTTCATTTCATCAATTTTGGGTTGTCAGCCACTTACCCATCATATTGCCACTTTTTAGCCCATCATGATCCTGCACATACCCACTAGGACTCTCAAAACTCTCATTGATTGGTTCTTCTAGCACAAAAATATATTCTTCACAAATAGGAGAGATATTAGGAGAAGAACAAATATATAATTGTTATGATTTTCAATTATTGTATTCTCTTTCACTAAAGTATTCTCATAGAGAGGGGATATGAACTTTTTAGTAGCATTCCTAGATAGGTAAGATACTAACATTGTTTAACCAAGAATGAAAAGTACTTATAACCATCTTATGCAATGTTTCAAGAATGTAAATAATGTATATATCCAAGGATGAAAAGTACTTTTATCCAATGTATGTAGGACTATAAGAATGCAAACAATTTGTATCCAAAAATGAAAAGTGCTTTAATCAAACTTATGCAAAGCTTCATGAATGTAAACATTGTGTATGCAAAAGTGAAAAGCACTTTTATCCATATTATGCAAAGTTTCAAATATGTGAACATTTTCAGATATGATGATTGATTCTATTGAAATGATTTAGGAAGAATTAAAAAATGGATACCCTAAATTGATGTTTTTGACCTAGATGCATAAAATAGAAGTTCCTAAAACTTTCTAGAATGATACTATAGGTTACCAACAAGCTTAAGAAGTACAAAAACAGGGTTTTTAATGCTTGAAAAGGCAATTTCAGGCCTAATCTAGGACTAAATCACCTAGAGGGGCATATGACTCCTAGTTATGGTTTTTCAAGTGTTCAAATATTAATAAACTTTCTACATAGAATACCCAAAAATAAGGAAAAACCACTTGTATTGGGACTAAATCACCCAGAGGGGCATATGAGTCCCAGATTAGGGTTTTTCCATAAATTTCAAAAAATTCTAAGTGAATGCTATGTTTTATGGTTTGAATGATGTCTAGAATAAGTGTAATTAGAGATTTAAAGTGAAATTAAATGATGATAGATACAAAAATGTAACCTATATGCACTTCCACTAATGCAAGATTTAGAAACCCTAGATACAAATTAAGTAATGCAAGACCTAATGAAAAGTTAGTGTAAGCTAGATCTGAGATTATTATGCACTTAAATTAAGAAAATAGGTGTTCCACCGTTTCAGAGGTGGAACACAAACTAGTGTTTAGGGACCTAGACCAATTTTTTTCAAGTTTCATTCAAGGAAACCTTAGAGATCTCAATTTAGGGAAGGAAATGAGGGAAATAGATCTTCAATAAGGTTTCCTAAGGTATTATTAAACATTAAATAGGGGTTCACAACCAAGCTAGGGCTTGGAAATATAAGAAATTAATGTAATGTGAAAAAACTATTTAGATGATGACCTAGGAAATGAAACTAAAATACAAAATGAAAAACTAAGAATGAACAGAGGTGCACCTAGAAGAAAGATGTGATCAAAACTAGCTCCAAAATCTTGAAATCCTATTTTTTGATTCCCACTAGGACTCATATTCCAATCTAGGTGATTTAGTCCTAGACTAGGTTTTCTGTGTAGAAACTAGAATTTCACAATGGCTGATCTAAATCTCCTAAAATTTAGAAAAAGGTAGTACTGGGACTCATATGCCCAAGGTGGTGATTTATTCCTAGTATTAGGGTTTGGCTAAAATTATAGTATTCTCTAATGATTTCCTATAGCTTCCTTCCTGCCAAATCTTTGAGTCAAAAACCTTGCTTTGCAACCTGTAGGTGACTTTCCATGATCTTGTAAGTAAGGAGGAAAATTTGACAACTTTCTTCAATCTTGGAAATTATTCTTCAAAGATCCTTCAAGCTCCAAAACACCTAGATATGCAATCACACATGTAGAAAGAGGGAAAAACTTGTTGATTGTTGGGAAATAGGGGTTTGCCTAGGTCAAACCCTATTTAGGTAATTAAACCCTATTATGAAATAATGAAACATGAACATGAAACATGAAATATGAAACAAAAAAAAATGATACAGTGAATGATGTATTAAGATGTAAATCAACAATCTAACACGAAGTGGCCATGTAGAATGTAGATCTTGATCTTGAAATAGATGTTGAACAATGCTTAATCTTGGATGCTAAATCACAACAGTAACTCAACAACATGTTTGATACTTTATGCCTTTGACATGATGATGGATCTTGAATTGTTAAAAAAAATGATGAATAAATATTCCTTGAATTCCTTAGAAAGGCGCTTGTAAACCCTCTTGATGCTCTTGTGAAGTCTTAGAATGCTTAACTCTTGATTGCTAGGTTGATATTATGATTTCTTAGGATGAAAATATGTGAATTAACCTTATATTTATACTAAATCTATGGATTAACCTTGAAATTCAAATAATTCAAGTTGACATCATATCAAGGATTGAAAATCATTCAAATCCCACCATAATTAAATTTAAAAAGAGGTGTCCTATGTGAGGAGGATCCATTCACCACTAAAGGAAAATGGGTGCTAACACAACATTCTAGGACCATGCTTTGGGGGGATGAAATAACATCAAAAATCCATTTCAAAATTGCCAAGAAAGGGGTGTCCCATGTGGAGAGGACCCATTCGCCACTAAAGGAAAATAGTTCCTAGCACCATTTTATAGGACCTTAAATTTTCCAGATTAAATGTCATACAATATCATTATTGGGTGTCAAGATAAATCCTTAATTAAGAGGGCTTGAATTTGAATTAAAGGACCAATTAAACTCAATTAACCACAACTAATTAATGAAACCCTAGATAAGTGTGAAAGTGTAATACAACACTTTACAATGCCCCAAATAAGGCACATATTATGTCCATTTTATTTAAAAATTCCCTAGACTTAGTGTGTGTGTGTACAAAGCATTACAACCCTAAATCAAAGCATAACAAATTTAATTTTATATTAATTATTCCCAAATTAAGTGTGAAAAAGGGTTACATTTTTCTACACTACAATTTGAATCTTTATAGTAGTAATGCTATGTTTTGATTCTTCAAGATATTTTGATAAGTTTTCCATTGAACAATGATCCCTTTCTTCTTATTCCTATAGTTGTAACATTTTTTCAAGTTCCTTTTTTTAACCTTTTAAATTTTTCTTAAGGAATAAATTGTTTCTTCTTCAAGATCTACTTCTCCATCTATTTTGATAGTTTCTTCCTCTCTTGAAACCATCTTTTCTTTCCTTTTTTTCTTTTTTTCTATTTCCATGAATAGATTTTGTATTCTATCACTATTGAAGATAATTTCATTTCTCTCCTTAAATGAGATAATTCTTTAGAATAAAGTATTTTCTTATGTTTATGGAAGTTATTTCCTTTTTTGTGGTTCATTTTGTATTAGTGATGTTTTCTCCCTTCCTTTATGTTATGATCTTCTTCATCATCACTAATTTCAACTTTTACATGTGGAAACTTAGTTGAAAAATGCCCCACTTTTCCATAATTAAAGAATTTGAAGGGTAACTTGTAACTTTTTTATTTTTTGGATCCTTTCTTGATCCTTTTCAAAAAATAGGCTTCCTTTGTATTTGATTCATTATTGTAGCTATCACTTTATTTGGACTCTTTATTCATTATCTTATTAGAAACTTTGATGGATTTTTCTCATTTTAATGACTTCTCCTTTTTAGTCCTAATTTCATGTCATGAGGATCCCAATCAATTCATTCATTGTTAATTTATCTAGATCATTCATCTCTTTGACGATCTAGAAACTTTCACATTAAATGTCAAGGGAAGAGACCTTAGCACCTTTTGTATAACCATTCAATCTTCAACCTTTTCACCAAGTCATTCAATGGTGTTGATGATTCCATTCACATAAAGGGGATAGGATACAATATTTTCTTCATCTTTGATTTTTAAACTCTTGAATTATCTTCTATGGGCTTGGAGTTTAGCTTTCTTCACCTTTTCATAACCTTTGTATATTTTCTTAAGTTTGTTCTAGATTTCTTTTGTTGTTTCATAATGCATCACCTTGACAAACTCTAAGTTTGATAGACCACATAAGTTAGCATTCATAGTTCTCACATTATTTTCACTAGCCTTATTTATAGTTGAATCCATTGGTGGAGATGATGGAGCTACATAACTACTCACAACTGATTGGAAAATTTAAAATCCAAGAGCCATTATATAATTTTGTATTCATATGCTCCATAATGCATAGTTTGTTCTATCAAATAATGAAGCTCTATTTAAGGAGAAACTTTCTTGATAAGTCATGTGTGCTCCTGAGATCTACCTTCTTGTAGTTAAACTATTCTTGAGGGAACTCGCTCTGATACCCATTCAAGAGCATACAATTATATTGAGAGATGGGGTGAATTAATATAAGATAAACTTTATCTTATTCCAAATTCAACAACCAGAATAAAAGAAAGCACACAAGATTAACACAATTAAGAACAAAAGGTTTATGCAAATCACTTTCAAGAGAAAACCATGGAGAAAGACTACTTGGATATACTATCAAAATATAGCCGCAACTAAAATAAAATAACTGTATAAATATTTGTAGCAACCAACCCACTAAAGACACCAATCTCCAGTACTAAGCACAAAATTAGCAAGAGAAACCAATCTCATCTATTGAGAGGCACCAACCTCTAATGAAAAAAAGAATCATCTTCAAAAATAATTCTTCTTCAATGGGTGATAATCATTAGAATCTTATTCAAAAACATTCTTGCAATGTTTTTCAAATATGCCCTTCTTCTTCAAAAATCTATTATAATAAATCTACTCTGCTCTTATTTTTGAATGTTATTACATTTATTTCTAACTATAGGAACCATAGATTTTAGGAGTGTGAAATGTTATGTCTCTTTTGCTCAAATAGGGTCTTTCACCTAAAGGAAAGAGATAGATCCCACACCACAAAGTAGGTGGTTCACTCAAAATAATTTATGGATGATGTACTTATTACTAAATACAATCATCTAGATGCAATAAACTGATAAAATTGAATAATTAAGTATGCAAAACCTTAGAAATATAACTTGTTTGAAAACACATTGTGTAATGTAAAACACCTAGAAATGAATGGAAATTGCAACAAAACTTAAACAAACTAAAAGTGTGCACCTGGAATATTGTTGATGCTGAATTTTAGTCTTGGTGGGACTCATTTTCCATTCTGGGTGAATCAAACCTAGTTCTAGAACTTGTTTCTGACACAAGGGTATCTAAAAATGTAGAAAACCAAAAAATGACCTTGGAGTGGGACTCATTCATCACCCATGGTGAATGAGTCCACTTTTTAATTTTTGAATATTTATAGGTGGAATATAAAGCTTTTGGTCTGCACTTTGGCTTTCTACAGGTGTTCGCTTCTGAAACTCTAATTTCTCAACCTGAAAGTGAGTTTTTGATGATATTTTGACTTGATCAATGAAGAGAAGACCTAAAAAACTTTTCAACTTAACTATTAATGATTTCCAAGCTTCCAAGATGTCTAAACTACAAACACACAAGACAAGAGAGAGAAATGTTGAATGTTAGGGCATGGGGGTTTGCCTTGGTCAAACCCCTTTTAGGTAATTAAACAAAAATGATGAAATAATGTAATGAAACATGTAACAATGGAGTTGATTACCTTGCAATGAAGATTGATCTTGGATTTTTGCAGCAAAACATGAAGAATCTACCTTGAATGTCTGAAAATTGCTACCTTAATGACTTGAAATGACAAAAACCTAACTTGCTTGTCTTGAGATGGAAGAATGATGGGTGAATAATGAAGAATGGTTATGATTTATTGTTTAGAGAGTTTATTTTATAGTAAATTCACCTTATTAGCCCGTAAATTGGATCCCTACGGCCGACATGTGAAAATAATAAATTTAAATTTCAAATTTTCCCGCTCAAAGGTCAAAAAAGAGCCAAATGGGACTCATTTTCCACCCATGGTCAATGGGTCTCACCTGGATGGGACTGATTTTCCATGGATGGTGAATGGGTCCCACAAGGGCCTTTTTGATAGCTAAGATGTTAGGAGATAAGGATATAAGGTTTAAATTGCAACTTTGTCAGGTATTTTATCAAAATTTTCCTCGGGATACATAATATGGGTTAATAAGGGCCTATTAGAGATGACGTAAAGGTCAATTAGGGCTTGGGACATAGAATTCAGTGTGAAAGTGTGATTAAATACACTTGTCAACACTAAAATGTGGTCCACATAGCCTAATAAGGCACAAGAACCTATGTGAATGTGCAAGACACATTAAAACACTAGATTATCATTAAGTTCATTTTACAAGCCTTATAGATTGATGTGAAAATGTCATTAAATAAATTTAATAATGTTGAATTAGGGATAAATGAGTTCATTAAGTCTAGAAAAGTGTGAAAGTCTCTTACAACACTTTATGACACCTTTACAAGACATTGTTAAATGCATTTGAAACCTGGTCCAAGACCTAGTGTAGATGTGAAAAACACTTTGGAACACTAAATCAAGACCTCCTTAAGTCCAATTTATCATGAATTATTCCCATGTCAACCAAGAAGTACTCTTTTCTATGGTACACTATATAACCCCCACTTCAACTTTTATCTATACTCTAATAATGTCACCTCACCAAATAGTGTCAGAATTCTAAATGGAGGTCAACTACATATGAATAATAATAATTTTAATTTATTTATAATTGTCCCAAGAGGGGTCAACCCATTTACAAGAAGGGGAATTTTATAAAAGTATGGGCACCTATATGAGACAAGTTGAGTCAACAAACATTTTCAGTTAGAACTAGTGTTCAAGCAAAATAACTCATGGGTTGACCAAACTTTATGATTTAATCCTTTGACTATGATTATGCTCCTTTGACATCAATGAAAATAATCTTTCCAACAATATTTTCTAGAGGATGCTATTTGACCATAAAAACTATGGCAATTGAAAGGTTCTATTATATTTTCTTGAACTATAGAAAAAATATGAGTTGGGTTTAAAATCCAATTATTTTGGAAATAATTCATTATAGGGTGTAAGTATTGGCATGCCATAATATAGACTAGGGGGGCCATGTGTCAATGTGAATACAAAACAACCCATTCTACCTATTTTTTCTCCTCTCATGCAAGTTATTTTCATGTCTATTCACTAACTATGGGTAAAAGTACAAAATTATGTCACAATTTTTAAAGTAATCAATAAATGCTAATCTAAATTTTTAACTTAAATCACTAAAAAAGATATATCTTTTAATTTTTAAATGGTATAAACTAATAAAATATTTAATTTATAGTGTATTTTATGTTTTTATTTAAATATATATATAGTGTTTTATACAATTGACACTATAATTGGTGGGCGGAAGGAAGGGTGCCTTGCCACATATTCTTTTGTGGAAGGCCAAAGTTCCTCCGGTATTGCTGGTGTTTACACTTAGCTTGATAACCAAGCAACTCGCATTGGTATTTACATGTTGTGCCAACTCGAGAGGACAATATGGAACTGGTGAAGTTTCCATAGTAGGAACAGTCGACGGTTACCATATCCATCCATAATATCTCTGCAATGATGGTGGTGTCAGGGGATTTACAAAGCACACATTTGGATTATTGGGTCGCTATGTTTCATCCACTTTGGAATTTGCAAAAACTTTCCATTCGTGCTATCTGGTGCCTTAACGGTGGTTTTGGGATGACATTATGCATGGCATGGTTAAAACCTGCCATTTCCATTATGGTGTGAAATGAAGGAAATCACCCTCACATCATTTATGGTTGGTAGAGGCTTTCATTTTTTTCGTCATTGGGAATTGTGTTGCATTTATGCTTGGTTGGAGTCTGGTGGTGAGAAACTCTAGTTCTGCTTCAACCATGGAGGAGAGGCCAAATTTCATAGTCAAGATGTCTTTAGAGATGCTCACAAGCATTGGGGCGGCTACTCCAATATGTCCGTTGACTTTTGGAATGGAGATAGCCTTTTGTGGATCAATTATGGACCAACACCTTAAAAGGATGCTCAAGAAATATAACACTCTGGTGTTGGTAGCGGTAAAAATGATTCTAGGAAAGTGTTATTTGGAGGATGATGAGACTCACAAGGTTGATACAGATATCACTTCTCGATTCCTAGCATCCTTCTTAGAAATAAGGTTGGGTAAAAGGGGAAGCTGAGGAACTGTTTAAAAACTCTTCTACGTGGATTTTTTGGTGGGTTTGGAAGGCACACTATATACAACATCGCTTAGAATGGGAATTCGTAGGCCATAGGATATGTGCTTGCTCTATGTGCCAGGAGAGGTGATTAAATACCACCCTTTTAAATTTGGATTTGAAAGGAATGGCATTAGTTGCTCACGAGGAATTGGTGGTAGTTGCATTGGATTACCTACTTCACGTTCTTAAGCTTCCTCCTTCACCTCATGGTCTCTACGTACCAAACTTCTGAGCCTTTTCTTGCGCTAATGATTACTTTGAGTTAGATAGGTTTGGGGTGGGGCTTGTTTAAAAATCTTCTTGATATGCATGGTGAAATGGGTCTAATTATTGGTCATTAGGATGGCTGGTATAGTTTTTTGGTAACTGTCATAGTTATGTTTGGTGGTATCCAGTTCGAATTGTGTGTCTCTGTGTAGAAATTTTGGTATTTCTATATAGGAGTGATTTGTTATTAGTATGGGTAGTGCTAGTATGTCTGGGCAACATAGAAAATCTTGCCCAATGGGCTCCCTATGTAAAACATTTTTTTTAATTAATATAAAAAATCTTGCTTACGTATCCAAAAATATTGACACTATAATTTAGTTGCTAATAAAATACTAAAAAATGAAACTAAATGTGATGTCACTCTTTATATAGTAAATTTTATTTTCTTTCATCAATTTTTTTGTGTCTATTTATAAGTTAAAACTTTAGTGCATGTATTTACTTTTTCCCAATTTTGATAAATACATTTTTTAATACATTTTAAAATGTGTGTATTGAAAACATAAATATTCACATGGGACATCACACCATTTTTCCAAAATACAAAAAAAAAACATATTTTTTTCATAAATTTTACTATTTTTCCTTGAAAAGATAATCAACCTTCTATTTTGGTGATGATAACCTACTTTTATTAGAATATATATATATATATATATATATATATATATATATATATATATATATATATATATATATAAACAATAATCAATATAGTAAAAATTATATATATTTGAAATCTACACTTATAGATCTACAAAAGGGTATGTTTATATAATTTTTAAATATTATTGGTATGAGTGGGAGTTGTCGAAACAATAAACTGTTTATATTTTTTTTGATAAAACAACCTCAAAGTGGTGTTACATATACATTTAGTGAACACTTTATTTGTAAAAGTTGTGCCTATATCTAACTTAGCTACAATGAATCTAGCTAGATCACATGTTTGATAAAAAAAAAAAAATTGTTAGAAATACTTAAATTCAATTGTGATGTTAAGTTGGCTAAAATTATGATAGAACTTTCTGATTTTATATTACTAGGAAGTGGTGTTACCATTGGGAGAATTGCAAACACTCTATAAATACCTAATTTCACTAAGCTAGCCATTTAGAAATTAAATCCAAGGCCAAAGAGAATGGAGGAGATTATGTTGGTCCAATAACATTAGGAACATCCACACCATATACATACCATCATTATCAAAATTATAACCATCCATATCGTTGTCCTAGTCACACATTCACTTTAATAGTTTTAGTATAAGAGGAGTCATTCTTAGTCTCTTTTTTTCTTGACATAACTTGGTGTGCCGCATTTTATGCATATTAATACAATGATAAATAAGTTACTCACTTAATCATGTACGAGCGAATTCTCATCGCTATGCGATGTAGAAACCTTAGAAAAAATTCTCAAAAGAGCTATAATACCTTTTTTTTATCTTTCTTTAGGAGTTGTTACTTTTTACTTTGAGGTAATTTCATACAATGATTGTATATTTTAATATATTTTGATTCTTTCTTTTACAATTATGTAGTAGGATCCTTTGAATATGAATAAAATATTTACTTATCATTTAGAACATCAATATTCTATTCATTCTTGTTTGGCACATAAATAATTGAATTATCATAATTATCTCTAAAATTTATCCAAATATGTAATCCCCTATGCGTAAAACTCTATAATGGGCAACTTGACATTATTTAGCTATGGTATTTTCATTAATTTCTTAGAAATAAATTTGCATAAACAAGTTTTGATTTTACCACCATAAACTCATTAGGTCTTACAAAATGATAATTATTTTATTTGTTTTCAATCTATTCTTCTAAAACTATAAATTTTTAATAAACCTTACATAATAAATTTCTTCCATATGGAGAATTTATGGGTGCCTTAGTAGAACTGTATAAAGTAAAATGGCTTAGTTCATAGTAAGTATTGTATAAATAATTATCAATTTTGACCACATCACCATCATAAACATATTTGATACATTGATGTACCATAGAAGTTACAATATTACACTATTCAATTCATGATCTATTGAGTGAAAATGATATAGAAAAAAAGGGTACATATTTGAAGAAAAATCAAGTGTAAAGTAATATAACCTATATTATTAACAAAATGTAATTATTTATTTTTAGGGATACCTATGAGAGTACATAGAATTTGTCTTCAATATGATGGTTATACAAAATTTATTTTGTTCATATATTTTACTAACAAGATTGAATAATAAGAATGCTAATGCAATGGTACAACAAGGTTCTTATATATAATCACCCCATCTAAAAATGTAACCAATAGTATAACACAAGAAGAACATGTCCATCTATTTTAATCAAATGGAACAAGAGAATATTACTTTTCATTACTATCCTAACCATTCTCATTATCAAGATTATAAATATCATGAGAATATTTATGTTTCTCATTACTATCAATGTACTCACATCTTTCATGTCTATACTCAAACAATTTAAAATTGTTAGCTTGGTGATGGGATGGAAATTGATTGGTGTATATTTTTAGAATTTGACTAGAGGAAATTTTTCCTTTACACGTATCATATTATTACAAATTAAATATTAAAAAATATGCTTTGGACAGTAGAATGTTTTGTATTATATGTCTAAACTATATGATAATGAATAAATGCATGTTGATCATAATCCTTGGGCAATCCTTTGGATGTATGCAATGAATGAATTTAGAGTATGATCAATCAAACATCAAATTACTTTCTCGAAAAGCCTGCCAAAGTTAGTTAATTTTTTACAATTTTGGGGATTGAATCTAACAAATTATAATAATTATTGATGTAATGGGTGCTATGTTTGTTCTATTTATTATCACTATTCTTTTGAAATTTTTATCACTGTTCTTTTGAAATTTATTTTAATTTCGAAATTCCATTATAAGAAGATGTATAATTCCCATGAAAACAAAAATACTTAAGTGTATTTAAAGCAAATAATTTTAAATACATTTTTAACATGAAAACACTATTTATATGAATGAAGAGGAATTGTTCAAATATTTATTATCCTTCATTGACGATGACAATTTTTCCATATAAGAATTCAAATCTAATAACACAATAATTAAGTCTCACATTATTCCCTTAATTATACCCAAAAATTATAACTTTTTTGTGTTTGATCCTATATTGACTTGAAAATGGCCAAAGAAAGCCTTGGAAAACTATAAAAATAGGATGAGTGGATGCATAATATAAATAAAATAACTGGTTTATATCATAATTCCTCAACGCGCAGTCAAACAATTTGGTCAACAACTTATTTCACTAAAGAAATTGCCTTTCAAATTATTAGAGGTACAAGATCATTTAACTTAGAAATCTAATATATTAAGTATGGTAAGATAGTTTATTTATATTTAAGTCGATTCTTGCAGCGAGATGCCGCATCTATTGACTTGATGATAAGAGCCAACAACCAAAGGATACGGGCCCGTGGTCTGTTCAGAGCTGCTGCTTGTGAGCGAGCTTATTCGTGCCAACACTGCTTATACAGTCATTATTTATTTATAATGTGGTATCTAAGGAATATTAACAGGAAAGGTTGGGACCGGTAGTGACTTGCAGCCATCCACAGAATTTCTTATACAGATTTACTCGATTCTGCACCGCTGCTGGACGCCCCCCTCCGCATTCTCCGCTGTTGATTGCTCTGATAGTTCCTGCAAATCCGGTACCGGCTGCGGAAGTCATGGCGTTGTGACACTTGCTGTTTTTCATCCAGAACCACAGTGACGTCTTGAAGGCAACATCTGGCTTTTGGGCCACCAAATCTGGATTTTTCAGCAACGGAAGTCCCAGATATTTTCCCGCTGCTCCATAGTTGTAGTTCCTGCAACGCAATACAAGTCACCTATTAGTGAGTGTTGGAGAATGATTAGTAGAGATGTTATAAATAAACAAGCTTACCAAGTTAGCTGAAGAGGTCCCCGTCCGTAGTATTGCTTACCACTCGCACAAGGATATATTGTGGAACTTTGGCAGTAAGTAGATTTTAGAATTTCTTCCACATAGCAAAGACCTGCAAATAAAACGTATTGGGTTAGATCAGGTATTTAATGTATATACACATATAGAGAGAGTGTACCAATATTTGCATACTTCCAGTCTCATGGGCCACGTTAGCAAAGAAAGCAGCAAGCTCTCTCTTGCGAACTGTAAGAGATCCAGTGGTGCCAAAACCAGAGAAACTCTTAGCTGCGCTGATAAAGCCATCGTACGAGTAGAAGTTCTTTCCCTTACAAGAAGCAGAAATTCCTGACTTAATACGGTTAAAGAAGGCCTGTGTGATTATAGATTCCACGGATCCAGACTGTTGTGCCGAGCCAAAATGCATCTCTCCTACTAATATCAACGTCACCATCATTAACACTAAAATCCTTGCGCATTTTGCCATGGCTGAAGTTTTCACTTACTCGTTTGGTTTGAAAATTATATGCAACGACGCCGCTATTTATAAGCGGGAGGAGATTTTCAATTGGGTCAGGGTGGTAAGGATGAGGGATACACGTCAGCTACCTTTGAGCCATTCTTGAGCTTGAGATTGTAGAATTGTTTAATGCTAACTTGAATTATAAGCCAAGACAATGGTTTCGTGCGCCTCCGGTAACCTTTTATTGAATGAAACAAAGTCAAGGTACCAAACTTCCCGCTGCTGCAATACATTTGCAATCCTATTATTCAAAGTTTTGTTTAACATGTTTTTACGAAAGTAGTGTGATAATAAATGTATATAACTCTTTGATCAAAGATTGAATACTTGTATAAAAATATTCTTATAACATTGTATCCTTAAAAAATAATGTTTCTCTGTCACTAATTTTTTGTGTGGTTATAATGGCTTTGTATTTTGTTAGAGGATAGAAATTTATAGATTTAAGATGAATTTATAGTTGTAGATTTTTTTTTTGATTTTAGACTCATTTCTACATAAAATATTTTTTTCTTTTCGCCTTTCCTAATGTATAAATGTCTAATTTGTTGTTCCTAAATATTTGTGGTCTATGTCAAGGACCTCCATTGTATTTTCTGAATGTGTTCTAATTTGATTGTGAAATGGATTTGTGGATGGATTATACAGTTTTAGATAACATTATTGGTTGTTGACAATATTTTTGTAGAGATTTATATAGGAGTGCACGAGGGATGATTGATTATACAATTTTATCTATTTCTTTATTATATTATTTAAAATTAATGGATTAGTCGATTGATTTGTTCTTGTACGATAGTAAAACTATAACAAAAATATATTTTTCAAATAAGAAGAGTCTATTATGACCTAAGCATTAATACTCTTTGAATTATGTTATATTCTTGATTATTTTGTATAAATATTGTTTCTAATTTTTCATAACTTATGTTGATCATGCTAATAGTTTGACCTTTCCCACTTTATTTATATTATTCATATTGTGTACATTACCATATGACATCGTTTTGTTTTAATAAGATTTTGGACCTTGATTTGAGTCATAATTGAAATCCATTTCAGTGATCAATATTCTATTATTTACCTGCTTAATTAATGATATATTCCGTATCCCAAATATTTCTTGTCTCACCTAAGATAAGCATCTAATATCGCTTTCTCTGTTTCTGCTCCCTTCGCTGTCATACCCATTGAAAAATGCCCGCAGCCGCAGGAAATGAAAACAAGGGGTGGGAGAGTAAAGAATGCATTTGATGATTTGCCTGTGGCGAAAATAATATGTTGCGTGACTAAAAATATATTTTAGTGTTTACTGATGTAATGCAGTCTCCTCTTCAGATGACAGACGTATATAGTTAACTCGGTGGCTTGCATTTACAAATATAAAAATGTATTCTATAACAGACCGTCGTATCTCTTTGATCTGCTAAGATAGTCAGTTGTGTTTTTCGATGGATTATAACCAATTATTTAATGGCGGATCACCTTAATGGCCGGGATAAGAATGGAAGAATAGGAGTTTTTATTTTTGTGATCACATGAAACATAGTAAATTATTCATTCTCTTTTGAACCGTATCGATCAGCTGGCCTTTCGAAAAATACGACATAATTAAGGTAATTATTTTAAACGTAGCAATCCCAAAATAAATGAGGTGGCTGAATTGGTGTAACTCCCTTCTGCAAGAATAGCGTAGATCAATTCATATCCATGTTTTTTAATTTCAGAACTATTCATTATTTCAATAAAATACTCATAGCATGTGTCAGCTTTGTTTCTAACAATACTGATAAACACAAATGACTTTATTTTGGACTTACATGGCCCTTCGTTTATCCATCTCTAAGAGAGTGGCTTTATCGAAAACCTACAATAAAATACTCATAGCATGTGTCAAGATCTGTTATTCGGTTTTGTCGTAAGGAGCGATTGCGATTAGACTATGCCTACAATATGACTGTTTTAGGGAGAAACTGAACGTTAAATATTCATCCTTATGTTACATGGTTTGAGCTTTTTCTTGCTATCTCACTTCGTTATACTAATTTTATGCTACGAAATAAAATCTTAAAAAAATATATGTATATGTATTTAATTGATTTATTTGTGGAGCCTTCATTCGGTAAACTGTGATTAAAGCATTCTACATTGGTCAATCAGAATTCAGATTTTTTTCAGGTTTTATTGAGTAGTGATTAATCTAGGGATGCAAATGTGCTCACTAGTTAACTGCTCTGAAATTTGGTTGTCTATTATCGGCCTTGAACAACGGCTGCAGCGTGCCAGTATATGGCTCTAGTTTCACGAGACAAGAGAGCGCACAAATTTTGAAGGAGGCTTTGTAGACTGTCAAATGGCTTGAGCAGTTGGTGATTAGAGTAGAGTCGTTGCATGGAGAGAGACATGCGCATTGCAAACAAGAGCAAAGTCTATGAAATATCTAGAAGAAAACAATTTACAACCGAGGAATTCTAAGCATTTTTGTACGAGGTATTCATTCTTCCACAAGAGCTCTGTTTTATATAATTTTGTAGCTAGGATTTCTAAAATTTGAATCCTTTTTCACAAGAGTACAACTATCTGTAGAATTTATAATAGATCCCTTTTCGGTTCAAAAATATGAGGTGGATGAGGGAAATGGGAGAAGGAAGGAGATGCTTAGGCTAGATTTGATGGATAGCTTTGCCCCAAAGTATGGGAAATCAAATATTGTTGTATTCAATATAGGCACATGATGTTATGGATTTGGGGATATAGATTCCAAATGTGTTTTGTTCAAAGCTATTTAAAATATCAATATGGCCTTTTTAATTGGCAACAAATAGTTCTGTGTCCTACAAGTTTTGGCTAAAATCACATAAAACCATTAAATCATCCTTTCTATTTTTTATCAAATTACAAGTACAAGGTATATGTACCTCATATTTCTAACAGATATTTTTTTATGTTGAGAATAAATCTTAGATAGTAGACATTTTACTTATTTGAACATGTAAGGGTGCGAGAAAAATGGTAGTCATTCTTCCAATGTAATGTTGTCAAATAAGAGTTGTGACATGCAACAAGGAGCTCCTACTAGATGATATTTATCCTCAACCAACCATTTGTAGGCTAGCTCAAAGTGATACTATTTTGAAGAACAATTTTGACAAAGGAAATCAATTCTTAAGATTATATATTATGTATAAGCACTCAAAAAAATTATAGAAGTTAATCTCCTATTTTAAGAGCAGTTGCATTTCTAGGGCTTAAAGTGTCTTGATTTCAAACATTTATGAATTAGAGGTCTCTCTTAAAATTTAGGGTGTTAGCTTTTCAATGTTTTTTAGTTTGGTAATACCAGCAAACAAGAATTTTTTTTTTCATCCTTTGAATTTCTTATGTTACTTTCATATAAGGAATAAACTGTCACAGTTACACATTATTGACCTTCATATAATCTACGTTTTTCAAATTTTCCTATACTTTGGATCTATAGGAATATTAAGTATTTGTAGCTTGATTTTCTTGGCTAATTTTTGTAGTTTGAATTGGCAACATCATCTCTACCAAAATCCAAGGCCTAATCCTAAAATAAACCCCTTTCTTTTGATAATAATTGTGCACTAAAAAATAAAGCATGCCCTCCACAACATACAAATAATTTTATGGGAGAATTTTCTAAAGCAACACTCTTTCCCCCACTTATAACCAGTCATAGTATATGAAGCTACACCTATTTTTGTTGTACTCTTGAGGATGTTGTTTTCCTTCTAATTTGAACACAAGTCATAGTATATGAAGCTGCATCAATTTTTATTGTACTTCTAAGTTGTTGTATGTGTTCATAATGTATATAATTTGATATCCTCTTGTGGGTATTGGTCACCAGCCATTCCAACCAACTCCTAGAAATGCATTTAGTGCCTTGTAGGATGGATGGATAATCCTGCATGTGGTTCATCTTGGTCTCCCTGTGGGACCTATGGGACTTAGTACTAAAATAAATGTAGGTAAATCATCTTTACTATATTATTACTGATTTAGTATCATTATTGAAATTGTATGTAACTTCTCAATTATGGTTGTCCACTTGTCATTGAGGAAAAATGGTTATTCTGTATATGTATGTTGTGTCTCTAGTATTTTATTTTCTCTTCTTTGTTGTATTAAAACAGAAAAACTTATGGAAGCCAATCCCTTGTTTCAAGAGAAGTTGCAATTTTTTGGACTTAAACGATCTCGATTGACACTTATCGATCAAAATTTTGTCATAAAACCTATGGTGTTATAGCTTTCATTGTTGTTAAGGACACAAATAAAGTTTGAAATGGGATGAATTTCATTTTCTAGGGATAGGAAGATTTTCAATGGTGCATTTTACTTTGGCAGCTTGCTCCCTAGAATCTTTCGTTACTTTTGTAGTCATTTGGGTCTATTGGTTCAAGTCTTATTGGTTTACCTATAGTGGTATGTTATCTTGGTCATAGAAGTTGTTAGATGATTTTGTGTTCTTTGATAAATGTGGGAAACCTAAGATTATCCAAATACTGATAGAATATTTCAAAAATAGGAATAAGCAGTCTTAGGAGTTCTAGATACATAAAAATGATGGTCATGGAAAACCTACAATTTTCCATCTACGAATCTCATTACTAATAGTTCTAACATCTTTGCATACATCAAAGGTGAACACTATTAGTTTGGAATGGTCTTTGCATTAGGAATAGATCATGTAGTTAATCTCAATGTCACTCTACCCTGTACCATTCTCAAAGGATTGCAATCCATATAGACCTTCCTTGGAGACCAAAGCTTGATGTTTACCAAGAGCTATAGAAAACCAAATCCACTATTATTTCATAGAGGAAAACAATGATAAAAGAGAGAAAAATACAAAAAAATACATATCTATGTTGAAATAACTTGTGATTTAAATTTAAACATTGAGGAGCACCATAAATGCCAACAAAATAGAAGCTCCTAGAGACTACCAATGTTTCCTTGAGTAGATTCCATGGTTCTCCATCACTGCTATACCCAAATTTGTGGCATAATATACACTCTGAAAGAGAACAAAATTTTAGGAAACAAGTTATTTTTAGGAAAGCATGGGAAATTAATTCATGCAGCTTAAAATTTCCTTCAAAAAGTATGATTATTTCTCCATTTGTATTCTTTTTAGCTCAATATTTCATTCAAGCATAATAGGGTTGACTTTTTTTCCATTATTCTAGCCAACAATGGGGAGTTCTAACTCAATTGAAAATACAAGAGGCATTTATGGTATTTTCTTTGTGACAATCTGTAGTTTCTCAAAACTACCCTACCAACACTAGGTAGGAACTATACTGCATTACAACCCTTGTTATCGTAATGACAAAAAAGGTACACCCTAACATGGCTTTGATTTAGTGTCATAATATGGCCAACATATTCACATTAGGTCTTGGGCCCTTGTGAACTAAATAATCTTATTGGTGCCTTATTTATAGTGTTGTAAAGTGTTGTAACAAACTTTCACACTTTTCTAGGGTATTATTAAATATTTAGGCTTCTTTATGCTTTATTTTACATCCACAAGCCCCATTTAATTCATCTTTTTGAGGATAATCCTGACATGAAAAAACATCCAATCATAATTTAGGTATTTGTAGGTTGTGTGGCCCAGATTTAGTGATCTGGGACTCATACACCACCTTGGGCGTATGATTCCCACTTGATTTTTAGGGCCCTATTCTTTATTCTACATCATTCCAAGCATTTTTGAAAAATGTGTTCAATAGCTACGCCTAAAGGGAATCATATGCCACGTCTAGTGTATGAGTTCCCTATGGCTCAAAACCAAATTTAATTGAAATTATTGGTGATATTTTATCCTCCTATATCTGATATCGGCTTGTAGTATTATAGTTTCAAGAAATTTGGCATAAAAAATTATAAATACAAGGTTATTTCACTCATTTTAACCTAAATTTGTCATCAAAAAGTGTATATCTTATTTGATATGGGAATAATTAATGATAAATTAGACTTAATGAGGCCTTTATTTAGTGTTGTGACTTGTTTTTTACACATCCACACTGGGTCTTGGACACTTACAAATCGAATAAAACACATTTAAAAATGTCTTGTAGAGGTGTTGTAAAGTGTTATAAAAGACTTTCACACTTTTCTAAGACTAATGGACGTATCTTTCCCCTAATTCAATGATATAAAATGTATTTAATTTCATCTTCACATTAATCTATAAGACTTGTAAACTAAACCTAAATCTAATGTAGTGTTGTAATATGTCTTACACATTCACATTGGTGTTGTTCCTTTCTAGGCTATGTGGACCTCTTTTTAGTGTTGTAAAGTGTATTTAATAACACTTTCAAACTAAACTTTATGTCCCAGGATCTAATTATCCTTTACATCATCATTATTAGGCCCCTATGGCCCCATATTGTGCATCCCAAGGCTTAATTTGACCAAAGAATCAACTAAAACAACATAAGTACTTGATTTCTTCACTCCCTGACAATCCAGCTACAAAAATACCCCCTGTGGGACCAAGTAGCCCATCTAGGTGAATTAGCCCCATCTAGGTGGTACTAAGTCACCCAACTTGGATATTTAGTCCCATTTAAGCTATTTTCGAGGCTCAAGCAAGAAAGTCAAATTGAAAGTTTATTTTTCCTTCATGTCGGCCTTAGGGATCAAATTAATGAGAATTTTAAGTGGATTTTCGATATATAAAAGCTTTTAAACCCTAATTCCTGACTCACTCACTATTCATTCATCATTGATGATCTCTCTCAAGTCAAGTAAGCTAGGTTTTTAGCATTCTACTCCACAAAGGTAGCTTTCAAGGACATTCAAGGGTAGATTCTTCATCTCTTGTAGAAAATCAAAATCTATCATCATGACAAGTATCTAACTCCATTTCTTCATGTTTCATTGTCTTATTTCTTTATTTTGGTTTAATTACCTAAAAAGGGGCTTGACCAAGGCAAACCCCCATGCCTTAACAATCAATATTTTCTCCTTCTCCCCTTGTGTGTTTACAGATTTAGGTATATTAAGGACTTGGAAATCATTAAGGAATAGGTTGAACACTTATTTGAGTTATATTCTTCCTCTAAAGGTCAAAATATCAACAAAAGGTCACTTACAAAGTTGGAAATAAAAGTTTCTAAGACAAACACAAGAATTGAAGTGCAGACCGAGGGTTTATGTTTCCACTTTCAGATTTTCAAAAATTTAGAAGTGGACTACGTAACCACTAGTGGTGACTTAGCCCCACTAAACTTATTTTGTAGAGGTTTATATAGATTTAGAAACACATTTGGTTGAAATAGGCTTGAGATTAGTTTTTTCATATCTATGACTAAGTCGCCCAAATTGGCACAAGTGTCCCAATTTTCTTTTGCATTAGGTTTTTCAAGATTCTAAACCTTCATTCCATATTTTTTCATCCTCTAGGTGTACACCTTCAATTTCATCAATTTTTGTTACTATATTTCTAGGTGTTTTTGCATACGTCACTGTGTTTTCAAACAACTTGCATATCTTAGGTTTTGCATTAATAATCATGTTTCTTTTTTTATTTATTACATTAATAGATTGTATTTAGGAAGATTGCATCCATCCTTGCATTTTTTTCTAAGTGTAGATATTACACATTTTGGCTCCATTTCTCTCCTTTTGAGTGAAAATCCCTAAAGACTTGGAGAACCCTTGGATACCAAAATCGATGTCCACTTTTTGGTGAAACCAAATTTTAAATACCTTATTTTCTGATTTTAGATTCCATAAAAAAATATAATTATCTCACATTAAATTTGCATTAGGGTTTGCATTGATTAATTTGCATTCTAGGGTTTCAAATTGTTCATTAGTGAAAGTGCATATAGGTTGCATTTTTCATCTTAAATCATTATAAATTCTGCAATTTTGCATTCAAATCTTAGGTATGCATGATACAACACAAAAAACATCAAAATGTATCAAAAAAATCCCTATTGGGACTAATTCGCCACCATGGTCAACTTAGTCCTTTTTTAGCCTTGAAACTACCTTTTATAGAACTAAAAACCCTATTTTTAAGATTTTTTTTGCTGCCCTTACCTATCTATATCAATTGGTTGAATTTTTGTAACATGTGTTTTACTAGATCTAGCGTAAATTATCTCATTCCATGCATGGTTTAAATTTCAAGTTTGCATTCTCATATTGTTACATAGCATAATCAATCAATTGTCATCCTTAAAATATGAAAAATAACATTCCTCTTTTACATGTTTTCTTTATCATGGTTACATTTAAATTTTCTTGAATAATAATTACATCATTTTTTCATTACAAAAATCTATAGTTATCATATTTTATGTTCTACATTTAGATCTTATTGCATGTTGTAATAAAGTTTTGTTTAGTGCATATGAATATGAGGTCCTTTCCCCTCTCTTTTTATTTGTCATCGATCCCTCTCCTAGTTTCCTTCTTGAGGGTGAGGTTTTTATAGTGAAAGAAACCTTGGATAATCATAAAAATCACATTTGTTCTTCTCCTATTATCTCTCACACTTGTGAAACAAATATTATAGTGCTTGAAGAATCAATTGATGAGAGTTTTTAAAACCTGAGTTGTTTCTCTCCTCTTACCTCTCCTATTAGACAAAACATTACTAAATAAGAATACATAACAATAAGAAATCCTGACTATCACACACAACAAAAATAGATCATTGAAACCTACCTATGTTCATGTCCTAACATCTTCTCCTCTTGTGATAGTGATGAGGATATGATAGTGTTAGATAAGAAAAATTTCAAGATCTATCATAACCCTCTTTAAGATCATGCCCCTACCTATTCTATTTTGCAAGACATTATGGGACAAAGGAATGAACTTATCAATGATCATGATAATCATACGTTTTCTTATCCTAGTATCTCTCATAGCTATGAGAACAATACTTTGATGCTAGAAAAAACAATGGATGAGAGTCATGAGAATATTGTCCCTCCCTTCCCTCATGTTCCTATCTTATGCAAAGATCTATTTTGTAAGCATGAAAATCATAGTTGTCCTTCTCTTGATGCCTCCCCTATTTGTGATGAATATGCTTTACAAAACTTAATGAATGAACATATTACAAGCTATCCTACTAGGGTAGCCAATATGGAACAAGAGAATGAGGCCTTATAGAAAAATGACAATCAAATAAAATCTTCCCCAAATCTCACCACTATCAATAAACACAAAATCCCAACCATTGATCATTCCCCTACTTGTGATGAAGTGATTTTAGAAGAACCAATACATGAATGTCAAGAACATTTGATTCATAGTTCTCCTAAAAACTCTCCTCCTAGGGAGAATATCATATTTCTAGAACATGGCACTAATAGTAATGTGTCTTCTTTAGATAAAAAGGTGATTTTAGATTTCCCTTAATTAGAGATACATCAAACCAAGACCGCTAAGGTTATGAATGTGCAAGTGTCCATTAGATCCCCCTCAATCAATGGACCTCATACATACCCCGTGGAACATCCTAAGAATCCTCTCATTCTCTACCCACCTTCACACAAACAACAAACTCAAAATGAACTGGAACTCAACCTTTATCCACCTTCAAACAAACCTCTAACTCCACCTAAACCCAACTTTACCCTTTACCCACCTAAGCATGGTGTTGTTTCTCACACACAGTACACTAGAAACAGTCTATGACTACAAAAACCAACCCCAGAACCATTACCTTTTCCTAATCCCATCTTTCCTAGTGCTCCTCGATTAACTCCTAGAGAGTATGATCTTGATGAACAACTCAAGAATACTCCTGCAAAGATATCCCTCTTGCATTTAATTCAAAATTAACCTAACTATCACACTATGCTTCAACCATCCTTACAACAAATTCCTATCCCATCTAATGTGCAACTAAATGACATAGAATCCCTAATTCAAGGATTGAATCCTAAAAATTTTTTCCACCAAAGTGAACTCCCCCATTTGGAAGTGCTAAAACAAAATGAAGCTTTCATAATCATATCTAAATACAAAAGAAATGGAATAAAGAAAACCCTTGTTGATAATGGCTTAGGGATTTATGTGTAGTGTGACCCTTTTGGATAGGCTTAGCATTGATAAATAAAATATTCAACCTTCCTCTTTATCTATTAGTGGAATTGACAATGTAGGAAAAAAATCGCTTGGTGTGATCACTTTGTCTCTTACAGTTGGGGAGGTTACATTGGACACACCAATTCATGTCATGTCTCATGAAATTTCATGTAATCTTATTTTAGGCTGACCATGGATTCATGCAATGAATGGCATGTCTTCTACTCTTCATCATAAAATGAAATAAATCTACAACAATAAAGTATACACACTTGACACTGATCGTAAGCCTTATAGTGTCCTAAAACTTGATAAAAACAAAGAAAATCCCTTGAACACATCAACATCAACTACACAAGTGTAACCCGTACCAAAAAAAAACAAACTACCTAATGGTTGGGGTTCCTTAAACTTCACATCAACACTCATGGGTGAGTACAATATCATAAACAAATATTCAACTCGAGGAAATGAAAAATGTAGTCATGACAACACAAAACTCAGAAGACCCTTTGAAAGCATCCACCTCAACCATAGACCAAAACATAAAAAATTACACAACAACCTTCGACAAACACAACAACAGCCAACAACCCAATCCAAAAGCAATGGAAAAGCTTTATGGAAAATGTTATGAGCTTATGAAACAACTAGGATATAATGGAAAAGGATGTGGTGCTAGAGAACAAGGTATTTGTGTCCGGGCCATCAAACCTAACACACAAGAAATGACTCATGGTCTTGGTTATTGTCCTTTAATAGAAATAACCAAACATTCACTCAACATCAACACTATCAAAAACCATCCCTTTACACTAGCTTTAACTATAAAACATCCTGAACTGACAAACTCTAGTGGTCTTCACAGTTATCCTTTGCAAGAAATGAAACAAACAAATAAATATTTTCTTAATGTCAATGTATTCTCGCAAAACACTAATGATTTGAGTTTGTTAGATTTTACACTCTCCTATAAAGGAGAGAACAAAATCTCACAATCTATAGAGTCTTGCATAGATATGACATTTTGTACATCTAAGCAAGAGATATCTTTTTTGCAAACTATAGGACCACCTTCTACCATTGATCAAAAGGGTATCTTGTCAAGACTCCTCCAAGATCACTTGATATCCCCCCCCCCCCCCGTGCAAAATCAAAAGAAATTTTATTACAAACATTAATTTTTTGCATATCATAGAATTCATGGTCATTCCACTAATGAATGTAAGGCTTTGAGTAGTAAAATCCAACATCTTAGGGAGTTTGGTACTCTTCCTTATGTGGGGTACCTAATTCCTCTAAGTGATATTGATTTTCACTCTAGCATGTTTCTCCTCAATCATTTTGGCTCCTCCTTGACCTGCACTAAGTGGGAGCAAGGGGTTAGGTATCCTTGTCCTTATATGTCACTTTTCATTGCCTCTTTTGTCTAGTCGTTAACCATTCATGAACATATAAGATTAAGCTTGGGATGTGGATGACATACCTTAAGTTGGTTTGCATGTGACATACTACCTTTTTCATGACGTAGTTCATTGGAAACATATGATTTTGCATAGGACTTTACAAATAAGCTCCCATGTCTTCTTCTACTTAAAAAAAATTGCTCACAATAATGGTGTTAGCAAGCGCTTTAAAGTGGGGGCATACATCGACACTCATCATGTTTCATTGCATGATTTTCTTTTTCTTGCGATTTCCTCTCTTGGAAACTTTAGGTAGAATATTCCCCAAGATGAGACATTGCACTTGTCCTCTCTTGGAAGCAAGATGAGACCATTTTAAATTTTTCTCTCTTGGAGACATTAGGCATGATATTCCCTAAGATGAGGCCTTTCATGAACTAAGAAAAATACCTTTGAACATTCCTTGCGCTATCTTTCATTTTCAATGTCTATGAGTGTCAACCATATGAAGTTTTGCTTCCCTCATAGAGCTCAAGACCATTTTCATGTGGTGCCTTATTAAATTTATTAGGAGGTATAAATTTGGTATGGTTGAGCGGGAAGCCCATTCCAAGGCATTAATTTTCCCCATAGCCACCTACATGAGTGTGAGCACATATCGGCCATATGTGTCTCACCTTTTTCAGATTTCTCACCTAGCGGACACCAAGAGTTCCATTGCCTCAGAGTGTGTGCATTTTCAAACAAACAACCTAGATCTGATCCACAATATGTTGGAAAAATAGTCGAAGCTTGATTCACCTTTCTATTTTCACCCTTCTCTTCCTTCTAGTTCTTTCCATTGCATGATCATATATAATGTTTTGTTGCAAATAATTTACCTCGTGCATGTCCATTTGTACTTATGTTGGTTTGACTTAGCATCTTAGATCTTGGGGGCTTATGAAACCTCCTTTGATCTTTGTCATCCTTTTCCATCCACATTATTATGATTGGATCCCTCTTGAATGACTACTTTAGTGTGAGTTTGAATAAATTTCATCCTCTCACTAAAGTGGGGTCTTAATGCGTTGCCAAAAAGTATATATCTTGCTTGATATGGGAATAATTAATGATAAATTAGAATTAATGAGGCCTTTTCTTAGTGTTGTGAGGTGTTTTACACATCCACACTAGGTCTTGGATCCTTGCAAACTAAATAAAATGAATTTAATAATGTCTTGTAGAGGTGTTGTAAAGTGTTGTTAAATACTTTCACACTTCTCTAAGACTAATGTACCTATCTTTCCCCTAATTCAATGATATAAAATGTATTTAATTACATCTTAACATTAAATTAGAAGGCTTGTAAGTTAAACCTAACTCTAATCTAGTGTTGTAATGTGTCTTACACATTCTCATTAGATGTTGTGCCTTTCTAGGCTATGTGGACCTCATTTTAGTGTTGTAAAGTGTATTTAATCACTTTCACATTGAAATTTGTATCCCATTCCCTAATTATCCTTTACATCATCATTAATAGGCCCCTATGGCCCTATATTGTGCATCCCAAGGCTTAATTTGACTAAAGAATTGACTAGAACAACATAAGAACCTAATTTCTTGACTCCTCAACAATCCAACTGGAAAAATACCCCCTATGGGACCAAGTCGTCCATATGTGTGAATTAGTACCATCCAGGTGGGACTAAGTCACATAGCTTGGCGACTTAGTCCTAGTTGAGCTATTTTTGAGGTTCAAGTGGGAAAAAATGGATTTTAATTTTATTTTTCCTTCATGTCGGCCTTGGGGATCAAATTAACAAGAATTTTAAAGTGGAATACCTATATAAAAAAGAATTTAAACCCTAATTCATAATGCACTCATTATTCATTCATCATTAATCATCTCTCTCAAGTCAGGTAAGCCAAGGTTTTAGCATTCTAAGTCACCAATGTAGTTTTCAAGGACATTCAAGGTCATATTCTCCATATATTGTTGCAGAGAATCAAGATCTATCATCATGGAAAGTATCTAACTCCATTCCTTCATGCTTCATTGTCTTATTTATTTATTTTGGTTTAATTACCTAAAAAGGGGTTTTGACCATTGCAAACCATCATTCCCTAACAATCAATATTTTCTCCTTCTCTCCTTATGTGTTTGCATATTTAGGTATATTAAGCACTTGGAAATCATTCAAGAATAGGTTGAAGACTTATTGGAGTCATATTATTCCTTGCAAGGTGAAAATATCCACAAAAAGTCACTTATAGAGCTAGAAATCAGAGTTTCAAAGGCAGATACTTGTTAGGAATTGAAGTGCAAACTGAGGGATTTCATTTCCACTTTTAGATTTTCAAAAAATTAGAAGTGGACTGTCTCCAACCATGGTGACCTAGTCCCACTGAACCTATTTTTTAGAGGTTTCTGTAGATTGGGATATGCATTTGGCCAAAACGGGCTCTGAATTAGTTTTTCCAAATTTGGGACTAAGTTGCCCAAATTGGCACAAGTATCCCAATTGGCTTCTACATTAGGGTTTTTAGGATTCTAGACCTTCATTCCATCCTTTTTCAGCCTCCAGGTGTACACATTAGTTTCATCAATTTCTGTTACTATTTACCTTCATTTCTAGGTGTTTTTGCATATATCACTGTATTTTCAAACAATTTACATATCTCATGTTTTGCATTAATAATCATCTTTCTTTTTTAGTTTATCACATTAAGGAATTATATTTAGGCATATTGCATCCATCATTGCATTGATTTTGAGTGTAGACATTATCCATTTGGGTCCATTTCTCTCCTTTTAGGTGAAAAACCCTAGAAGAGTTAGAGAACCCTTGGATACTAAAATCGGTGTCCACACTAAGAATTCCATGAGAATATTTCTTATAGAAAATTTGAGTTCACAAGAGCATTCAAGAGTTTACAAGACTTCACAAGAGTACTCAAGATAATTTCTAAGGCATTCAAAGGAAGATTTCTTCATCATTTTTAGTAGAAATTCAAGTTCCATTATCATGTCAAGGTTGTCAAGCATCAAGCATGTTGTTGAGCTACTATTGTGATGTAGTATTAAAGATCCACTTGTAAGAATTGTTTCACACCCAATTTGAGATCAAGATCTACATTCTACATGGCCAGTTCAAGTTAGATTGCTATTTCACATTTCAAGGCATCATTCAAGGTATCATTGTTCATGTTTCATGTCCTTATTTCATTGTTTCATCATTTGGTTTAATTACCTAAATGAGGTTTGACAAAGGAAAACACCCATTTCACTAACAATCAAGTTTCTCTCTCTCTCTACATGTGTGACTATAGATCTAGGTGTCCTAGAGCTTTAATTATATTTGAAGACAAAGTTACAATATTACAGAAAGTTGTCCTATTTATTTCCTTGTTTGCAGGATCACACAAAGTATCCTATAGGTTGTAAATATGAATTTAAAACCCAAAAATGAAGTGTGATAGAAAGCACAGACTTAGGAGAGCAGATTCAGGTCTAAAGCCTTTGAAAAAGAATACTGGGACTAATACACCATCTTGGGCATAGGTTTTGTACACTTTCCTTGATCTCATCACTCTCCTAAGCACACCTCTGTTCATTCCCAATTTGTTATTCAACATTTCAATTTCATTTCCTAGGTCTTTTAGTTAGGTTTTGCATAGTACTTTGCATGTCATTTAAATTTCTTGTCTTTCCAAGCCCTACCTTTGTGGTGGACCCTCTTTTAGTCTTTAATCACACCTTAGGACACCCTATTGCAAGATCTCTTTCCCCCTTTCTACATCCAAATTGAGATCTCTAGGGTTTCCCTAAGTGAAACTTGAGAGAAATAGGTCTAGATCCCTAAACACTTAGTTTGTGTTCCACCTCCCAAAAGGTGGAACACCTATTTCCATTGTTTCATTTTGGTGAACCCACATTTAGAACATCATTATTTATGATAGTGCATTATAATCCTAGATCTAGCTTGCATTAAATTTGAATTAGGTTTTGCACTAGTTAACTTGCATCTAGGGTTTCTAAATCTTGCATTAGTGAAAGTGCATATAGCGTTTCAACACTCATTTTTTACTGTGATTTTATTTATTCTTGTGATGCATCCTTTTATTGATGGTATCATTGGGTTTGATTTCCTCTGAGAGAGTGATATTTCTTTGAATTTTCCTCTCTTGGAGACATTAGGCACAATGCTCTCTAAGAGAAGACCTTACATGAACTAACCAAAATCCCTTTGAATGTACATCACACTATTTTTGCATTTGCAATATATTTTATATGGCCACCTTGCATAACACACTTTTCATGCCTATTGATCGATCTTGTTTGATCATGAGTTCCAAGCATACGAATCTTTGCTTGCCTCATGAAGCTCGAAGTTCATTTTTGTGTGGCACCTTATCAAAATTATCAAGAGATATAACTTTGGTTTGGTTGACGGGAAGCTGAATTGAGGCATGATTTTCCCATAGGCACTCCTGTGTGTGTGAGCGCATACCGGTCATGTGTGTATGTGTCTCACGTTTTTGGATTACTCATCCAATGAATAACATGAAGTTCTTTTACCTTAGAGTGAGCTACAGTTTTTTGGACAAATAGATTAGATTTGATCCACATCGTGTTGGAAAAATGGTGGAGACTTGATCCACCTCTTTTTATTTATGTTTTTGTTTTTTTCTTTCTTTCTTTGACATTGCATATTTTTGTATCTTGTCTTTCTACTACATATCATCGACCTTGTGTGTGTGTCCTTTCATGCTTATGTTCATTTGATGTAGGATCTTAGATCTTGGGGGCTTGGCCACCTCCTTTTATCTTTGTCATCCTTTATCGTCTGCATTAGTACACTTGGATCCCTCTTGAATGTCTACTTAAGTATTAGTTTTAAGTAGATTCATCCTCTCACCAAAGTGGGGGCTAGATGTAATGATGGAGAAAGTACACCCTAACATGGCCTTGATTTAGTGTCATAATATGTCTAACATATTCACATTAGGTCTTGGCCTCTTGTGAACTAAATGAGCTTATTGGTGCCTTATTTAGAGTGTTGTAAAGTGTTGTAACACACTTTCACACTTTTCTAGGGTTTTATTAAATAATTGGGCTTCTTTATGCTTTGATTAGCCTTTTACATCCATGAGCCCCATTTAATGCATCTTTTTTAGGATAATCCTAACATGAACCAACATCCAATCATAATTCAAGTATTTTTGGGTTGTGTTGCCTAGATTTAGTGATCTAGGACTCCTATGCCACCTTAGGTGCATGAGTCCCACCTACGTTTTACGGCCCCAATCTAGATTTTACATCATTTTAAGCATTTTTTAAAAATGTGTGGCCATAGCTAAGCGTAATGGGACTTATATGCCTCTTCTATTGTATGAGTCCTGTGTGATCCAAAACCAAAACTAATTCAAATTCTTGGTGGGATTTTATCCTCCTAGATCTGATGTTAGCTTGTAGTATTGTAATTTTTTGAAATTTGGCATAAACAAGTATAAATACAAGGTTATTTCACTCATTTTCACCTAAAACTTCCATGAGACCATTCAAGAGTTTACAAGACCTCACAAGAGTATTGAAGATCATTTCTAAGGAATTCAAGGGAAGATTTCTTCATCACTTTTTGTAACAATTCAAGATCCATTATCATGTCAAGGTCATCGAGCATCAATCATGTTGTTGAGCTACTATTGTGATGTAGTATTCAAGATCCACTTGCAAGCATTGTTTCAAATCCAATTTGAGATCAATATCTACATTCTACATGACCCGTTCATGATAGATTGTTGATTTACATTTCAAGGAATCATTCAAGGTATCATTGTTCATGTTTCATGTCCTTATTTCATTATTTCATCATTTGGTTTAATTACCTAAACGAGGTTTGACCAAGGAAAACCCCCAATTCAGTAACAATCAAAAAGTTTCTCTCTCTCTACATGTATGCTTGTAGATCTAGGTTTCTTGGAGCTTGAAGGATCTTTGAAGACTAAGTTACAAGATTGAAGAAAGTTGTCATAGTTATTTCATTGTTTGCAAGATCACGAAAAGTCTCCTATTGGTTGCAAATTAGAATTTCATACCCGAAAACAAAGTGTGAGACAAAGAGAAGAGTTAGGAGAGTAGATTTAGGTCGTAACCCTCTAAAAAATAATACTATAACTCATACGCCACCTTCAGCATCTGAGTTTTGGTACTTCCATTTTTTTGGTTTCAAGAGATTCACACCCTAGGACACCCTATTTCAAGATCTCTACCCCCATTTCTACATTCAGATTGAGATCTCTAGGGTTTCCTTGAGTGAAACTTGAGGGAAATAGGTCTAGGATCCTAAACACCTAGTTTTTGTTCCACCTCCCAAATGGTAGAACACCTATTTTCATTGTTTGAGTTATATGTGATAATATAATTATAAATTTCATCCATTTTAATTTAATTAGTATTAGAAAATATTTTTTTAACATTATATTTCAATATTGCGAATATGAGTCCACACAAAAGGAACCAATTCTATAGAGGATGATGATGGGATGCGATAGGTCTTGGTGGGTTGCATGCAATCATACAGTCTGAGCTAGAGGCCTCTTCCCCTAGGTACAACATCTTTCACTTTCCTATAATGTTGTTCTTGGTTTGTGCAAGTTGGGGCTTAGGATTTTACTGTTCACTTTATGCATTTGGTTTTTTCTAGAGTTGGTGTTTTGTTCGGTTGTGTTGGGTTTGGAGTCTTCCCTCAATCTGTTTCTTTCATTTGGGGATTTTTCTTTTCCCTTGAGGCATGGCCTTAGTACAAGACCTAGGCTTTAATTAGAATGCTTCTTATCAATAAGTTGTAGTTGGTAATGATTCGTCTCTCTTTGTGCATGCTACCGTAGTTATTTTTTCAACAAATATGTTAGTGGTGAGGGTACATCCTAGACTTGTGGGCCTCAAATTCCAAAGGTGAATGGTTTCCTGGAAAGGAGCGAAGATTTCCCAATGTTGGTGATTCAGACAAAATCAATTGAGGAGGATATTAGATAAATTTCTAACCATCCATTAATCTAAAAATTTATGGGGATCTGATTTTCTCTCCTCGTTCTTGAATCATTGGCCTAATAGACTTGGAACCCTGATGGTAAATTCAAGATTATGCAAGTGGCTAATGGCTAATTTATGATAGTTTTCAACTATCTGCCTAATCAAAAAAAAGGATTTTAAGGAAAACCCTATTTTCATAATCATATAGGGTTGTTCATTAAACCATGGCATCTAGGCTTCAATCCTACATTGGAGCTATCAACTTGTGTTTCAATGAGCATTTGACTTCTATGGTTAACATTAGAGTTTTTGAGAATTGACATACTGCATATGCTTCTCTTGCTACATGGTAAACTAGTTGGCCCATCACAACAAACTCTACATAAAAATGTAATTTCTTATGCCCATAATTATATTGACATTTATTTAAATAAGCTTGTACCAAACTCTTTAGAAATTCACATTGGTTCATCTTCCTAGACCCCACAAATATATTATGAATCCCTTACCTTTCATTGTGAGATTTTCCATTCTTACAACCACATCCAATAGAAGTTCCCTCGAGTTAACTTGACATGTTCCCCTTCGAATGTTCCAACTTGACAACATTTCAAGTATGTTTAAGGGAAAGGTCTAGTAGTAGTGGAGGAAGTAGATAAGGATAGTTTCACTCTTGTGAAACCTTGCAATAAAGGTATAGGGCTAAAGCAACCTCTCAGGGAAAGGCAAGAGGATGGAACCTTTAATAGGTTTGATGTGCTAGATAATTTTGACCTACCAAAGGAAAATCTAGATGAGGGGCTCTTTGATGCTAGAAATTTGGGAGCACCTAAAGGGTTGGATTTAGAGGATGGAAATCAAGAATTTCAATAGGGGGTGAGCCTTGGTGCTCAAATGGAGATAGATCTAGGTCTTGGGGATCTATGTGTTGGTTTGGAAGGATATTTTATTAAGAGGGCTATTCATTTAGCTAATGTTGTGATGCCTCCTCCACCTATGAGAGAGGATTTAGATCCTAGAGAAAGTGGTAGATCCTCTCCCTCTCTAGGGTTAGAGATGAAAAACCTTAATAGGGTGTTGTGTGGTATGATAACACAACCAAAGAATCCAAGGCTTGGGGACCCAAGATGAAAATAAATGCTTAAGGAAGACATTGGTTGTGTGCTAATCACTAATAAATATGTGAAAAGTAAAGTAAAAAACTTGAAAATGATTCATGGTTCAAATAGATCGGGTGTTAAGTATACCGGGTGTTAGGAATCCGAGTAATTACTATTTGTAAAGAAAATTTTGGCAAGTTGTTGTAGCTGAGAGTAAAATCCAGGGGATTAAATGCCTTGGGATGTGAAAATACCAAGAAAAGTTGGAAGGTGGGTCAATATTTTTTTAGTAAATTGAAGGATATACTAGGTGTTGGTTACTTGGGTAAATGGTGCATTGGTGTCTAAAATGTTTGCTATCTCACCTAAAGTTGATAATTACATGAGAATACATTAAAGTGTGTTATTTACAAGTTTTTATAAAATAATTAATAATAATGATGGTTTAATGCTATTGAATGTTTTATTAATGTTTTAAAAGGTGATTGATATATATAATTTTATGTGTAGGGGGAATAGGTTGTTGGACAATGTTTTGGTATGGATAATCAGGAAAATTTGGATTGTGAGTAGGCCCAACAATGTTACCAGGTTGGGTGGTGTACTTTGAGAGCTCATGTTGGAACAAAGTGTATAGAGAAGAAACACCACTAGCTAGGGAACCAGGGACCCGATTATTATGCATGTGATGAAGAGCCTAGTTCCAGGGTGGAATAATTCTGGGTGTTTTTCCTCAAATCCATAGCTTGAATGTAGGAGCACAATGTTGGTGGATTAAAAATTCTAATTCCAACCGATCATTCTAAATATCTAGCAAGAAGATCCTATATTTTATTTGAAGAACAAGTGGATAGTATACTCAATCTAGTTTGATATCTTGATCAAATTCCAAAGAAATAAGTCAAAAAGTTTCAAGTGTTGAAGAAGGTCAAAGTATGTTGACTTATTTAGAAGTTTCTCTTGCAAATTTCCATGTGCGACATGCTCTACTATGATTTTTTCCTTAGATTATCTTTCATGTGATTGCTTGGACTTCCACAATGTCTTGTTCCTATAAAATTCTAGGAGTTATTTTATTCTAGTTATGTTTAGAATTTGTGAATTATGAAGAGCTAAAACTTTTACAAGTTTTATTCTTTTTCATATTTTTGTTCCATTCTAGATTAAAAAATTGTAAGTTTCTTTTGAGATTAATTAATATCAAATCCAATTCAAAGCTATTTCCTCATATGAAATCATGCATAGTTGATTATTTGTTCCTATTAGAGAAGACTGTGTTGTAACATATTTAGGTGCATAATGAAACTATTCAGTGGAAAATAATCCCTTTTATTTAAAATTTAGGTATGTGCAGGATCATCATGGAAAAAATAGGCCCTTAAGTGGCAAAAAATTTAGAAAAATCAGAGTTAAGCAACTTGACATAAAAATTTGAATAAATTATCTATATTAGTTCAAAAATATGTAAGAATAGAATCTGTAGAAAATTGAATGTAGTTTCTACACTACTAGGTTTATTTAAAAAAAGAAAAGAAAAATCTATTTGGTGAAAATTTGAAATTTCAATGCAGTAGTACTTAAATTTTAGGGGAAAAATAAGTAGATGTCTATTTGACCACCCTAACCACAATAAAATGATAAAAAATTTTATAAGATTTTAGATATAAGTAAAGGACTCATGTCCCAATGTGATGCACAATATTTTGTAATTTTTTTCCAAGTAAATAATTAATTATGATTTTTTTATTACAACTTTTAAAAAATAAAAAAACTCGTATGCCTGACCACCTTAACTTGGTCAAAAATTCATGAAATTCAATTTTTTAATCTTATAGTATGCAAAGCATAGAATGTGATGCATGTTTTAGATTCAAAAAATGTGATACCGTTGAAAGCTATAGATCTTTTTCAATCAGCCTATCAATCGGACTTTAGGTAATTAAAATAGAAAATGGATATTATTTATTAAATTCAAAGTAAAGCATAGGTATGTGCAAGATCATCATGGAAAAATAGGCCCTTAAGTGGCAAAAATTCAAAAAATCAGAGTTAGGCAACTTGACATAAAAATTTGAATAAGGTATTTATATTATTTCAAAAATATGTAAGAATATAATTTGTAGAAAATTGAATATGTTTTCTAAACTACTAGGTTTATTTAAAAATAAATAAAATCTATTTGGCGAAAATTTGATATTTTAATACAGTAGTACTCAAATTTCAAAGAAAAAATAAGTAGGTGTCTATCTGACCATTCTAACCACAATAAAATGATAATATTTTATTATAATATTTTAGATATAAGTATAGGACTCATTTCCCAATGTGATGCATATTGTTTTATAAATTTTTTCCAAGTAAATAATTAATTATGATTTTTTTATTATAGCTTTTAAAAAATTAAAAAACTCGTATGTCTAACCACCTTAACATGGTCAAAACTTCATGAAATTCATTTCTTTTTTTTAAATCCTATAGTATGTGAAGCATAGAATGTGACACATGCTTTGGATTCAAAAAATGTGATATTGTTTGAAACTTATAGATGTTTTTCAATCAGCCTATCAATCAGGACTTTAGTTGTAATTCAAATAGAAAATAAATAATAATTATTTATTAAATTCAAAGTAAAGCATAATTTATATTGGTGGAAACCTGAGAATCTCCTTTAAAAACCCTTTTCGTTTGATCAATTTTGGGTAAAAAAAATTCTTCAGCCACATACCCTACAAAAACCCATCATATCACCACTTTTTGGCCCATCATAATATTGCACATACTCGAATAATTTATATTGGTGGAAAGCTTAGAATTTCCTTTAAAAACCTTTATCATTTCATCAATTTTGGGTTAAAAAAATGTTTTCAGTCACATACCCTAGACATACCCATGATATCACCACTTTTTGGCCCATCATGATCCTACACATACCCCTCTTACATCATTCTATGCCTAGCTATGAGGCAATGTGGTGAAGTATGGAATGGTTTTCTTTGATTAGGTTTTTACTTAAGGAATGTGTGGATAATACCTACGATAAGTATTTACATTTTAGTATTTTTTATGATTTATTTTAGAGTAGATGCTTTATATTTTTAGAAAATGTTCCAAAATTGATGAATACATGGAGTTTTATTGTAAATCTTTTAATTCCATCAAGTTGTTGAATGCTTAATGAACACATTGAAATATAGTGCTCCACCTTTTAGGAGATGGAACACAAGGGATAAGGGCCTATTTCACTCTAGTTATTAAAGAAAACCAAGATCCCTCAACTAAGTGACTCAATTAAAGGAAAGTTGTATATATGAGGGTTTACTTAGGTGTGATTAAAAGGGGTTTCACCACTAAGCAAAGGCTTAGAAAGAAAGAGATGTAAGCATGAATAAAATAAACCTTAGAAACATACAATATGAAATCAAAAAGTAAAATAAAAAGATACAAAAAGGTACCTAGAGAATCATAGATGACTAAGCTAGGACTAAAAACACTAAAATTTGCTACTTTTGATGTGAACTAGGACTCATATGCTAGAATGGGTGATTTAGTCCCAATTTAGGGTTTCTGGCTAAATTTAGAATCTACAACTAGTAAACCTAGATCTATAGGTAATGAATGAAAAGTTGTATACTAGGACTCATATGCCCAAGGTGGTGATATAGTCCCAATATCGGGTATGTGTAGGATCATCATGGAAAAATCAAGCCCTTAATTGGCGATGAAAATTTTAAAAAATCAATGTTAGGCAACTTGACGTAAAAAATTGAATAAGTTATCTATATTATTTCAAAAATATCTAAGAATATAATTTGTAGAAAATTGAATGTAGTTCCTAATCTACTAGGTTTATTTAAAAAAAGAAAATCTATTTGGTGAAAATTTGAAATTTCAATGCAGTAGTACTTAAATTTAAGGGAAAAAATAAGAAGTAGGTGTCTATCTGACCACCCTAACCACAATAAAATAATAATATTTTTTATAAAATTTTAGATATAAGTAGAGGACTGATGTTCCAATGTGATGCATTTTTTTGTAATTATTTTCCAAGTAAACAATTAATTATGAATTTTTTATTACAACTTTTGAAAAATATAAAAACTTGTATGTTTGACCACCTTAACTTGGTCAAAACTTCATGAAATTCATTTTTTTTCTAATCCTATAGTATGTGAAGCATAGAATGTGATGCATGTTTTAGATTCAAAAAATCTGATACTGTTTAAAAGCTATAGATTTTTTTCAGTTAGTCTATCAATTAGGACTATAATCATAATTCAAATAGAAAATTAATAATAATTATTTATTAAACTCAAAGTAAAGCATAATTTATATTGGTGGAAGTCTAAGAATCTTCTTTAAAAATCCTTTTCATTTCATCAATTTTGGGTAAAAAACAAAGTCATTAGCCATGTACCATACACATACCCATCATATCACCACTTTTTGGCCCATCATGATCCTACACATATCCTATCATGGTTTGGCTGAAACTTTGATATCCTCTAGTGATCTTCTGTAGCTTCTCTCTCGTCTAACCTTCGAGTTTGAAAGTTAGAATTTTGCCTTGTATGCGAGTTTCTATGAAGATGACAACTTCTTGACAACCTTGACAACTTTCTTCAATTTTGCATCATTGTCTTCAAAGAATCTTCAAGCTCAAAACACCTAGATCTTCATTTACACATGTAGAGGGAGGAAAATGTTCATTTGATAGTGAATAGGGATTTTCCTTTGTCAAACCCCATTTTGGTAATCAAACCTTGCAATGAAATGAAATAGAATGAAGGAATGATGAATGAACAATATGATATGTTGCAACTCACGAAACCCTTGATATGAAGGATACAATATTGAATGAAATGGCTAACATGAATGTAGATATTGAATCTTAATTGTTGATAAGAAATAATTTCTTTGAATTCTTGCTTGAATCATAAAAACCTACATCCCAAATGTTAGCTCAAAAACACACATGATGCTTGAATGTAGCTCCAAAATACATGATATCCAGCAATTGAATGCTCCTAAATGCTCTTGATCATTAATTTTCTATAATGCTTGAATACATGAAAGATTAGGAGAAATAATATGAAATAACCTTGTATTTATACTTGTTTATGCCATATTTCTCAAAATTACAACACTACAAGTTGACACCAGATCTAGGAGAATAAATTCCCACCAATAATTGAATTCAAAATAGTTCCAAGCGAAAGCGAGACTCATACTCCAGTTGGGGCATATGAGTCCTAGTAGCCTAATCTTGGGACACAAATTTCAAGAAATGTTAAGTTCTATGCTAAATTCAAGATCAGGCTGTAAGACTTAGGTGGGACCCATACACCCAAGGTGGTGTATGAGTCCTACATCACTAAATCTAGAACACAACCCAAAATCATGAATTATAATTAGTTATTAGATAAGTGTAAAAATTATCCTTAGAAAGATGCATTAAATAAGGCTTGTGGATGCAAAATAGGACTAAATAAGGCATAAAGAAGCCCAATTGTAGCAGGGAAGGCCCAAATAAGTGTGAAAATGTAAAGGGGTACATTTTTCTACATTAAACTTTCCCCCACTACCTTAGTGAGAGGAGGAACTTGCTTCAAACTCACACTAAAGTAGAAAAAACTCGTATCAAGAGGGGTCTATGTGTACCAATGATAGTGAGATAGGATGGAAATGATCAAGAGGGTCACAAAAGACCCCATGATCAAGATACTATGGAAAGCCAACGTAGGAAAAAGAGAACACACATTTGAATAATGTAAGGAGCAACAAAAAGGTAAAAGCATACACTGCCAAAGACAAAAGAAGAAAGAAAAAGAAGAAAGAAGGGTCGATCAAGCCTCTACCATTTTTCCAATGCGATGTGGATTAGATCTAATCTGTTTGTCTAAAAATATTTTACAAGTGGAACACGATGTCTACTATAAAAACAAAATGCATGCTCACAAGGGCTAGTGAAACCTTACACTATCGAATAGGTGCCCCCTAAAGACACATATGCACGTAGCTAGTATGCACTCACACATACAAACAAGTGTCTATGGAAAGTCATGCCTAATTTTGGATACCATATGGTAACCATACCAAAGCTATACCTCCTGATAACTTTGATAAGGTGCCACACAATATGCACAATATGATTCATGAGGCAATCAAAACTTCACATGCTTGACACCCATGAACAACAGGTGGCACCAAAGGAAAGAAAAGTGTGTTATGTAAGGTGGCCATATAATAGCTCTTGTAAATGCAAAATAGTGTAAGGTATGTTCAAAGGAGATTTTATTAGTTAATGTAAGGTATTAACTTAGGGAACATTTTTCTTAATTTCTACAAGAGAGGACCAATCACTTGGAAGAATTTGTGATTCGGATTCCACAAGCCCTGGTGATTATTGATTACTAAATGAATACAATGAAGGATTGAATATCCTTATGTAGAATCAGGAAAACTCAACATGAGACCCTGAATGATGAAGTTCTGACTGAGATGAGAGTGAGATAGAAAAATGCATGAATCAGTTAAGTGACTTTATCCTTTGTGCAACACAAAGAGTAAAGCACATTACTAATTGAAATGCATAATTAATGCAATAACACTTGTAATCATAACTATATGACCTTTTCCTAAGTTTGCATTAAGCATTGGAGTAAATATTAATTAATTTACTCCAACACCCCCTTCTTGCACAAGCCCAGGATGATATTCTAAAGAGAAACCTGTCTCACACAAATGAAAAATTATACAACAAAATATGTGGAACAATAATGATTATTTATTATTGAATGAATACAATGAAGCATTGAATATCCTTATGTAGACTCAGGAAGACTCAACATGAGACCCTGAATGATGGAGTTCTGACTAAGACAAGAGTGAGATAACAAAATGCATGAATCGGTTATGTGACTTTATCTTGTGTGTAACACAAAGATTAAAGCACATGACTAATTGAAATGAATAATTAATGTAATAACACTAGCAATCAGAACTAGATGACCTTTTCCTAAGTTTGGATTAAGCATTAGAGTAAATATTATTTAATTTAATACAACAACCCCTTGAATGATAACTAAGGAGAAGAAAAAAAGTGATGAAGGAAAATAATGTAATGATGGATGTGGAATGGGTCCATGCTACAAGGCCTGATGAGGTACCCATGAGCAAGTAATGAAATCTCTCATAACTGGAGGAAAGGAGAAAACCACATGGGAAAAGCTCCTCTCAAAAAGAGAGAAAAATAAATGATTGTACTAAAGAAAGAAAGATAGAAGGAGGAATCAATGTGACCCCCAAGGACTACTTCTATCATGCAAGTACAATAGATGTCTCCCTGATAGGAGAGAGAAAAAGAAGATATGAATCCACCCCATAATAAAAGAGCTCCCATCCAAATGATGAATGCCTAATTATAGAATATGATCCACTGCCTGTAAAAAACATTTCTCCCCTTAGGAAGAAAAAGATTCACTTGTGATTGGAGAAGCCAAACAAAAAGAATGGGTGATTTTGGAATCCAAATCCAGATGATGTGTGCCTTTGAAAAATGTTCACATTTCCACATGTCAGAAAGCGACGATGTCAATCCAAAATCCTATGAAGACTATGTAATGTTGCATAATTGCACCTTGAGGAAATTCCACATTTTTTTCTAGCATTTATGACACCTTAGAGCATTAATGACAAAAATACCATGAGTTAGAATTTCACAATTCTGACTCCATGCGGACTTGTGGCAGAGCAACAAAAGCCTAATGACAGGTTTCCTAAAAATCTTGGCTCTAGATGCCTATGTGGTGTGTGGTCGTTTGTACAATGTACTAGCATCCTAGTGGATTTTTGAGTTTGAAACGGGGAATCTAGAATTTTCAATCTTTTGACACATGTCTTAGGAGTTGGATTTTGGATGTAATGGCTCTTTTATGCCCTTGCATGCATTAAAAATCCCTTTCTTGATCTCATTTTGGGTTGGAAGTCATTCATTCAAGCTCTCTCACTATTTACTCCAGCCTTGAGTTTTCTTCATCTTTGATAGCAACACTCTCATAAGTGAAGCCATTATTGATTGAGGTACTTCAAGCAACAACATCTCTGAAGAAATCACTCAACAGTGCATCTGTGTAATCCTGAGAGGGTCTAGGCCCATGGGTAACACACACTCTCTCACACACACTTTTATTTCCTATTTGTTCATTTACTACTTTATAGTGTGGGTTTTTCTTTCACCACACACTTTGTCTACTTCATTTACACTCCTTTGCAACTTGGTTGTTCATGGAGGTGGGAACACGAAAATGGGGGTCTGACTGAGGCAAGTCCCTATATAGCCCAACCTTTCCCCCTTGTTCTTTTGTGTTTAGGTCCAGAGTGGAGCTTGGAGTGAATAGTTGAACGTCCAGTAAAAGGTAAGGTCTCTCCAAGTCCCCTTGTGTTTATTATAGCTTTTGGCTTCCTATTCATTCATTTTGTTCAATACATCCTAGATCTAAGCTTAGAAGAGAAACCTGGTTCTCTCTGCTTGAGCTCCTAATCCCTCTATTGCTTAGGATGCCAACACATCTTTTAGGCAATAGTGCACCACACTGGCATCCTGAAACAGCATTGTCGTCCTTTGGCAGAAAGCTTGGGGTTTCACTCCCTCAAGATCTTAAGTAACTTTCTTAGAAACACTACTTGAAGTTTAATTTTCTACAGTTTTCATTGAATTTCTTATGCTAAGGTGTATAAGGGAAGTTCATTCCTTGGTGATCCCTTGGGAATGAAGAGACCCTTGTGTAGTGAATCCCTCTTCTATCACATTTTAGTGAACCCATTGTGAACGTGTCATATCTATTTTTACAATGTCGCATGCTTGTAACAATCCCTTTTACGTAGAAGATTTTAGTATGTTGGAAGAAACTCTACATAACTTCTTAGAAGAGCTCTCCCCTATCTATAAATATTTTGAAAAAACTTTCCCTTTGCTAGCTGAGGAGTTGGTAAATGTGGTTGTGATCTCTTTGGCCCCTCTAATCCCTAAGAAACCCATCATTTATGTGACCCCCACTGAACCATCCCCTAGGGAGAACTATTCTATCTATGGGATTTCATGTGAGTGATTCATCAAACTTATATTTCAGGTTCTTGAAAGCTACAAACTCCACTTCCTATAATGCAATTGGGCACACACAAAACACAAGGAGAAATAAATAGAACTTGGATCAACAACCTTCCATTCTTACATCACAACCCACTCAAGTTCCTACTTCTTTAGCACCTTCTCAACCAAGCCTTCCTTTGAAACCTAAACTTTTCATCAAAGCACTAGGAGATTACGATCTTGTCGAGAAACTTCATGTTACTCTAGCTAAGATCTCACTTTGGGACTTGCTCCAGACCACTCCAGTTTACCAACAAATACTTTAGGAAGATTTTCAAAAGATTATCTTACCTACCTCCACTACGAATGTTAATGCATTGTTGGCTCATATTCAAGTGGATTCACTGAATATTATGTTCCACACACAAGAACACTCGCCTCTAGATGTGTAGAAGAAGGTATATCCCTTGATGATTATAATTAATGTCAATAATATCATTATTAGGCGTACTCTCATTGACACTGGTTTGGCTCTCAATTTTTTTGGTATGAACCTATTACCTAAAATTAAAGTTGATTAATCTTTTTTAGAAGTTTCTTCCTTGTATATTCATGGGTTTGATAACGTTGGCCACCAAGCTCTAGGTATGATAATACTACCTTTGCAGCTAGGCCCCATTACCTTGCCTACATTGGTTTATGTGATGCCTAGCCCATTACCATACAATATTCTCTTTGGGAGACCCTAGATCCATGCTATGGGTGTTATGACCTTTACTTTACACCATTCTTTGAAGTTTGTCACAAACAATCGGGTGGTTATAGTTAAAACATACCTAGAAGCTATTCACCTTTGTGAACTAGAGGCTTCCAGTCATGCTTCAGTTGTATCCACTCTTAACAATTGTATTCCATCCTTAACCACTAATGCTATGGCATGTTCTTCATCAATACCCTCTGTGGAAGTTGTCCTTGGAGCGAGTGTTGGAAAAGAAGAACCACTTAATGCAAAAAATCATAAGTCTCCTCCATATTCCTCTCTTTCCTCTTTATCAAATGTTTTCCTTAGTGATGATTGGGGATTCTTGGATTTCTTTGAATTCCTCATCAGGAATACAAGGTAAACCCCTCTTGAATAGAATTTTCAAGTACTACTGACAAAAGATGGATGACATTCCTACTCGGGAAGAGAAGTGTGACCCCGTTCAAGATATCACTCCCTCCTCTACCAAGGAAAGTAGTCCAACTCCTACAAAGGAGGTTAATGTTTTTTAACCTTGTAAAGGATATGGAAGCACTTCCATAGAAATATTCCACATTCATTGGTGGAATGAAACACTGTATATAGATCCACCACCTCCTGAAGTTCTAGAAAATTGTTATGAGTTTGGATATGAACTTGCTTCTCAGTATGGCTATGGATAGAAAGACCTAGGGCATGTCAAACAAGGAATCCAAGTCCCTTTCTAGTTTAAGCCATGATAGTGCTATCTAGGTTTCAGATGCTCCATTGAATAGTCTAAGAAATAACCTTAGTGGAGTAGTAATATGATTTCAGCTAAGCTATTGAGCTTGGTTCATCCTGAGTCGATAGAGGAAAGGGAGCAAGACGAGAAAATACCTTTAGATGTCTTCTCTTTGGATGAAGCAATGTGGAAATTCCTATGTGCCTATTCCTCATTGCCTCCTTTTCATCTCAAGAAATAATTCTCGTATCACCTACATAAAAATGTGTACTTTAGAGAATCGGTCTTGAATATTGATGAGGCAAACCCTCTATTGAACATCAATAATGAAGTTCTAATATTTCATCCTGAAGACCACAATTCTCTCCTTAAAGGAGGTACTGTTAAAGTTCCTATGGATCCTAAATCCTCAGAAAAGGTAATCAAGATTGGGAAGTGTCTCTCTTCAGAAGAAGCGGATGAACACTTTGATCTCTTGCATTCTTGAATTTTGATATCTTTGCTAATACATACGAGGATATGCCTTGTATTGATGAGTCTATAGTGGTTCATAATAACATCTTATGTCCTAACACCAAGCCCATTAAGCAAAAAATCTAAAAGATCAATCCCAAGGTGGCATTGATGGTCAAGACTAAGATAGAAAAGTTGTTAAAAGTAGGCTTTATTCATTTGATTGACTACTCCCCCTAGATTTTAAATATAGGTGTTGTTAGTAAGCCCGATGGTCATATTCTTATATTTATTGATGTTCGAGATCTTAATAAGGCTTCTCTTAAGGATGATTTCCCATTACCTAATATAGATATGATTGTGGATTCAACTATAGGCCATGCATTGTTATCTTTTATGGATGGCTTCTCGAATTACAATCAGATCTATATTAACCTAGAGTATCAATACAATATGACCTTCACTACCCCTTGGGGTAATTTATATTATGTGGTCATGCCCTTTGGATTAAAGAATGCAGGAGTGACTTACCAATAGGCGATGACCTTGATATTTCATGATTTTATTCATAAGATCTTAGAAGACTATGTTGATGTCATCCTCACGAAATTGATAAACCATCAAGACCATGTGAAGAACCTTTTTCTTATCTTTGAAAGGCTTCAACTCCATAATATGAGGCTCAATGCCCATAAGTGTATCTTCAACGTAGATGCTGGAAAGATTTTGGGGTTCATAGTTTCTCATCGTAAAATCAAGGTTGACACAAATAAAATTGATGCCATCATTAACATGCCTCCACCAAGGAATATCACTAAGTTGCAAAGTTTACAAGGGAAGATTTAGGAGATTTTTAGATTTATATCTCAATTGGCTGATCGTACCCTTCATTTCACCCATTTATTAAAGAAGGATGTTTGCTTCATACGGGATGAGGAGTGCCAGAAAGACTTTGATTCAATCAAAGCTTATTTGGCCAATCCTCTCATATTGATGATGGATATGCAAGATAGACCCTTCTTGATTTACCTTGTTCCATCACCGTATGCCTCAATAGATTTGCTAGCTCAATATGATGATCTGGGGAAAGAGACAGTGGTCTACTACATCAACTGTATCCTAGTCGATTACAAAACTCGTTACTCCTCCATGGAGAAGAAATTCCTTGCTCTCATATTTGCTACACAAAAGTTGACACACTACCTTCTCTATGTTGAAACACATGTCATTATAAAAATGTATCTCTTAAAGCATCTTCTCTCTAGCACTAACCTTGCTGGTAGATTACCAAAATGGGTTATGTTGCTTGCTAAGTTCGATATAAAGGTTGTTGCTTAGAAATCAATAAAGGGTCAAGTAGTTTCTGATCAATTGGCAGACACTACCTCACCCCATTCCTTCCTAGGGTTGGATTTGTTTCTTGATGAGAATATTTTCAAAATTATCTACGACCTTAGATGGAAGATGTATTTAAATGGATCGAGGTGTCAAATTGGTTTTGGAGCAGGTGTGGTCTTGATATCCCCCAAAGGTAAACCAGTCCATTTATCCTTTTGGTTATATTTTCCTTGTACTAATAACATTGTTGAGTATGAATCTCTTATTGTTGGTTTGCATGCCATGATTACTCTAAAAATCAAACATGTTTGTATACTAGGTGATTCTGAGCTCATTATGAATTAGATTACAGGAACCTACCAAGCTAAACAAAGTAATTTTTCTTGATACCGAGACCTTGCTTTGTGTTTTCTCAATCGGTTCTACTCTTTCACAATAGATAGTGTCCCTAGGAGAGAAAATAGAAACATTAATGCCATGGAAAGCATTGCTTCCATGGCACATTCAGAAAAAGATACGAAAGAATACCATTTTGTGATTCAAGTCCAATGAATCCCTATGGTTTCTAATAAACCTGAACTTGAGTCTCTTGTGTGTTCTTACATAGACTCGAGAGAATGGTTTTCTAGTATCTATAATTATTTGAAGACTAGAAACTTTCCTGATGATGTGACAAAAAATCATCGCACTCATATATGAAAGCTTTCAGCACATTATGTTATTTTATCTGATGTTCTTTATCAAAAATACTATAATGGATTTTTTCTCAGGTGTCTCACTAAATCAAAAATCAAAAATACTATAATGGATTTTTTCTCAGGTGTCTCACTAAATCAAAAATACCCCTTTCCCCTAAGGAATCCCATTTAGGCTCTAAGGTTCGACATTTTTGTAGTAGATCCCTAGTGAGAAGACTGATACACATGAGGTACTATTGGAAAACAATGGAAAAATATTCCTTCGATTTTGTTAAAAAATTCCTTCAATGTAAAAAACACAACCATCTTATTCATGCACCTATTGAAGTGTTACAAAATCAAACCTCTCCTTGTCCATTCAAAAAGTGGGGGTTGGATATCATTGGAAAAATATCACTGCTTTCTTCCAAGGGACATACTTTTATTATCACTACTACGGATTACTCCACAAAATGGGTTGAAGCTATTCCACTCGAATCCACAAACATTGAAGCTATTTGTATCTTTCTCATGAACAACATTATTTCTCATTTTGGATTTCCTACTACACTTGTTTCTGACAATGGTACACCATTGAAGAATAATTAAGTAAAGAATTTCTTAGAGAAGTTTCATATCCAACAAAGGTTTTCTACACCATACTATCCACAATCCAATGGTCAAGTAGAAGCATTTAACAAGACTCTTGAACTCATTCTGTGTAAAACCGTCAATAAACATAGTAAGGGTTGGCATATTCAATTAATCTATTCTTTTTGGACTTATCGCACAAGTGTCTGTATGACGATAGGAACAATGCCTTAAAATATCGTGTATGGTGTTGGAGCTATCATGCCTTTAGAGTTGGAAATTTCATCCTTACTAGTTTCCCTTAAAGGGTTTATTAAGGATGAAACCTACCAGCTTAACCATTTGCATCAGCTAGAGATGCTTCAAAAGAATCATTTACAAGCCTTTGATCATCTTAAAGCTTATCAATTATTGTTATCAAGACAATATAATCAAAGTGTGCTTCCTAGGACCTTTAAACTAGGAGACTTGGTTCTCTATAAAAACTAGTGGAATGTAAATGCACAACTTGATCAGAGAGGGAAATTTAGTCCTAACTAGTTAGGTCCTTACATTGTGATCTCCGTTTAGGGTATATGTAGGATCATCATGGAAAAAATAGGTCCTTAAGTGGCAAAAAATTCAGAAAAATTAGAGTTAGGAAACTTGACATAAAAATTTGAATAAGTTATCTATATTAATTCAAAAATATGTAAGAATATAATTTGTAGCAAATTGAATGTAGTTTCTAAACTACTAGGTTTATTTTTATCTAAAAAGGTCTATTTGGAGAAAATTTAAAATCTCAATGTAGTAGTACTTAAATTTCAAGGAAAAAATAAGTAGGTGTCTATTTGACCACCCTAACCATAATAAAATGATAATATATTTTATAAGATTTTAGATATAAGTAGAGGAATCATGTCCCGATGTGATGCATTATTTTTTTAATTTTTTTCCAAGTAAATAATTAATTATGAATTTTTTATTACAACTTTTAAAAAATATACAAACTTGTATGTCCGCCTTAACTTGGTCAAAACTTCATGAAATTCATTTTTTTTATTAATCCTATAGTATGTGAAGCATAGAATGTGAAACATATTGTAGATTCAAAAATATGATACCATTTGAAAGCTATAGATGCTTTTCAATCAGCCTATCAATCAGACTTTAGACGTAATTCAAATAGAAAATGAATAATAATTATTTATTAGATTCAAAGTAAAGCATAACTTATATTGGTTGAAAGCTGAGAATCTCCTTTAAAAACCCTTTTTGTTTCATCAGTTTTGGGTAAAAAAATGTGATTAGCCACATACCCTAGACATACCCATCATATCACCACTTTTTGGCCCATCATGATCCTACACATAGCCTTTATGGTTCGAGTGCCTATGGATTATAATCTATGGATGGGACACCTCTAAAAGAGCTCGTTAATGTGATGCATCTTCATTGATACTATGCATAGTGTTCCATGTGCCATCTGTGTGGTGTTCTCTCTATGAAAAGGTAGTAGCACTGCATGCATTGACATTGTTCGTTAACACATTACGAAAACTTTTTGTGTTATGATATTACCATGTGTGTGTGTATTATACATACAAGTGTTTCACTATGCTATGTGTCCATGCATCACATTACATAGTTTAAGGAAATTAGATCATCATTGCATTTAATTAGCTTATAACCATGTGTGTTTATTAAATCATGTTAGCATCTAATGTAAACATACATCCATACAAGCATATAACATCCATAGCATAAACATACATGAAAGTAAAAAACATACACACCCAAATAAACAATTCCATGATATCATAACCAGTATGTCCATATATATATATGCATGTATGTATCAAATGTCATGTACATGTATCAGGCAACTACTATAAAAAAATGAGTGATTGTTGAATATATGTCTATATATATATACATATATACATATACATATATATATATATATATATATATATATATATATATAATACATATATACATATATATATATGTATGTATGTATGTATTGAACCATCAATTTTGATGTGTTCTATGTACTTCTCTAGCACTCTTAGGATATTTCACCTAAAAGGAGAGAGATAGAACCCAAAAATTAAAGTGGTTCACTCAAATAAAGGAATGTGTGATGTAATTATGACAAAATGCAACTAAGTGATGAAATTGATTAAGTATTAATGCAAAACTAATGAAATGTGCAACGTTTGAAAACATAGTGAGGTTTCAAAAAAACTTAAAAAGATCAAAAAAATGCAAATGAAACTAAACAAAAAGTTGTATTTTAGAATGTGTGCACCTGTAAAGCTAAAGATGACAAGAAAGCACTTTGAAAATATGGTAAATCTAACTTTTATGTTGACTAGGACTAATTCACCACCATGGGTGAATCGGTCCCAAGATGGGGTTTTCTACCCGAAAACTAGTTTATGCTCACTAGGTATCTAGATCTACATCTAGCTCTAAAAGTCACCTCATGAGGGACTCATTCGCCATGCATGGTGAATTAGTCCACTTTCAATTTTTTTGTAAATTCAAATCTTTGTTCTACACCTTGTCACCTGTACAAGACTTTTTGATGGAAACTTGAATTAGGATCTTAGAAAATTCTTGCAAAACCACGTAAAACTTGTTTTCTAATGGGTGGTTTTCCTTGGTCACACCCCTAGTTGGGTAATCAAACCTTAAATGGACAAAAATATGCATCAAACCCTAGTCTTAAGTGTGTTGAAGACTAGGAAAATCTAAAATATGTAAAAACCCTATTCTATTTTGCTAGAATAAAATGTAGAAATGTAATTTTAATGATGCAAGACTTTGAACCATTGATTTTTAGCTCCTATGGACAACTCTTGCTCTTCTAGGGTTTTTCACCTAAAAAGAGAGAGATAGGACCAAAAATGCTAATGGTTCATTCAAATTATGCAATGTGTGATGTTTTATAACCTACTAAATGCAATTGAATGATCTAAATGGAAGAAAATGAATGCAAAAGTGAGATTAAAGCTATGTTTTAAAACACATTGTGTAATGCAACAGTGAACTAAACGAAGAAAATATGCAGAATAGAAAGAAAAGGGATAAATATGAGTGCACCTAGACAAAGTTTGATGAATCTAGAATGTTGTGGATGATGGTTGAAGTCACTGACTTTTCATAGTGGGAATCACTCACCTAGGGTGGTGAATTAATCCTCTTCCTAGTGAAAAATTGTCAGGAACAAGTTTTTGTCTGTCAGGATCCAAAATCTGAGAAAATTAAGATTTTTAGTCCTAAGGTGGGACTCATTCACCATAGGTGGTGAATTATTCCTCTCCCAAATTTTTGAAAAATCAAGAGACAACTCTACAACACCAGATTTGGAAATCATTGCTTGTCAGGTTGTCAAAGTCAATTCTGTAGGAAACAGACAAAAAACCTTCCCCAAGCTTGAAATAGACTTGAGTTGACTTGAAGCACCTAGTTGACTTGTAAACCAATTTTTGACACTAAAAATCTTGTGAAATTTACACACAAAAGGCTGCAAAAAAACATGCAATAGGGGAAAAATGGTTTAAGGTTAGCGAATAGGGGTTTCCCTTGGTCAAACCCTACTTTTGGTAATCAAATCCTTAATAAAACAATGACATACAAAGGAATGATAAACTAACAACATGCCAATGCTATCAACTTACCAAACCCTTGATGATGCAAGTTTGAAGTAATGTCAATCATTGCTTCAAAGTCTTTGAATATGATGTATAAATGTTGGAGAATTGTATGAGAATGTAAAATGAGGTAAAAATCACTTATTTATACACACTTGTGTGTTATTTAACCATTCATACCTCATCATAGGACAACACCAAGTGTTTTTGAATAAAATCGTGAAAGGAAATTTAAAATATTTTGAATTTGGGGCCAAGCAGGACTCATTTGCCACCCATGGCGAGTGAGTCCCACCTAGGACCTGAAAATCTATGTTGGGAAATATGTTGTATTTAATGTTGTTTGTCGGGATAATATTAAAAAATACACGTAATTAAGCATATGAGGGCATAAAGGGGCCAAATAAAGCATGAGAAAGGGATAAATAGTGAATATGTGACTAGAAAAGCGTAAAATCTTGTTACAAAACTTTACAACACTTCAAAATAGGACTTTTTGATGAGTAAAAAGGTTATTTTTAGGTGAATTGTAATAAATAGAGCCTAGAAGAATGTAGAAATGTCTTACAAAACTTCACAACACCTTCACAAGATGTCATTATTTGAATTTCAGTATCTAAATAAGCATGTTCAAGCCATGTCACAACATAAAATCAAAGAAAAATATGCCAAACACCAAGAAAAAAGACCTAAAAGGTCATGAAAATGACAAGGGGCAATTTTTCTATGACACATTTAGCCCCCACTTTAGTGAGAGGATGAACATTCTTCAAACTCACACTAAAGTAGCCATGAACATTGAGGGAAGGGTTCAAATGCACTTACGCTAGCAAGATGGAATGTTAATGATCAAGAGGGATTATCAAGTCCCCAAGATGAAGATTCCATGGAAAACTAAACATAAGATCAAAGGAACACACAAGTGTTGAGATGAATCAGATGAAGCTTCGATTGTCAATCCAACTAGTTGTGGATTAAATCTAGGCTAATTGTTCGAAAAAGAGAATGTGTACTCACTCTAGGGCCACATAACTAGTTTTCCGTGGGGCGAGAAATCCCAAAAGGGTAAGATAGATACACTAGTTGGTATGCACTCAGAAACACAAAGGTGGCTATGGGGAAAATTCATGCCGCTAGGTGGGCTTCCCGCTCAACCATATCAAAGTTATACTCATTAATAATTTTAACAAGGAGCCACAAATAAAATGATCATGAAAAAGACCAAGTACCACAATCATGCAAGTTGCATTGTGCATGATGGCAAAAAGGTAAAAATATAAAATGAAAAAAATGTAATGTGTAAAAGTGTAAAATGTTCGAAGAAGTCTTGTTTAGTTCATGCAAGGTTAGTCACTTAGGGAACAGTGTGTCTAATGTCTCCAAGAGAGGACCAATCAAAGAATAATTTTTTCACAACCTAGGGGATGTAGTGCATCACATCAGGCCACCAAGAGGAATGTAATATGCTTAGAAAGATCACACTTATAAAGGACATCACACCCAATGTCATTAAAAAAGTGACAAAAACATTACATAAATGATGAGGTTGCACTAGAACCAAGAATGCACATGAATTATTCTAATGTATACCCTCCGCTTTAAATAAATTGCTACACATCGTTCTCTTAGAAATTACTTTAAAGTAGAGAAGAAAAGAAAACGCAAAAAATAAAACAAGGCATGAGAGCCGACCTAGAAATCCCTATGCCAAGTCATATGTTTTGAAGTTAGGCTACATCATGTCAAGGAATGATGAAAAATAAAGAAAGGGAGTTGCCCCTAGAAAATAAAAAATACCAAAACACATAAGGGATCTATGGAATTGGGGTCAGTATGTTCGTTGTTGTAATGCTTTAATGAAAGAGCACAAAATTGTCATCATTCCCCAAAGCACATAGAATTAGAAGAATGAAACAAAGAGAGAAAAAACAAAGGAAAACAAAATTTTGTTTTGGGTCAACATGGAAGAGACATTATGTTCTTAACGCTTTGCATCATCCCCGAAAGGAAAACACAAGCGAAATGAAAGAAAATGAAAAAGCTTTTGGGTCAACATGAAGGAGACATTTATGTCTCAATACCTTGCATCATACCCAAAAGGAGAACACAAAACAAAAAGAGAAAAAGAAAAGGACCTTGTGGGTCAACATGGAAGAGACATAGAGCATCTTTATGCTTTGCATCATCCCCAAAAGGAAAACACAAAACAAAAAGGAAAAAAGACAAGGACCTTTTGGGTCAACATGGAAGAGACATAAGGTGTGTCTATGCTTTGCATCATCCCCAGAAGGAGAACACAAAACAAAAAGAGAAAAAGAAAATGCACGAAAAATAGAAGAATAGAGGTACAAATAGAAGAAGTGTACGATGAGAGAGAAAACACAAAACTCAAAATATAGGAGAACACAATACACACATGAAAGGGAAAATAAAAAGAGAAAAGAAATAAAAGGATAGTTAGGTGAATGCAATTCAACCATCTAACAGGTCAGTCGCCTCCCAATCGTGTTCAGTGTAATTAGAGGGCAGTTGATTGTGCAAAGGAAGAATTGCAAGTGCCAAACTAGGAGTCCTGCCAGGTTCTTCTCTTGGTGGAGAGGTTGTATCTCTTAAGCTCATTGTGGATGAAAATAAAGAGTTTAAATCATTATTCACTTATTGGTTCATTTTTTTGCAAAGGTTGCACTAGAATGTTATGGGGTAGGTTAGGAGAAGGAGGGTGGTCATTTATTACTTCTTTCAAAGGTAAAGGTCTATTTTCTTTATCTTCTTCCATGCGAGATTCATGAGCAAGGAGATGACAATGATGCCTATGTTTCCTAGCACTGTGGTTTCATTTAATTCTATTTTGGAGTTGCTAAGGTGTAAAAGTGGATTGAGACATCATAGGTTCTTCTACTTCTAAAGAGGGAAGAATAGAAGAAACTGAAGAGGATGGATCAACCACTTTATCTTTTACTTTATACACTTGTTTAATACGAGGAGGCATGATAGGACTGGTTTCATTTTCTCTTGATCATTTAAATAATGGAAGGAAAGTATCTAGGAGTGGTTGTTTAGGAGGTTGTATGGTTTGCTCAATGTCAAAATCAAGTTGAAGCATGGTTTCATCTATGATAGGAGGTACAAAAGTGGACAAGGATGAGTTACGAAGAGACAATTCAACGATCTTTTTGGCTTTAAACTTTTGATAAGCAATGAAAAAGAAGTCCTTTCGAGGACCGTTGATGGGTTCGATAGGTGTAAGAAAAAAGGATTTCAATGAAAAATTACCTTCAGAAGATAAAGGATTAAAGACACTATGGTGTATAGTGAATACCTCATTTCCATGTGGAAACTTCAAACACTTGTGAACAATTGATGAGATTGCTTTCATTGAGTGAAGCCAAGGGTGGCCTAGCTACAAACAAAATTGGTCAAATTGTAGAATAACTAAAAATTTTACCTCCAAAGTTTTAGGTCCTATCTGTAAGGTTAGCACAATCGATATAATCATAGGGCATGCAAAACTAGTATGTGTCTTAATCCATGTACTTGCTTTATTATATTCATCTTGATATAGCTCATGTAATACTATAAACTCCTCTATGATCATGTTCTCACCACAAGCATGATCTATTAATATCCCATTAGTGGTCTTATCATAGATTCTACCAACTATGTAGAGAGGACCATCAGGAAGATTTTGTAGTATGTCCTTAGCATAAAAAGTGATATTAAGAGACTTAGTGGTTTTGTCCTTACAAGGGATAACATCTATCATAGCCACTAGTTCATCCATAGGACTTTCTATAGTAACAGGGGGAGCCGTATCATGTTGTTCATTGTTTGTATCAATATTCATTACAACAGTGGTTGAAGGTTCACTAGCCTTGACAAATGAGGTAGTATGTTTAGGCATGGGATTAGTGAAAAATTGCAAATTATGGTTAGGGGGTGCAACAAAATTATTTCCTTGATCATTAACACCCATAATGGATAGATGGCTTGAATCAATGAGGTCATGAAATAAATGTTTTAGACACTTGCAGTGTTCAATGTCATGTCCATTTTGGCCATGAAAATGAAAATAAGCATTAGGTTTGAAGTTGGGTGGTAATGGATGGTTTGGATCAAGTAGTCTAACAGGTGGCAAAGTGAGCATGCGTTGTTGAATTAAATGGTTCATCATGTTATGAAGGGTATCAGGTAGGGGAGAAAAATATCTCTTTGGGTTCCCATAGGTATAAGGAACTGCTACTTTAATAGTTGCCACTTGATTTCAAATGGGTTGGGTTGGCCGTGGTTGAAGTTGAGGAGGCAGATTAAACTATAAAAAGCCTATATTTGGTTTATGAAATTTTTGTGTGTTATGTTGGCTTTGATTGCTATGCTCGGGTTTTTCAGCTTGATTAGAAGTGGATTTTGAATCATGACTTGGAACCAAGTTATGGTATTCACACAAGGTTGTGAATAAATGCATAAATGAAGGGAATTTTATCATTGTTAATTTATCCTGAAGGTGTGTGCAATTTTTCGTTAAAAATATTTTGTAGATGTGCATCAAGAATCTTGAGATCAATTTGAGCATACACAAATTGGTATCATGAGATAAAATTTGTTACTTTTTCATCCATGTTTTGTCTACATCACATGAGGTCAACCATTGTCTTTTTAGGTGTCATGTGAACTTGAAAGTGACTTATGAAACCATCCAACAATTCACTGAATGAATGCATTGAATCATTAGGAAAGTTGGAAAACCATTCTAAGGTAGTGACTTTCAAGGTCCTTTTAACCAATTTGGCAAACAACTTATCATCAAGGACGAAGTCACTACACAAAGTTGTATAGGCTTTAGCATAGTTGACAGGGTCTCCTTTTCCTCCATATTTCTCAAACTGAGGCATTTCTATCACTTGTGGCATTGGGGTATGTAATATTTCTAATGATAAAGGGATACTACGGAATTGATATGTAGGTGGAGTGGATTGGCCTTGGCTAATGGTGGAAAGTTGATGTTGCATGGATGAAACAATGGTAAGGAGTTGTGTGAGAAGAGGCTCAGGGTATGTGGGTTGAGGTGGAAGGAAAAATGGTGATGGAGTGTAGGTGATGTGAGGGGAAGTGAAAGGAATAATATGGTGTGTGAAGGTGGTGGAAGGGACTTTCGATGCCATCAGAGAAATAGGAATGCTAGTGGAAATTGGGAAAGAGGTAGCCACATAAGTTGGTATGGAAGATATGGTTGAAGGGGGAGGAACTTGAGGTCATCATTGGCTTATAGGAATGTTTACAATTGGATATTAGAAGAAGCATGTTTATTGTAAATCTTGGAAATCTTCTTCATCACTTGCAATCCATCATCACTTTCAATTAAACGATGAAGGCTTTCAATGGTGGGTATGGCAGTGGTGGAATTTTTTTCAAGTGACAAGTCTTGTTGTAAGTGTGCAAAATCCTCATGAATATTAATGGCATTGTCTTGGGAGAGGGAGTTGTTTTGGTTGTCAACATTCATTGGATGGAAAGGTGAAGGCATAGAAATGGTATTGTCAAGGCCTGATGCACCATTTTCCATACTAGGAGTAGGATCTCGTGAGATCCCAAGGTCCACAACAAAAGTGCTATTGCGGGAGGCCATGAGTCTAGAACTTCTTCTCACTAAAGTATTATCAATGGGGCACCAAAGACTCATACAAGTACCACAGAGGGGTGAATGAAAACACAAACTAACCTAAGAGTCTAAAATGAAAATAACAGAAATGTTGCTAATTGTAACTAAGATCTAACTAGAAAAAATAGAAATGCAGACAAATGCTAGAAAAATGCTAAAAATGTTGTTTAACAAGTGTAGAGGGACTGATTCACCCTAGGTGGTGAATGAGTCCTAGTATGACATTTTTGTGTGTTTTTCAGAAATTTTAAGATGATTTTAATGTTCTAAAGAATGCAATCAAGGATGCAAAATGCAGATTTTTAGTTTTTTTCAATGAGATGTGATGCAAAAATGAAATCTAAATGAAGCTTTCACAAATGCAATATGAAAAATCCTAAAATGCAAAAACAAAAAAATAGAGTAATTGAATGTTAATGAAAAAGTAAACTAGGATGCAATATGTAAATAAAATAAGAAATGCAAAGTGCTCAAAAGTCAGGTTCACCAAAATGAACAATTCTTTCTCTTCTAGGGTTTTTCACCTAAGAGGAGAGAGATAGGAGCAAAAATGCTAATGTTTCATTCAAATTATGCAATGTGTGTTGTTTCCTAACCTAATAAATTAAATTTAATGATATAAATGGATGAAAATGAATGCAAAAGTTAGATTAAAGCTATGTTTGAAAACACATTGTGTAATGCAACAACAAACTAAATGAAGAAAATATGCAAAACAAAAAGAAAAGGGATAAATATGAGTGCACCTAGACAAAGTATGATGAATATGGAATGTTGTGGATGTTGGATGAAGTCACTAAATTTTCACAATGGGACTCATTCGCCTAGGGTGGCAAATTAGTCCTCCTTTTGGTGAAAAACTATTAGGAACAAGTTTCTATCTATTGGGATCCAGAATTTGAAAAAATTCATATTTTTAGTCCTAAGGTGTGACTAATTCACCATAGGTGGTGAATCAATCCTCTAATAAATTTCTAAAAAAATAGGAGACAACTCTGCAACACCAAATCTGGAAATCACTGCTTGTCGAGTTGTCGAAGTTAATTCTACAAGAAATAGACAGAAAACATTCTCTAAGCTTGAAATAGACTTGAGTTGACTTGAAGAACCTAGTTGAATTTCAAACCAATCTTCAACACCAAATATCTTGTCAAATTTACAAACAAAAGGCTGCAAAAAAAAATGCAATAGGGGGAAAATGGTGTAAGGTTAGTGAATAGGGGTTTGACATCAAACCCCGCTTTTGGTAATCAAATCCTTCATCAAACAATGACATGCAAAGGAATGATAAACTAACAACATACAAATTCTATCAACTTACCAAACCCTTGATGATACAAGTCTGAAGTAATGTCAATGGTTGTTTCAAAGTCTTGAATAATTCTTGAAAAGATGTTGTAAAATGCTTGAATGCTTGAATATGATGTATGAATGTTGAAGAATTGTAGGAGGATGTAAAATGAGGTGAAAATTACTTATTTATACACACTTGTTCCTTAGTTAACCATTCATACCTCATCACAGGGCAACATCAAGTGTTTTTGAATAAAATTTTGAAAGGAAAATTAAAATATTTTGAATTTGAGGCCAATGGGCACTCATTTTCCACCAATGGCGAATGGGTCCCACGTAGGACCTAAAAAATATGTGTCAGGAAATATGTTGTATTTAATGTTGTTTGTTGAGATAATACTCAAAAATACACTTAATTAAGCATATGAGGGCATAAAGGGGTCAAATAAAGCATGAGAAAGGGATAAATAGTTAAGATGTACCTAGAAAAGCGTAAAAGTTTGTTACAAGACTTTGGAACACTTTAAAATAGGACTTGTTGATGAATAAAAAGGAAATTTTTAGGTCAACTGTAATAAATAGATTCTAGAAGAATGTAGAAATGTCTTACAACAGTTCACAACACCTTCACAAGACATCATTCTTTGAATTTTAGTACTTAAGTAAGCATGTTGAAGCCATGTCACAACATAAAATCAAAGCAAAATATGTCAAACACCATGAAACAAGACGTAAAAGGTCATAAAAATGACAAGGGATGATTTTTTTATAGCAAAGACTTCAACCCTAGAAATCCTACAACACATCAAAATGAAGATAAATGGAATGCAAATGAGATGTAAATGAAATGCAAACCTTAATTTGAAGATATAGAGAAAATGGAAGATGGAATCACTTTGAAAAAAAGTATTTAGGTACGATTTGATGGCTAGTTGAATCTCATCAACCTAGATTTCTCCATGATTCACCATAGGAATCCATCATCAACTCTTTGCAAAGTTGAACATTGAATGAAGAGTGAGCTACAAGACCTGCAAAAACCCTAGTTTACTGCCCTAAAACTTCAACTTTTCTAATGAAACTTATTGTGGAAGACTTAAATTTAGAATGTGCTTTGTAAAAATGACTAAGATGTGAAAAATAACTTAAAATGAGTATTTATAAGCATCAACACCTAATTTCCTCATTATTTAGACCTAAGAGGCTGACATCCATTGAAAATTAAGTTGAATTAATTGAATTCTCACTCAAAATTGAAATTTCCCTCAAAAGGGACACATTTGCCACCCTTGGTGAATAGGTCCCATGAGCGGGGACTCATTTTCCCAAGGTGGTGAATGGGTCCCACTAGTTGTTTTTGAAGGTGGGTTTTTGGGATATGCAAGAATTAAGTGTTGTTTGTCTAGATTTAAATGATTTCTCAAGTGAAACTCACCTTTAGATAAAAAATAATGGGTCTTAGGGGCCTATAAATGCTATTTTGAAGGATAAAAAATGTAGGGGTACTCAAAAGTAGGTCCAATTAAGTGTGAAATTGTCTCTTTTCTTAAGAGTGTCCAATTTTCTACCACACACACACACACATATATATATACATATATATATGTATATATATATCTCTGTGTGTGTGTGGCATAGAAAATTGGACACTCTTAAGAAAAGAGACAATTTCACGCTTAATTGGACCTAATTTTGAGTAACCCTACATTTTTCATCCTTCAAAATAACATTTATAGGCCCCTAAGACCCATTATTATATATATATCACTACAAAAATTATGTACAAAATGATAAGCCCCTATCACTATGGCACATGGCTTCTAGAGCCCTCCAACTCTGGTTGCTACTTGGGAACCCTTGGGAGAGGTTGCACAGTGGTCATGAAGCAGGATCAATGTGAGTGTGATATGGACAAACCTATCTGCATCGCCCTAATCTCTCCCTCTAGGGAGACTATAGTCATATTTCCCTACCTTAGCTCATCCTACAGTCAGTTAACATCTGTTGAGGTCACAGCTGCCAACTAGCCACTGAGGTCATCGAGATGGCTTTGGTGGGTGTCATGTGCCTACTCAGCAATGTCAACCCTCATCACTACCATGTCTCACTCATCGAGTGTCATTTGTAGCTCCCCCTATAGTTGGTCAGTTTTCCTTGAATGGTAGTCAGCTAAACTATCTCCACCCCGCTCCTCATAGGTAGTCCTCAAATGTGCTACTGAGTCAAAAGTGGAGGCACGACGTCATGTAAATACTAGCTAGAAAGCCTCAAGAACCATCCCCTAGATTGACATGTCAGGGGCTACCTATGAAATACACTGAGCCATCAGCCTAGTCCATCCCTATGCATCCTCTGCAACCACAGAGAAAGAAAGAGGAATTTGTATCACATGGCATATATATGTCATAAACAAAAAAGCTAAAAGAGCAGAAACATAAAATAATGCACTATGTATACTTGGATCCCCTAGCTGCCATGTAGGGTCAAGGTGAGAAGCAGTACTAGGAACCACACTGTCTGCATTGGTAGCCACTCCCAGTGACACCAAGACTATTTCCGCTATAATACTAGGAGCCGATGGTTCTAAACAAATAGTGGTAGCTAGTGCAAGGTCTAATTTGGTTTGTTTCCTTAGTATCTAGGGTGTCGTCTCCTCCTCTTGTGTTGCCTCCTCCTCCTTGCCTTCCTACTAGTGCCCTCTGTGTCTACCCTATAGAGGCTGGAGAGGAAAATCCTCCTATTGACCAGGGTCCCCTCTTGGGGAACCATCATTGAACACAGGAGTGGGATGATGCCTCTCCCACCACCATGAAAAATATATAGCTACCCCGAGATTATTATCTACCCCTATAGGTGGTAGATACTAGTCAGGATCATAATCATTAGAGAAGACAACATCAGTGATGGTGGGGCGAGGGTGATCCCTGACCTTTGCTGCACTCCTATAGGCCCTAATATAGGTGAGCACATCTAGTGGAATCATCTGAGGATGATAATGCTACTGTATGACCTAACTCCAATAATAGTATGGTACTATAATGTAGTCACAACAACCTGCCAAAAAATAGTCCCACTACAAGTTCCTTAGATACCTATTATCACCACCCATCAGAAAAAATGGTAGGGTCTCCATTGGACCCCATCTACAGTTAAAGTGTCAAACTAAAGATGCCAAAACTGTAGATCATGGAATCTCCACTGGCCTATCATGTTGTACCAATGGGCCATGGGAATGTGATACGACCATAGCTGGGGAAAAGCAACTGGCTAGGTGCACATGATATAGACAAAGGCCCACACATGCAAAAGTGTGCATGCAGTCAGGCTATGATACTCATAGTGAATGTATCAGTCTAACTCTTAGTAGAGGTGCACCAACATGTTGCACCCCTGGGCAAAAAATATCTGATGTGCAACCATCTCTATGATCGTATGGATGAGGCCCCCATGCAAGTGTGAGGCTCACCCATCTATCATGACCTGGAATGCGATAGTCATGACCATAACCTGACACGACAATGGTAGAGTGGTCATCACCTAGTCATTCCAATTTGTATATATGTGGCTTGTGTTGTCATCACTATCTGTCCTCCCTGAGTAGTAGAGGACTCCCTCCATCCACTCTCGAGCTGATCAGGTATCGTCTAGGTCCACCCACCATCCACAGATGGGTAGTCTGAGGATCTGATAGAAATCCTCGAGCATGATGATCATCTTCCCACAAGGCAACTAGAAAGATGACATGGTGGCATCCCACCACTCCATCAAGGATGTGAGCATCCTCTCATGGTATTGCATCTTTTCCATGGAAAATACATGCCAGAGACCAACCTACTCCAGATGCATGAGCTCATCATATGACAGACAGACCCTCTACACATGAATGAGTCAGAATGATTGTCCTCTTGGATGATCATGAATCTCTAGATACTCCTACATATGTGAAAAATTTTAAGTTAGAACATCGAATTTCATCATGAAAAAAAATCTTTAGACTAATACACATTGTGCAGATGTCTATGCACTGTGCATGCATCCTTGTCTACCATCGCCACCTTGAGGACATCAATGTGTCCTTGAGATGATAGTGCCTGATCGGAACCTCGGCATAGACTCTAGATGACATCACAATTTTTGGATGCGAGCACCCAAAAATGATGTCTACTTACCTCGCCAACAAGAAAAGTGCTAAAAATAAGCAAAAATTCATGAAAAATGAGGTTTAAAGGCCTACTTGGTGTACCATAGAAAAATTTATTTATTGCTCAATTTGGGGAATAATTGATGATAAACTTGACTTAAGGAGGCCTTGATCTAGTGCTGTGAGGTGTTTTACACATCCACAATAGGTCTTGGACCCTTAAAAAATGCATTTATTGATATCTTGTGAAGGTGTTGTGAAGTGTTGTAACACATTTCTACACTTTTCTAGACTCTTCTTATAATTCATCTAAAAATCACCTTTTTATCCCCTATCAATTCCTATTTTAAAGTGTTGTAAACTATTGTAACAAGATTCCATGCTTTTCTAGGCTTGTTATCACTATTTACACCTTTCTTATGCTTTATTTGACACCTTAATGCACTCATAAGACTTAACTTAGTATATTTTTTAATGTAAACCTTGCAAACCACATTAAATGCAACTTAATTTCTGACACCCGCTTACAAGCCTAAAGTAGGACCCATTCACCATGGGTGGCGAATGAGTCCTTCTTAGATCCAAATTCAAAATAATTCAACATTTCTTTTGGGTTTTTATTCAAAAGGACCTTATGTCGGCCTGTGATGATGTATTATTAGGTAATTAGGGCATAAGAGTGTATAATAAGTGTTTTTCCATCCATTTCAACCACCATTAATCTCCTAACTCATTCACATTTCTTTTATCATTCATTCATCATCTATCTTCTCTATCAAGTCAAGCAAGTTAGGGTTTTGTCATTACAAGTCATCAAGATAGCTCCCTAAGACATTGAAGGGCAGAATATTCCTTCATTGCTTTAGAAATTCAAGATCAAACATCATGGAAAGGTATTGAATTCATAGTTTCATGCTTCATTACATTCTTTCTCGATTTCGGTTTAATTAACTAAAAGGGGTTTGACCAAGGCTAACCCCCATGCCCTAACATTCAACATTTCTCTTTCTCTTCTTGTGTGTTTGAAAATTTAGGAATCTTGGAAGATTTTAAATCATTGAAGATCAAGTTTCAAATTTTTCCAAGTCATTTATTCATTGGAGAATGCAAAATATCAACAAAAGGTCACCTTCAGACCCGAATTTGACAATTTTAGAGCTCGACAACCATAGAAGCAAAAACTATAGACCAAAGGCTCCTGCTTCCAACTTTGAATATTTAGAAATTAAAATGTGGATAATTCACCATGGGTGGTGAATGAGTCCCACTTCCAGGCCTATTTTTGGTTTTCTGCATTTTAAGATACCCATTTGTCTTAAATAGGTTCCAAAATAGTTTCACATAATTGGGACTGATTTTCCCTAAATGGTGAATGAGTTCCACCAGGCCTCAAAATTAGGATCAACAACATTGCAAAAGTCATTTCTAATCTCTATCCATATCTCAAGTGCACATTTCTAGTTTCATCCATTTCTGTTGCAATTTACTATTCATTTCTAGTTTTTTTTGCATATCTCACTATGTTTTCAAACAAGTTGCATTCTTTAGTATCCATTCAATAATCAATATCTTTCATTAGTTTCCTACATTTCAATCATTGAATTTAGTCATAATTTCATCATACATACATTATATTGAGTGAACCACCTATATTTTTGGGTGTGGTAGCTATCTCTTTCCTTTAGGTTAAAGATCTAAATTGAGAAAAAGAGAGGCATAGCACCCCAACCATGAAATATATGGTTCACTTGGTCCACCTTGTGACTCTCATTCATGTCATCATCGAGCTAATCCAACCTCGGTGCCTCATACTCCCTCATGCTAGGCATTTTTCTGACTTTTATCTCATAAAAGTTAACAATTTCCTCATCGTGAATAGTGAAAATGACACTTCTAGGGGCCCACCTAGGTATATGTAGGCCCCCCAGGGCCCATTTTTCCTAGAGCTTGTGACTACCTAGTTTCTCTTGAATTTACCCCACCAAGTTGGTGGAAAATTCAATAGGGAGAATATAGTCACCTCTTGATCATATTTTTCCTTTTTCATATTGATCATGAGTTTTTTGTTGTTATTTATTGAGCTCGAATGCTGGAGGCAACTTTGGTACCGGTTAGCTCGACTTCGGTGGCCTCTATGGTCCCTTTTTCTTGGCACACAAATCTATAGAATTCAAAATTCAGGTAAAAATTCTTCTTCTCTAGTTTAGTGAGGCTATTTTTTTCCCAAATCGAGCCCACTAAAGTGGAGAAAACATATAATGTCACAGAATTACACCTAGAGGCAATTCTACATTTTCGCATTTTTTCCTATCATTTATGATACCTTAGAGCATTAATGACAAAAATCCCATGAGTCAGAATTTCATGATTCTGACTCCATGCAGACTTGTAATAGAGCAAGAGAAGCCTGATGACATGTTTCTCAAAAATATTTCCTCTGGATGCCTGCACAACACGAGGATGTCTACATGGCATGCTAGCATCCTCGTGGTTTTCTAAGTTTGAAACAAGGAATCTGGAATCTGACCCTTTTGACACATGTCCTAGCAGTTGTATTTTCAACATAACAGCTCTATGTCACCCTTGCATGCATTGAAAACCCCTTTCTTGACCTCATTTTGGGTTGGAATTCATTCATTCAAGCTCTCTCACTATTTTCTCTAGTCTTGAGCTTTTTTCATCTTTGATAGCAACACTCTCATAAGCTAAGGCATGCCGGACTGAGGTCCTTCCAACAACAACAGCTCTCAAGAAAGCACTCAACAGTGCATTCGTGTGCTCCAGAGAGGGTCTAGGCCTGTGGGTAATGCTCTGTCTCTATCTCTCTCTACCTTTCATTCCTACTTTTTCATTTATGACTTTGTGGTGTGGGTTCTACTCTTGAAGCGGGTTTTTCTTTCACCACATGCTTTGTCTACTTCATTTACACTCCTTTCCAACTTTGTTGTTCATAGATATGGGAACACCAAAATGGGGTTTTGACTGAGGCATGCCCCTATATAGCCCCAACCTTTCACCCTTGTTCTTCTATGTGTAGGTGCAATGTGGAGCTTGGACCGAAGATTTGAATGTCTAATAAAAGGTATGCTCTCTCCAAGTCCCCTTGTGTTTATTACAGCTTTTGGATTCTTGTTCATTCATTTCGCTCAATACACCCTAGATCCGAGCTTAGAAGTGAAACATGGTTCTGTCTTCTTGAGCTCCTGAGCCCTCTGTTGCTTAGGGAAACAATAGGCCATGCTGGTGTCCTGAAACAATGTTGTGGTAATTTGGCCAAGAGCTCACCTGTTTGACGTAGAAAGCTCGGGGTTTCACTCCCTCAGGATATGAAGTAACTTTCTCAAAAACACTACTCGAAGTTTACTCTTCTTCATTTTCGTTGAGTTGCTTATGCTTAGGTCTATAAGGGAAGTTCATTCCCTAGTGATCTTGAGAATGAAGAGACTTGTGTCCAATGAATACCTCTTATGGGTATGTGCAAGGATCATCATGGAAAAAATAGACCCTTAAGTGGCAAAGAATTCAGATAAATCAGTGTTAGACAACTTGACATAAAAATTTGAATAAGTTATCTATATTATTTCAAAAATATGTAAGAATAGAATCTGTAGAAAATTGAATTTAGTTTCTAAACTACTAGGTTTATTTAAAAATAAATAAAATCTATTTGGTGAAAATTTGAAATTTCAATGCAATAGTACTTAAATTTCAGGGAAAAATAAGAAGTAGGTGTCTGACCACCCTAACCATAATAAAATGATAATATTTTTTTGTAAGCTTTTATATATAAGTAGAGGACTCATGTTCAGATGTGATGCATATTTTTTTGTAATTTTTTCCAAGTAAATAATTAATTATTAATTTTTATTACAACTTTTAAAAATATAAAAACTTGTATGTCTGAACTTGGTCAAAACTTCATGAAATTTATTTTTTATTTTTTTAATCCTATAGTATGTGAAGCATAGAATGTGACGCATGTTTTGGATTCAAAAAATCTAATACCGTTTGAAAGTTATAAGTGTTTTTCAATCAATCTATTGATCGGGATTTTAGTCATAATTCTAATAGAAAATGAATAATAATTATTTATTAAATTTAAATTAAAGCATAATTTATATTGGTGGAAAGCTGAGAATCTCCTCTAAAAACCCTTTCTGTTTCATCAATTTTGGGTAAAAAAAGTCGTCAGCCACATACCCTACAAATACCCATAATATTGCCACTTTTTGGCCCATCATGATCCTACACATACCCTTATATCATAGATTGATAGAGAACAAGCTACAAAGGTGATGAAAATGGTAGGGAAATAACGGTGATGTGGCTATCAACAAAGAGGAAAAGAGAAAATCTAGGTGGAAAAACTCCTAACAAATTATTCAAACTAAATAAGTAATGTTGTAATTGCTAAAGAACTGCAAAGATTCCCTCTAGTTGGGATGATTCCATTGTTTATCCAATGCTCAATATTCTCCTACTAGAAATAAACTCTAGAAGCACACAAGGATGTGACTCTGGAAACTCATGTAGTCAGGAACTTAGAATAGAAGAACACTTTTGGTTGCCTATTGAAGGAACAATGTAGAGCTTGATAGTTAATTAGAAACTTTTAATATTCTAAGTTTGATTATTTAGAAGAAAAATGAAAGAAACCTATACTAGATGCTTTAAGTATAAACCCCCATATGGAACTTTATATAAGTTTGATTTTTACAAAGCTCCAAATTTTCCTAGATCTTTATCATGTGGTGCTTGCAAAGTACATACAATTTTTAAAGAATAAAGGAGGAAGAAAGAAAGGATCATTTAAAAAAAAATTAGGGAAAGAAACATGCATGCATCTAGAAAAAAAGGTTTACATCTGCCTCCATTTTGGTGAAAATCTTCACATAAATCTGCCTACAAATATACAAATGGTTCTCTCAAGATGGAAAATCATACACCTGAAGATGAGGCAAACTACAATTTTGAATACCATGTGGGAGGTACTCTTATAGCTCTGAAGGAGGAAAATGTTTAGAGTGCAGAAAAAATAAATTCAAACCATAAAGGTATACCCATAAATCAACATCTGCTCCTACATAGAGGAAGGCTGAGAGAAGGATTCAAATCGCCCCCAAATTTGTAGAGACTGAGAGGTCGAATCTCCAATTGATGGAATAAGTAATGTTTCAACAATTGATGCAAAGCCTTCACACAAAAGACTAGAGGGTCTTTAATGAGTGTGACCCTCAATTAATGTGAATTGCTACCAATCACCCTACACTATCACACCAAATCCACAAAATTGCATGCCTCAAGGGTTCAATCATGGAAAACAGGTTGAATTACGGGTCAATGAGGGATTTCACAAGATTTCCCATGATTGGTTCATAGGCGTGATAGGTTATTGTGATGGAAAGCATGCCCTCACTATACAAATCATAGCCCAAATGTGACCTATCAATCTTCAAATTGAATTACTGCCTGCTCAAGAGAAATCATGACTCCTGTAGTCAAAACATTAGGCCTTCAAACTAATCATGGGCTACTGATGAAAAGACTTCCTCAAAAGGAAAAAATTATCTTCAAATCTAGAGCTCTGATATCATGAAAGAATTTATGATTGGGATCCCACAAGCCCTAGATGATATTCTAAAGAGAAACTTGTCACACACAAATGTGAAATTACACAACAAAATATGTGAAATAATAATGATTATTTATTACTGAATTAATACAATGAAGGATTGAATATCCTTATGTAGACTCAGGAAAACTCAACATGAGACCCTAAATGATGGAGTTTAGACTGAGAAAAGAGTGAGATATAACAAAATGCTTGAATCAATTAAGTGACTTTATCTTGTGTGTAACACAAAGAGTAAAGTGCACATGACTAATTGAAATGCATAATTAATGCAATAACACTCGTAATCAAAACTAGATGACCTTTTCCAAAGTTTTCATTAAGGATTGGAGTAAATATTAATTAATTTACTCCAACAACACTTTTTGGAACATTCTGATTTTTGTTGCAATAATATATTTTTAGAAAATGTAATGATTTAAGACTTGAAAAGTTCTATTTAAAGGATTCCAATTAAAGAGGATTTGATCAAACCACCTTAGATCAAATCCTCTTGGATAGAACCCCGCTAGTTTTAAACCATACCTATAATGAAGTCTCCTTTACACCTATCAAAATGTTGATAAAAACAAGTTTTGACTTACCTTTTGGGTGATGAAATGAATTCAATAAAAAAAAATTGTAAGTATATAGTCCTTATTATAAGCTTCCCAAGAAGTATAATTTTAAATATATTTAATTTGATTAATATATTTATTTTTTATTTCTTGTGGATGTAGGTTTTTCACTGAAAATCAAGCTCTCTATTTTTCACATGTGGAAAAGTAGAAAATTATCAAAAAAAAAATTGGAAAATATTAGTGGACTAGATATTGATGTCCCTAATCCAACAAAAAAAAATCCATACATACAAAAAAGGTTGTGTTTTAGCTAGTAAATCATGTCTGAATTGTAATTGGTTTGACTTTGAAACTTAATTAAGAAAAAAATATTCAATGGAATGCTATGACACCAATTCCATGGACTAGATATCGTAGTTACGAATTTAAATTTGAAAAAAATAAAATTTTATTTGTCATAGAATAAAAGTTATGTGTTAGCCAGTAACAACAATCTTTAAAATGGTGTTTACTATTAAAAATTAGTTTTTGAAGGAGATGCAAAAAGAAGTGCAATCTGATTCCAAAAAAAATGAAAAAAAAATCTTTAGAATCTACAAACAAAATTTCACAAATCACTAGTTTGCATCATCTTCAAATTCCTCATAGTTTAGCCGCTATAGGTGCCCGAAAGTGAAGATTTAGTTAAAAAAAATTAGTTCAATGTCTAGTGTGGCCAATCACCACAAAGAGAAAGATGTGTCACATGAAGTAAGAATACTACACAATGAAGCATGAGTTGAGAAATAATAATTCCAATGTATGCCCCCACTTTAAATAAATTGCTAAACCCCATGCTTTGAGAAATTACTTTAAAGTAGCAATTGACAAATGCTAATAATAAAAACAACATGAGAACTTATTTGGAATGCCCTATGCCAATTCAAATGTTTCAAAATAAAGCTATGTCATGAAAACGGGTTTTCCCCAAAATGATATCCCAAAATCACATAAGGGATCCATGGATTTTGGGTAAGTATGTCTTTGCTACTATGTTTCTATAGAGCTCAAAATTGTCATAATTCCTGAAATAATCATGGAACTTGAAGAATGACCCAAAGAGAGTGAAGACAAATAAAATATTTTGGGTCAACATGGAAGAGACCTAAGTGTCTTGACACCTCCATCATCCCTAAAAGGAAAACACAAGACAAAGAAAAGGATAAAGGAAAACTGTTTGGGTCAACATGGAAGAGACCTAAATGTCTTGCCGCCTTGTGTCATCCCCAAAAGCAAAACACAAGATGAATGAAAAGGAAAAAGGCTTACGACATATAGAATAATGTAGATACAAATAGAGGAATATCACAAAGAGAGAGATACATCAAATGAAACATCACAGGGGATCACATTACACACATGCAATCACATAAAGAAAAAAAGAAAAGAATACAAAGAAAAGAATAGTAAGGAACATGCGAGTCAACCTAATGTAGGTCATCTACATCCCAATCTGGTTGATCATATAAGGAAGGCAGACAACTCTAGCTAAAGTGACAACAAGAAGTTCCAAACTAGGGGTATCACCAAGTTCAAGACACTTCTTAGGAGAATTGTCATTTAAGCTCATAGAAGAGGAAAACAATGTATTCAATTCATTATGCACCTCCTCATAAATTTTAATAATCTCATCATCATCTTCTAAATTAATCACAATGGGAGTTTGAATGAAATTGTCCAAAGAGGGATTTATCTCTTGTTGCGATCTTGTCATATAGGATATTTTTGTTGTGGTGAAGAGGGAGACTCCTCATGTATTACTTCACTAGAGTTTGGATGTTGATTTTATTTATTGTTCTATTCATTTAACCTTTGAGCAATAGCATGACGTCCATGCTTATGCTCTCTAGAATTTCTATTTCTTTTAGTATGATTTTCAAGTTTTGTTTGTGTAGGAGCAAGTTTATCATAGGTTTATTTTCTCTTTAGCTTTGTAAATTGGTTTTATCTTAGGAGGCATGATAGGATTGTTTTGGTTGTGTCTTGGTCATTTTTAGGAGAGAGGAAAAGGATCAATTTTACTTCCTAGCGACAGATGGGTGAACCACTCCATAGAATGACATATAAGGTTGTGTGGAAAGAGCCTCATGAGATAAGCATTGTTATATTGTACCTCCATACATGACACTGAGAAGTCTTGTACATGCACTACTAGATCTCCTCTTCCTTTGTAATTGTCAAACTTAGGTATCTCAATTTTTTTTGGAAAAGGTAGTGCACTGATGGAGCAATTGAATGGGAATGGACATATTTCTTGAAGAGTATAGGTCTTCTTTGTTTTCCCTACCTACATGTTTGCTATCTTTTGTTCCACTGCTTCTACTTGTAATTCTATCTCTATTTTTGGTACCTTTGTTTTCAAGCCTTGTGTGTAATATCCTTGTTGTCCCACAACATTGGTTTGGTCATAAATTGGATAAAATGGGGGTATTGAACCTTGGTAGACATTTTGAACATAGAGTGAGTTAGGTCCTTGTTGTGTGTAAGGAGAGTTTGCTACATCTTCCTGGGATGAAGTATACTGAAGGTTACCTTGTTCATGCATTAGCAAGAGACCTTATTGGTAGGATGAATTGGGAAGGATACCTTATGATACACCTTGTCAAGCTGGTATGAACTATGTTGAATGATTCCCTGATGGTGTGTTGGTAGGTTACCTTGGTGTGATGACAAAAGAAAGGTTCCTTGTGGCACACCTTTGTACTGGGATGGACTATAATTTTTTCCTGATGATGTGTTGATGGGTTACCTTATTGCTGGGATGAACTATATTGAAGGTTTTACTAATAGTCCAATGGAAGTTACCTTGTGTAAGAGAGGGGGACCGACCATGTCAAGACCCCAAGTCATAGAGAGCCAAGAACGAAAGGCTTCCCTAAATTACCTCACTCTAAAGGGATGTTTCAAAATAAGGGGCAAGAATGATGAGGACTATAAGATCCTTCAATCACTCTTTAGAACCAAAATTTGAACTAGCACTACACAAGCTAGTTTTTAGATTTGGTATTGTACCTTAGGTAGCTCTTTTCCCAAGTACAAAAGTGCAGTTATAGCACAACAATGTGATGCATTGGAATCTCTCAAGTGCATTGACATCCATATGACCAAATGACCAAGAACATAGTACGAACCACTACAAAATAAGCTAACAACCTAGCTAGTTACTTCTAAAGGAGAAAAATAGAACTATGAAGTAGGAGAAATATAAAAAAATATAATAAAATAATATATGAAGGCTAAAGTGACAAAGATAATCTCACAAAGATGTTTGTTCACCAGCTAGCTCTAAATGTTCTCTCACCTACACACAAGAGAGAGTGAAAATTGTTGGGGGATGTATAGGGGTCTACCTCAGTTAGACCCCCATTTTGGTGTTTCCACCTCAACAAATAGCTAAGATAGTACTGATAGAGAAAATTATTATAAAGAAGTAGAAGAAGTAGAAATGCAAATAACACTACAAAATAGTAAAGAGCTACTCAACCAAATCACAAAGGAGAGGAGTAAAATAAATGTTACCACCTCCACCAAAAGCTCACTAGCCAATGGAGGAGAAAGAAATCTTGAACAATCACCATAGCCTCAATTGCAATGAAGGGAGGTGTCACAAAACCTCAGTCCCCTATTGCAATGGCTTGTATCCATACTTGCTTTGTAGAGTTGATGGAGTGTTGTTGCTTGGGAGTGAAATTCTTGACTAAATACTTAGAGGATGCAAGAGGATGAAATGAAGTGAGAATGGATCAATTTGAAGGAAGAATTAGCAAGAATGTGGCATTTTTCAGGTCGGTTGGTTGAAGAGGGACATTAAAAATCGTTCCCAATAGGAAGTGTAATGCCTCTACCAACTTCAAATGTAGGAATCCATCTGGGATGTAAGCACACCATGTGGACGTTTACACACTACGTCGAATCCAACAAATATTCTTCTACCAACTCAATTGAAGAATGCCAAGTGGAACAAAAGTAGCCTGCTGATGTGAAATTTTTCCTTTGGATTTAGTTTTCTAAGTTGAGGAAGTGTAAAAGGGGAATTTGTGTAATAGGTGAAAATTCGCTCCTATACATTTTTCCCCCACATTAGCGAGCAAGAATACTAATGAGTTCTTCAGTAAAGTAAATTGAAGAGTGAATAGGGTTAGAAATTAATACCTGAAGCATCAAGGAAGCAACCACAATCTAGTGAACTTGAAAGCGTAGGGAAAGCAAAGAACTTAATATCCCCACAAAACTATGAAGCTACAAAATAAAGCATCTTATAGGCCCGCATACCTGCAAGGAGGCAACCCCCAAGATCTCTCACATGAAGGAATCCCTGAGAAGTAAGCACCTCATAGTCCCATAGACCTACAAGGAAGGTGTCCTCCAAGATCTCTAACATGAAGGAAACTCAGAAAAGTGTCCTATAGACCCAAAAACCTATAGGGAAGGTGTCCTCCAAGATCTCTCACATGAAGGTAACCTAGAAAAGCACCTTACAAACCCATAGACCTGCAAGGAAGGTATCCTCCAAGATCTCTCACATGAAGGAAAGTTGAAAAAGTTCCCTATAGGCCCGCAAATCGGTAGGGAGGGTGTCCTCCAAGATCTCTCACATGAAGGAAACCTGAAAAGTGCCCTATACACCCATAGACCTACAAGGGAGCAACCCCCAAGATCTCTCACATGGAGGAAGCTCAAAAGAAGCACCATATAGGCCTGCAAACCTTCAAGGAGGTATCCCATGCAAGATCTCTCACATGGAGGAAAACCAAAGAAGGGGACTTCATAGAATCAAAAGGTAGCTTCATAGGAACACCTACAAAGTGACATGTTTACCCATAGATAGAACATGTCTGAAAGCTTCCATGTAGGAAAATAAGCAAATAGTCACGCAGACCATCAACAAGTTTGAAAACTTTCAAAGGGGTCCCTCGGGGACCCAATGTGAAGAAGGGGTCCACTCAAGGGACACACTATTTGAAAGTGCAGAAGAGATGTTCCTTTCATGAATCAATTCATCATCAAGGGGTCATTTTGAAAGATGTTCAGTTCATCAAGGAATTCAAAAGGAAGAAAATTCCCCCTTGTGAGGGGGATTTCAAACCTACTCCCAACTTGAAGGAAAGGATCTCAAGTTCTTTCTTTACAGACCCATGATGAAGGAAAAACATTCTGTTAGGATTTTAAGTCGAGAATGCAATTCTTTGAAAAAAAGGTTTGTGAAGATTCTCGAGAAAAGATTCATTGGAAATGAACGCATTTTTTGAAAATCAAAATTTTGGAGAAATTTTGTTCTCACACATGAAAGGGAAAACTCAAGAAAAGAAGAGAGAAAGATAAGAAAAGAGAAAAGGAGAAAAAAAAAAAAGGAAACGGGTGTGATCTAATATTTTAGGGTCAAAACTGCTCATAAAAATATATGTAAGTATAATAATAGTATATAAAATGAACTTTCATCAACCCCCTACTATATCAGACCATGTGAAGAATGCACGAGAAGACAAAGTAAAAAGAAAAAGTTGGGTCAATATGGAAGGGAAGTATAAATGCCTCCAACACTTTGCATCATCCCCAATTTGTTGAAAATCAAGGCACAAACATGGAAGAATGATGATACAAATAGAAGAAGGTTTATGACGCAAAAACCATACCTATATCCAAGAACCAACAAGGGCGACAAGGGTCATCCAAGAACATACAACATGATCATGGGGGAAATACATCACAACACACACACATCTAATCTGAAGATAAAGAAGGGTTGTCCCCTAGCACTAATAAACCAAGAGGTTGTCTACTTCGCACTCTAGATCATCATAGGGGGAAGGATGATGGGCCTGCATTGGTGGAATGTTAAGGGGAGGAGATTCCGACCCTCCTTCAACAAGGGCTAACGAAGAAGTCCCACCAATGTCATCTTTCATCACTACGACATAACAGGCTAGTGTCAGACCAACTTTCAGAGAAGGTGGGCTCCTCTTATATCCTCTATTGCTGGAGCGACCACCCTCCACCTTCTACTTCGTTGGGGGATGTGAGCTCCCCACAAATGAGGCGAGAGGTGCACAAGAAGACGAGGAAGAGAAAACTATGATAGATACTACTAAATTATTCAACATATTCACAAGCTTTGGGAAAGGAGAGACGTCCAGAAGGGAGAGCGACAAGGGAGGCTTCACCAAAGGGGCGATGAACACCTGCACCTTCTTCGGTTCAAGTGTATTTGTATTGACAGTGGAAGCCAAAAGTGAGACTAGCCTAGATTGGGTGGTAGAAAAAGGAGGAGAGAGGAAGATGTGGTAGGTGATCCTAATATAGGGGTGGTCGTCTCCTCTTCCTTACTTTGTAAGGAAGCTTGATCACCTACGAGAGCCTTTCGCCAACACTTGCACTCGCATGTAAGGAGGTTTTTGTGACTCTTCGAACCAGAGACTAGAGGTTAAAAAGAAATAGAGGGATCCTAATTGTCCATGGAAGTTTCCACTATAGTAATTTCTAGTGGAAGAACCGACTCATGAACGAGAGTAGGAGGAGCAGGTTGGGAAACATTAGGGGGAATTGGCTCCAATGCCTCAACAATAGGCCTCTTCCCGTTTACTACTTTTGGAATAGGAATGGTAGGAAACTACAAAGGCTGAGACATAGAGGATTCCCCATGGGTACCTTTCTTCCTACCATATTGAATGGGCCTAGCCTCCATGGGTAGAACAGGGAGCTCAAATGCGTGAAACTTGTGCTTCCACCAAGTGTGCACCATAGGATTTTTTGGTAAATGCAGAACAAAATATGATGGCACCACGGTAGGGGGAGAAGGAGTGTTCGACTTGGCAGTGGAAGAGGAAGGAGGATCTTGGGATTGCTTCTCTTCTTCCCTACTACGTGTCTTGGAGGTATCACTATTAGCTTTTAAGCAAGTCGTATGTGAAATAGCATAAGGTGATAGAGGGTATCTCACTCTTAGTGTTAAGTAGTCTCTCTTGTAATTTTGATAAGTTCAATACAAAAGGTCCTTCCTAGGTGGAAGAGGAACAATAAGCGCAGGCCAGGAGTAATCCAAGGATTAACTACCAGAGCAATAGGTGGTTTATAACTCGTGTCATGAATGATGTGCATTGAACCCTCATGGAGAAACTTTAGACATTTATGCACAACTGAGGGTATGAAATTCATAGCTACTAACTAGGGGGTACCTAGCTTTACTCTGAAGAGTTCAGATCTAGGGATTATTTCAAACAGTAAGCTCATGGATTTAGGTATATAGAAGATTGAATCTAAAGCTAAGGAGCAACAAGTTGACAAAGACCAGAGGTTGGCACTCTTAAGCTGATCATTCCACTATTTTTATTTTGAGAACTACAGTATGATAATTTCTTCACTATAATAGGAAACATGTCTAAATGTTGTTTCAGTTGTATTTAGGAGTTCAATTTACAGTAGACTGGAAAAGTAGTTGAGTTGTGGCCTTCCTTTGGGAAAACAATTAGAATAAAATTTAAAGTGTTAGTTCATCTATCTATTGTTTTAATCCTCTCATTTAATTAATATGTTTTAAGAAGATACAATGTTTTCCTTGGTGTTCTTTGAACTTGATGTGAGTGGTTTCTGAGTTCAATTCTTAGTGTTATTTTGATACTTTTCCTGAGTAGGCATTACATCTCTTATTGTTTTGCAGTGTTATTTGCATTTTTACTTCCTCTACCTCTTTCTCATACTTTTCTCTATTGTTACTATCTTGGTTGTTCATAGAAGTGGAAACACCAAAATAGGGGTCTGACTGAGGTAGACCCCTATACAACCCCCAACAATTTTCCCTCTCTCTTGTGTGTAGGTGAGAGAAAATTTGGATCTAGTTGGTGAATGAGCATCTTTGTGACATTATCTTTGTCACCAAATCCTTCATATATTTACTTTATTATATTCGTTTGCATTTCTCCTACTTCAATGTTTTTTTTTGCTCCTTTAGAAGTAAGTAGCTAAGATGTCAGCTTGTTTTATAGTGGTTCATACTATGTTCTTGGTCCTCTATTCATATAGATGTTAGCACATGTGAGAGATGCTAGTGTGTTGCATTGTTGTCCCAAAACCACACTTATGTCCTCGAGCAGAGAGCTACCAGATGTACAATAGTAAATCTAAAAACTGGCTCGCCTAGCCCCAATTCAGATTTCAATTTTGAAGTGTGATTGAAGGACCTTATAGTCCTCATCACTCTCATCCCTTGTTTTCAAACATCCCTTTAGAGTGAGGTAAGTTAGGGCAGCTTTCTACTCTTGGCTCTTTGTGACTTGGGGCCTTGATGTGGTCAGTCCCTCTCTCTTACATTTTTGGTGAACCTGACGTTGACCATTTTGGTTCCATTTTATGATACCAAAAGACTCTTTCCTCATGTTTTAGGAGAATTTTAGGTGTGTGTGTTGTGGGTATTATCAGCTCACAACCCAACCTATGATTCCTAGTAGCTATACTGAGAAGATTCCAAAAGTGTTGCACAATAAAACCTTAGTTGGGTCACTATCCTATTCTGTCACCTTTTGGGGGATCTGTGAAAGTGTCATCTACTATGTGCAATGGCATTTTTCTTGCATTAACCTATTCCCTTTGCATAACCTATGAGAAATGGTACTGGTATAACCTTCACTTCATAGGATCTACCGATGGGCTTTAATAGGGAACCATATCCTCTCTACATCCCCATGTGAATTAACAAAAACATTGTAGGAGGAATTTTCATTGATCTAACATCTCACGTGAATTTCATAATTGGGGAGACCATGATAATCAAATTTTTGCATAAAAATAGGTGCAATGCACCTGTGAGCACCATCCACATGCACAATAGACTTTTCATACCTCCTTTGGGTAGTATTGTCCTATCAATTTTGGTTGGACCTAAATCCATGAACTTACTGTTTGACATAATCCCTAGATTTGAACTCTTCAGAGTAAAGCTAGGTACCCCCTAGTTAGTAGCTATGAATTTCATACCCTCAGTTGTGCATAAATGTCTAAAGTTTCTACATGAGGGTTCAATGCACATCATTCATGAGATAAGTTATAAACCAACAATTGCTCTGGTAGTTAATCCTTGGATTACTCTTGGCCTAGGCTTATTGTTCCTCTTCCACGTAGGAAGGACCTTATGTATTGAACTTATCAAAATTACAAGAGAGAGTGCTTAACACTGAGAGTGAGATACCCTCTATCACCTTATGCTATTTCACATACGACTTGCTTAAAAGCTAATAGTGATGCCTCCAAGGAACGTAGAAGGGAAGAAGAGAAGTGGTCCCGAGATCCTCCTTCCTCTTCCACTGCTCAGTCGGACGCTCCTTCTCACCCTACTATGGTGCCATTAGATTTTGTTATGCATCTACAAGAGAATCCTATGGTGCACATTGGGCAGAAGCATAAGTGTCACTCATTCGAGCTCCTTGTTCTGGCCATGGAGCCTAGGCCCATTTGGTATGGTAGGAAGAAAGTTACCCATAGGGAATCCTCTATGTTTCGGCCTCTACAACTCCGTACCATTCCTACTACCAAAGTAGTAAACGGGAAGAGGCCCGCTATTGACACACTAGAGCCAATTCTCCCTGATGTTTCCCAACCTGCTTCTCCTACTCCCATTCATGAGTCAATTCCTTCACCAGAAATGACTATAGTGGAAACTCCCATGGATGAGTAGGAGCCCTCTATTTCTTTGTAACCTTCGGTCTCCAGTTTGAAGATTCATAAAAATCGCCTTACGTGCGAGCGCAAATGTCAGTGAAAGGATCTTGTAGTTGATCAAGCTGCCTTACAAAGTAAGGAATAAGAGATGACCACCCCTGTATTAGGGTCACCTACCGTGTCTTCCTCTCTCCTTCCTTTTGCTTCCACCCAATCTATTCTAGTCTCACTTCTAGCTTTCATTATCAATACAATGCACTTGAACCCAAGAAGGTGCAATTGTTCATCGCTCCTTTGGGGAAGCTTCCCTTGCTGATGTCCCTTCCAAATGTCCCTCCTTTCCCAAAGCTTGTGAATATGTTGAATAATTCGGTAGTATCTATCATCGTTTTCTCCTCCTCATCTTCCTATGCAACTCTCACCTCATCTGTGGGGAGCTCACATCCCCCAACGAAGCAGAAGGTGGAGGGTGGTCTTTCAAGCAATAAAGGATGTAAGAGGATCCCACCTTCTCTGAAAGGTGGTCCTGCGCTAGCCTGTTCGGTCATACTGATGCAAGAGGACATTGTGGGGACTTCTTCCTTATCCCTTGTTACAGGAGGGTCAAAAGCTCCTCCTCTTAACATTCCACTAATCCAGGCACATCGTCCTTCCCCCTACGATGATCTAAAGTGGGAAGAAGACAACCGCTTGGTTGATCAGTGCTAGGGGAGGACCCTTCTTTATCTTTAGATTAGATGTGTATGTGTTGTGATGTATTTCCCCCATTATCGTGCTATATATTCCTGGATGACCCTTGTCACCCTTGTTGGTTCTTTGATACATGCATGGTTTTTGTGTCGTAACCCTTCTTCTATTTTTATCATCATTCTTCCATGTTTGTGCCTTGATTTTTGACAAATTGGGGACAATGCAAAGTGTTGGGGGAATTTACTAAAAAATTTATTACAATCTTTCTTTCGCATTCACAATACTCCACATTTATTAACACATCTAGATTCAAATAAACAAACACTTAATATTAAATTTCCCACCATCATTAGTTTTATTATTTTGTCCAATAAGAGAAAATCCTGACAAGCCTTGAAAACTGCTATGACCCTACAAAATAGCTACTCAACCAAATCACAAAGGAGAGGAGAAAAACATTACCACCTACACCAAAATCTGACTAGCCAATGGAGGAGAAAGAAGGCTTGAACAATCACCACAACCTCAACTGCAATGAAGGTAGGTGTTGTAAAACCTCAAGCCCCTACTACAATGGTTTGTTCCACACTTTCTTTGCATAGTTGATGGAGTGTTGTTCTTATGGAGTTCCAAAGTGTTGCTTGATAGTAAAATGCTTGACTGAGTTCTTAGAGGATTCAATAGGATGAAATGAAGTCAGAATGGATCAATTTAAAGGAAGAATGAGAAATAATATGGAATTTTTGGGTCGATTGGTTGAAGAGGGTCATTACAAATCATTCCCAATAGGACATGTAACATGTTTTCTAACTTCAAATGTAGGAATCCATTAGGGATGTAAGCGCGCTATGTGGATGTATGATCATCGCATGGGAAACCAATACAAATATCCTTCTACCAAATCAATAGATGAATTCCAAGTGGAATGAAGGAATCTTGTTGATGTGGAATTTTTCCTTCAGATTTGGTTTTCTAAGGTGAGGAAGTGTAAAAGGGGAATTTGTGTAAGGGGTGCAAATTCACTCCTAGACACCTTGTTGATAGGATGACTAAAGAAGGGTACCTTGCGGCACACCTTGATACTAGGATGGACTATACTGAAGGTTACTTGATGGTGCATCGGTGGGTTACCTTATTGATGGGATGAATATGGAAGGGGACCCTATGTTCCACCTTGTTGGTAGCACTACTGATTCAAATGGGGACCCTGTAGTCCACCTTTTTGGTGGTACTACTAGTTTGGAAGGGGACCTTGTTGTCCACCTTGTTGTTGCTACTAATGGTTCGAAAGGGTAAATTTTGGTCCACCTTGTTGGTGGTACTATTGGTTTTGAAGGGGAATCTATGGTCCACCTTGCTGATTAAACCAATTTGGAAGATGACCATGTGGTCCACCTAGTTGATGGTACTACGTGTTTTGGGAAGGATCAACATTCAAAGTGTTTTGAGGTACATATTGTCTTGGATCTAGATTGTTTCTTTGTGGTACATATTGGGATGGTCCTCCTCGATACTATTGTGTGACTACCACTTGTTTGATTTGAGTTCATTTTTTGTACAAGGGGTTTTCCTTGGTTTCACCACTATTTTTTGAGAAAAAAAGTGGCTTTTCTGGAATCTATGTTGCTTTAGTTATTTGTCTGACAACTGAGTTATCCCCTAAGGGAATGATATTAGGATCCTTGAGATCCTCCACATTAAAATCTACTCGTGGTTTAGCACCACTGTATGCTAACTTGAAGAAATATGAATTTGGGTCCTTTCTTAACAATTTGCCAATTAGTTTGAGCACCTTGGGGTTGTTGGAATGCTCAGATAGTTCCTCATCATTTATCTCCTACTCATTATCTAACTCCTCTATGATTACGCTTTTTGGGTCCTGGTTTTTTTGTTCTATCACTTCTCATTTGTAATTTAGCTCTTCCTCACTAAAGGTGTCTCCATACATAGGTCTCTTTTGTGGTGTTTCAAGGTTTCTTGGCCTATAGCCCTATGGTCTACCTTCATCATTTGTGGTTTTTACTAGTGGTATTTTGGTGTTGTTCTTGCTTGCTTCCATGTTCTCCATGTGTTGTGATATTGTAGTTGTCATAAACAACTGCTAACCTCTTGTGAATGTTTTCATGACCCCTAACAATAGAAAAAATGATTTTGTTTTTGGTTTAATGCATTAGATCTAAGGGTGTTTATCCCATTGAGAAGTGAAAATAGAAATGGTCTAGTTAATTTTCATGGGTGTGGTATATTCTCAAGATGTACCCTTTGGAAAACTTTAGAGTAGGATGGATCTTTGAAAGCCAAAGTATGGATTTTTGCTGAAGGATTTTTCTCTTTCCAAAGATCATAAAGGGTGTATATGTATTGCCATAGGAGAGGTGGTAACATGATTCTTCTGACTACTAGGTCTACTTTCTCTTCCTCTTTATCTAATATTTTCACTAAGTTTCTTCATTGGTTGTGTTTCGTTCTTCTCAAATATGAAGGTCCTCAAATTGCTAATGATGTCAGTTTGTTCACTTTCAATGTGTGTGTGACTTGGTTGGAGGATTGGTGATATAAGTTTGGACGCAAAATGGTCATATGGTGAAAGTATGGATTTTTTTGGTATGGTTTTCTATGAATATCAAGACCCTAAGATTTGAGTGCTATTTAAAAGTGGCACTATCTTTTGGAAGTCAAAATATGGAAAGACCTATATTGATATCTCACTTCTCCTTCTAGAGGATATGTTGTGGAAAAGCTTACTTGAACTATCTGTGAGTCCCAAGTAACTATTGATATCTTAGAAATGTGAGTGATGGAATAATCCAAGTTGGTTTGTTTTGATTCTAATATCCAAAGGTAGGAAGGAATGGTAAGAGTGGATGAAAGACTATATGACTTATCTAGGTTTTCATTTGTTCCATTCTAATAAGGATCCTTGTAAGCAACTTTTAATTCATTTTTCTAGTTGTCAGCAAGATAGAGCAATAGTGATGGTTTCTAAACAAAAGTGGTAGACTATGAGCAAAACCGGCTAGATTTATCAAGTGTGGCCTGAAATTTGTCAAGTACATGGGTTTCTGAGAAGCAGGTGCGCTAAGATTTTGCAAGTATAGCCACTGTATATTTTTCTCAAATGTGGTGATTTTCTCAGTCAAAAGCAAGGTTGCTTGGTGATTGCAAGCAATTTTTATGCAATTGCACTAGATTATGGGGGCAAGTGTGAGCAAAAGGAAGCAAGTGTGTGGGTTTTTCATCAAGTGCATAAGTTCTGTCAAATGCACTAGATTTTTATTAGTAGCTTTTCTAGAATAGAGAGAAAATGCACTAAATTTTTAGCAACTACGATAGAAAATGGAGCATCTGTGATGGAAGTTTGTGCAAAAGTGGCCTATGTGTATCTTTTTGATAGTTTGAGCAATCTTTCTCTAAATTTTTACAAGTTTGAGTTAGATTTTCCTAAATTTCTCTATGTTTAGAGTATGGCAAGTGATACAATAGTACCTGAATGACTCAAAAAGCATGGACTTGTGTAACCTTCATGTCTATGGCTTCAAGTTGTGAAATCATGATACCCAAGCCATAGTTTTCAACATTTAGTTTGATCCAATGTAGCCTAAAATCAAAGCTTGAATATTTGGAAACCTTCAAGGAGATCTTTTAAGGAATGAAAATATAGGGATTCTCTTAAAATTATACACTAAATCAAAGGGTTTGTGATTCAACCACTATGTTTAGTGTTTGTTTTGATGTACATTCTTTTTAGATCAAGCATAGATTTTGATGTGAGGATTTGTTTTGAATCCTTTTCACAAGTTTAACATAAACAAACGTTTACTACCCTAGAGATAGAAACCATTCTTTTAGGTAGGCTTGCTTCACGCCTCAAAGGGATGATTTTACATGCAACTTATGGCTTGGGCCTAAAGTCAAACATGGAAAGCATCTTCTTAGAAGTAAACTCTAATTCACCACTTTAAATGAATGTTTTTAGATAAAAGGGTAGCTTCTAAAACATATGGCTCTTAGTAATTTTTTGGGATTATTATTTTTGAATCCATATACATGCGATGTTTTTCTAAATTAAGAGGCCTCCTAGCCCTTGCGAATTTCTACATATCATATGGATACTAGGGGAGACTAATGTTGATATAGGCTAGCAATACTCGGAGGGTGATGAACTTTCCTCACACGCACAATTTATTTATATAGCAGTCCAAAATGAGAGTACCGGTTTGGTCGTCTATGAGTTCTATGGTGCAAGATGTGTCTCAATAGGCAAGCCCTCTAAAGGTATGCTTTTGAAATAGAGATGTGAAGCTCATGATGTTTTCACTCACCAAACATCACCAAAAGTTGTGAGGGGAGAAGACAACAATCTAGCTTGCTAAACATTGAATGCATAGAATATAATTTATCTCAATTTGATTCTTTTTAAGCGTCTCATGTGATGCTAGCCCCAAAATAATGTGTGAAAATCATAAAAATAGATCCTTTTACAAAAATTCAATTGAAGTGTTATAGATATCAATCAATATCATAGCAAAGGTACAAAACAAATGAATGATTTGTTCATTTTTAAGCCCAAAATTTGAGTGTTTCTAAATTGATCCTGATCTTACTTGGTCGACAAAAATAAATTTGAGTGTATGTCAACAAAATAAAGTTGTTTTGTCATTTACATAGAAATCAATCATTCAAGTGTTACTTTAAAAGTTAAAAACTTTTTATAGCACCAATTGAACTATGTTGTTCTTTTTATGCACCAAATTAAAATTTCTAACATTAGAAAGCTTTGAAATGGTTCAATTTTTAGAGCACCAAAACTAAAGTGTTCATTTGTGTTGTTCTTTTTAAGCACCAAATAAAGATTCCTAATTTCATAAAGGGTATGTGCAGGATTATGATGGGCCAAAAAATAGCGATATGATTGGTATTTGTAGGGTATGTGGCTGATGACTTTTTTTTAACCCAAAATTGATGAAATGAATAGGGTTTTTAAAGGAGATTCTTAGCTTTCCACCAATATAGATTTTTCTTTACTTTGAATTTAATAAATTATTATTATTCATTTTCTATTTGAATGACAACTAAAGTCTTGATTGATAGGCTGATTGAAAAACATCTATACTTCTAAATGGTATCACATTTTTTGAATCCAAAACATGCATCACATTCCATGCTTCACATACTATAGTATTTTTTTTAAAAAAAGGAAATTGAATGTCATGAAGTTTTGACCAAGTTAAGGTGGTTAGACATATGAGTTTTTATATTTTTTTAAAAATTTAATAAAAAATTCATAATTAATTATTCACCTAGAAAAAAATTACAAAAAAATATGAATCACATCCAAACATGAGTCCTCTACTTATATCTAAAATCTTATAAAAAATTATTATCATTTAATTGCAGTTAGGGTGGTCAGACAGACATCTACTTCTTATTTTTTCCTTGAAATTTAAGTACTACTGCATTGAAATTTCAAATTTTCACCAAATAGAATTTTTCTTTTTTAAGAAAAACCTAGTAGATTAGAAACTACATTCACTTTTCTGCAGATTCTATTTTTACATATTTCTGAAAAATATAGATAACTTATTCAAATTTTTACGTCAAGTTGCCTAACTTTGTTTTTTCTAAATTTTTTGCCACTTAATGGTTTTTTTTTTCGATGATGATCCTACACATACCCGAAATCTTTCAAATGGTTCAATTTTAGAAGCACCAAAAATGAAATGTTCATTTGAGTTGTTCTTTTTAAACACTAAATAAAGATTCCTAATTTAATACAGGTTTGAAATGGTTCAAATTTAGAAGCACAAAAAATGAAGTGTTCATTCATGTTTTTCTTTCTAAGCACCAAATAAAGATTCCTAATTTAAGAAAACTTTGAAATGGTTCAATTTTAGAAGCAAGAAAAATGAAGTGTTCATTTGTGTTGTTCTTTTTAAGCACCAAATAAAGATTCCTAATTTAAGAAAGCTTTGAAATGGTTCAATTTATAAGCATAAAAATTGAAGTGTTCATTTTTTTTGTTCTTTTCAAGCACCAAATAAATATTCCGAACTCAAAAAGCATTGAAATGGTTTATTTTAGATCACTTAAAAAAAATGTGTTGTTCTTTTTATGCACCAAAATAAAAAAATTCCTAACTTTAAAAAGCATTGTGAATCTACAGTTTTTTGATTGTTCATCTTCCGTATAGAAAAAAGGTGTTAGAGGTTTCTCGATCCTACATATACAAAAATTAATACCTATCACACGTTCAACTCAGACATCTATTAGTGTAAAAATCAAATTTCAGTTAGTAGATCTCAAACACAGGTTTGATAGACAAAAAGCACAAACAAATCAACAAGTGCACCCTTTGTCAGAGAATAAAACCACTAAAAAATTTCAAGGGCTCTCTCTATTAGTAGACAAAGCCACTGGAAAATTTCAAGTGCATAGAAATAAGGGTCAAGTTTGTAGAAATCAAGATCAAGTGCACAAAAACCATGATAGGAAATTGCGAAAATTTATGGAACAATGCGTGAGAATTTCTGAAAAGTTCTTTTGAAAACTACAAGTTTAATTTAAACTCATGAAATTGTTATTATATAGGACCGTGCTCCCACCAGGTGTACCAAAATGTGTGAGGAGGAAAATCATAGATGCTAAATGAGAGAAAAAAAAATTGAAACAAAATTTAATATAAATCAAAAACAACTAATTTAGATCTATTGCTACACTCATGAAATGACTTTCTAAGCTATTGAAAACACAATTGAAATCCTAGTATTATCACAATGAAATCCAAAGCAAAAGAGAAGTTACCATCCCATGTCAAAGTGTATTCGCATGATGTCGAGTTGTTCATATCACTACAAAGCCTCCATCATTGCATGCAAGAAGCTTTGATGCTTGTCTTGGTTGATCAATGATATGTTGAAGCTCTATAAATGGGGATTAGGAATGTTGGTAGCACTTCTTTGTGCAAATGATGTTGATTCGTCAATCCTTTTTTCTGAGGAAAGAGGTTTGTTATATAGAAATTGTGATTTAAAATGGATAATTAGGATTGCATAGTAGAATATCTTGATCAATAGTCAAAAGATATTGAGAAGAAATAGACATGACTAATCTATACAAAAAAGATTACTTAATCGGTGTGATTGAAGAAATGTTGTTAAGAAATTTGTGAAATTGATGAAATAGGTGGGGTAATTCATGAAATTAAATAAATCATTTTCCGTCTTCAATGCGATTGAGAAAATTATGCAGAGTGATTTGTGAGATTGAAGAAAGTTGGTGAGGAAATGATGTTGAGAGAAATTTTCTCAAAGTTGGTGGGGATAATTCAATTAATTAATTTAATTAATTAATCCATTTTGGAGTTGAACGAGCAAATCAAGTTTGACTTTTGCAAACAAAGTTGCATTAGTTTGATTTGATTTTTGATGATTATTTGAATAGTTTAATTCAATTTATTCAAATTTGGAGGGAAAGTGATTTAACTATTATGATTTAAGAATTCAATCGACTTAGGGGAATAAAGTGATTTCAAGACTTTAAAAAAAATAAATGAAATTTATTTAATTGGTTGAAATTGATGAAAAAGTGAATTAATTAAATAATACCATTTTATTCAATTAATAGTAGAAATAGGGTTTTAGGACTTTATTAAATAAATGGAATTTATTTAATTAGTCAAAAAATGAGGAAAAAGTGATTTAATTAAATAATGTCATATTATTCAATTAATAGGGGAAATTAGGGTTTTAGATGCAATTGATGTCAATGATGTGAGAATGTCATTTAGGGTGTCTAATAAGTGTTAGGTCAATTTTACATGTCTACAATTGTAAATGCAATTTTGATTTGTAATAATGCACTAAAATGAATAAAATTAAGCTAGATTCACTGAATTTGATGAAACAACAAATCAAAAAGCTGAAATAGGAAAGTAACAGCAAGAAATAGAAGCCTAAAATTGTGATTTCAATTTCCATAAAATACAGATCAGGATCTAATAGGGACTCATTTTCTAGTAAGGGTAAAGGGTCCTAGTTAAGGATTTTTGAGATGTTTTTGTTGATTCCTGAGTGATTTTTAATGCTTTTTAGATGTCAGAAAGGTTCGGGTCAAGCTTGATCAGGGACTCATTCTCCAGTAAAGGTGATTGGGTCCTTGATTAGGGTATTTAAACTATTTTTGAATTATTTCCAATATTTTTGTAATGTCTTTCAATTATAGGTCTAAGATAGTAACTTTCAGTTTCAAATATTCTAGAAATGCAATGTGAAAATGCAATAAAATGATGAATTCCAAGACCTAATTTGAAATGCACTGTTGTTTTCATTTGCAAATGTATTTTTATGAGATCCAAATGATATTCAAAGTGAATAATTTGTTTTATTATTTTTCAAATTAATAAATTCAAAACACTGCAATTCTAAACCCTAATTGAGATACAAGTTTGAATTTCAAGCAAGAAACCCTAAATGAGATCTAATTCAATGCAAGTTAATGCAAATGAATGTAAGATCTAACCTAGGATGCAATGAAAGAATTTGAAATTAGAAAATTCCAATAATGAATGAGTCAGGTTCACCATTAATGTTTGTAACATAGATTTTTGGCACCCTAATTCTTTCTACCACTTCTAGGGATTTTCACCTAAAAGGGTAAAGATGGGCCCAAATGGGCAATGTTACACTCAAAGTTAATGTGATATGGATGGAATATGGATGCGATGTACCTAAGTACAATGTTTGAATGCAAGAAACTAATGAGATTGATTGATTAATGAATGGAAACTAAAGGAAAACAACTTGTGTAATGCAAAAACACCTAGAAATGAATGCAAATTACAACAAAACTTGGTGAAACTGAAAGTATGCACCTGAAATATGGATGGAGACAAGAAATGGATTCTAGAATACTACTGATGCTAATTTTCAGGCCTGGTAGGACTCATTTTCCATTCTGGGAAAATCGGTCTCAGTTCTGCAAAACTATTTAGAAACTCGTTTCAGACAAAAGGGTATCTAAAAATGTACAAAACTCAAAATTGACCTGGAAGTGGAACTCATTCATTATCCACATGAATGAGTCCACTTTTGAATTTTTGATTATTCAAACGTGGAATCCAAAGCTCTTGGTCTACACTTTGATTCTCTATAGGTGTCTTCTTCCGAAACTCTGATTTTCAAACCTGAAAATGTGTTTCGGTTGATATTTAGACTTGTTGAATGAAGATAAGACTTGAGAAACCTTTAAAATTTATTCTTAATGATTTCCAAGCTTCCAAGAGACCTAAATCTGCAAACACAGAAGGGAAGAGAGAGAAATGTTGAATGTTAGGACAATGGAGTTTGCCTTGGTCAAACCCTTTTTAGGTAATTAAACCAAAATGTTGAAAGAATGGAATGAAACATGCAATAATGGAGTTGATTAACTTTCCATGATGTTTCATCTTGAATGTCTACAAAAAAAACATGAATAATCTTCCCTTGAATGTCTGAAAAATGATCTTGAATGACTTTTAAACTTAAAACCCTAGCTTGCTTGAGAAGATAAACGATGAATGAGTTGTAAAAAATGAGTTGAGAGATGTAAATTAGGGCTTAGAAGGTTGTATTTATAGGAAACCTACCTTATTAGCCTATAAATTGGATACCTGAGGTGGGCATATGAAAATAATAAACTTAAATTTCAATGTTTCCCACTCAAAGGTCAAAAATGAGCCAAATGGGACTCATTCGCAACCCATGCTGAATGGGTCCCACCTAGAGGAGACAAATTCACCATGGATGGCAAATGGGTCCCATAGGGGCCATTTTGATAGCTAAGATGCCAGGAGATAAGGGTATGTGCAAGATCATGATGGGCCAAAAAGTGGCGATATGATGGGTATGTGCAGGGTATGTGGCTGATGATTTTTTTTTACCCAAAATTGATGAAACGAAAAGGGTTTTTAAAGGAGATTCTCAACTTTCCACCAATATAAATTATGCTTTACTTTGAATTTAATAAATAATTATTATTCATTTTCTATTTGAATTATGACTTAAGTCCTGATTGATAGGCTGATTGAAAAACATCTATAACTTTCAAATGATATCACATTTTTTGAATCCAAAACATGTGTTACATTCTATGCTTCACATACTATAGGATTAAAAAAGGAAAAATTAAATTTCATGAAGTTTTGACAAAGTTAAGGTGGTCAGACAAACACCTACTTATTTTTTCCCTGAAATTTAAATACCACTGCATTGAAATTTCAAAATTTCACCAAATATATATATATATATATATATATATATATAATAAACCTAGTAGTTTAGAAACTACATTCAATTTTCCACAGATTCTATTCTTACATATTTTTGAAATAATATAGATAACGTATTCAAATTTTTATGTCAAGTTGCTTAACTCTCATTTTTCTGATTTTTTTGCCACTTAAGGGCCTATTTTTTCCATGATGATCCTGCACATACCCATAAGAAAATAAGGTTTAAATTGAAACTTTGTTAGGTATTTTACCAAATATTGCTTTAGAATGCACAATATGGTGTAATATGGTCCTAATAATTATGATGTAAAGGTCAATTAGGGCTTGGGACATAGAATTTAATGTGGAAGTGTGATTAAATACAATTTACAACACTAAAATGAGGTCCACATAGCCTAGGAAGGCACAAGAACCAATGTGAATGTGCAAGACACATTACAACACTAGTTTAACATTAATTTTAGTTCAAAAAACTTCTAGATTGATATAATAATGTTATCAAACATATTTTGTAATGTTGAACTAGGGAGAAATGGGTTCATTCAGTCTAGAAAAGCATGAAAGTATCTTACAACACTTTGTAACACCTTTACAAGACATCTTTAAATGCATGTTATTCAATTTTTAGGGGTCCAAGACCTAGCGTGCATGCATAAAATTCCTCACAACACTTGAATCAAGGCTTAATTATGTCCAATTTATCCTTAATTATTTTGATGTCAAGCAAGAGGTCCTTTTTTCTATGACACAATGTTTCATTGAAAAATAGGGGATTTGCATCAAAATGAGTCAACAAGATGATGAACCACTACTTTCCACTATAAAACATTCAATTATGAAAGTCAAAATTCTAAAATAACAATCATAAACTAATCCTAACTATTATATCAACTATGGGTGGAATTTTTAGAGCTCAAATTGATGTGTGCCTTGCTATAATAAGGCTATTTTTAGGGCACAAATGACTCATTCACCTTTGTTGGTAAGTGGGTCCCTGTCAGGGCTTCTGAAACTAAGATCTAGGTTGTGTTCCTTGATTCCTACACTCTTAGATCCTTGGTTGTTAGCTCCTAAAAACATGTCACAAATTTTGTAGCCTTCTTTCTATGTTCTTACACTATAAATGACAACTTTAGAACTTGACAATTTTAACAATTTTGCTTCAAACTTCTTATCCACTTGATCTTCAATCTATAAATTTGTAAACACACATTCAAGAGAATAAAAACATTTATTTTTAGTGAATAGGGATTTTCCTAAGTTAAACCCCTTTGAGGTAATTAAACATTGTGAAGGAATAATGGAATTGAAGTATGAACATGAAACAATTGAATGTTCATACATTGGAAGTTGTCTTGTAGTACAAATCTGCAAACTAACATGTGGTGGCCATGAAGAATGTAGATATTGATCTTGAATAAGATGTATGAAAATGCTTGAAAATATGTCTTCAATGCTACATCAACTATTTTAGCTCAACAACATGCATGAATGCATTATGCCTTTGACATGATGAAATGACCTTGAATTGTTGCAATAAAACTTCACTAATCTTCCCTTGAATACCTTTGAAATGCTCTTGTAATGCTCTTGTAAACTCAAACTTGCATTAATGCATGAATACTAAAAATTTCTAGGAGGAACCATGTGAATTAACCCCATATTTATACTAAATCTAGATATTAACCTCAAAATTCAAATAATTCAAGCTAAAACCAAATCTAGAATTGAAATTCATTAGAATCCTGCCAAAATTAAATTCAAAAGAGGGTGTCCTACTTAAGGAGGACCCATTCACCACTAAAGGTGAATGGGTTCTGACGCAAGTTTCCAAGATCTTCCTTCGGGAGGTGGAAAGAACATCAAAAATCCACCTCAAATATGCATAGAAAGGGGGGTCCTATATGTGAAGAGGACCCATTCGCCACTAAGGGTGAATGGGTCCTAGCACCATTTTCTAGGACCTTCATTTTGACAAATTAAATGTTATGCCATTTGATTATTGAGTGTCAGTATAGATGTCTTAGAAGGTGTCATTAAGAAGGGATAAACTTGAATTAAAGGGGCTAATTAAGCTCAATTAATCACCATTAATTAATGCAACCCTAGTTAAGTGTGAAAGTGTACTACAACACTCTAAAACACCTTAAATAAGGTACAAATTAACTACATTGCATTAAAAAGGGAACCTATAGTAATGTGAAGGTGTACAACACATTAAAACATCAAACCAAGGCACAATTAGGTTAGTTCAATGTTGATTATTCCATGTTAAGTAAGGAAAAGGGATAATTTTTCCATTACTATAATTTTCTATTTTGCATGATGTCTAGGCTAAGTGCAAATGTAGATTTTAGATGAAATTCAATGATGTAAGATGAAAAAATATAATCTATATGCACTTTCACTATGCAATATTTAGAAACCCTAGATGTAAATTAACTAATGCAAGTCCTAATGCAAAGTTAATGTAAGCTAGATCTAGGACTATGATGCACTGCAAATTAGAAATCAGGTGTTCAAAATATAGGTTAACCAAAATGAAACAACAAAAATAGGGTGCTCCACCTCTTACGAGATGCAACACTAGGGTATGGTGCCTATTTATCTTAAGTTTCACTCAAGGATACCTTAGAGATCTCAATCCAATGATAGAATGAGAGAGAGATCTGCAATAGGGAGATCTACAATAGGGTGTCCTAGGGTATGCTTAGAAACTGAAAAGGAGTTCACCATCAAGATAGGGCTTGGATAGACTAGTAACATGCAAGACCAAATGATGAAACTTAATGATGTGTAAAACTTAAGTAAATGACCTAGACATGAATGCAAATCAGAATAGAAAACTAGGAAAACACAGTGATGCACTTGGAAACCTGTAGAAGCTCAAAATAAGGTCTAAAATGTTGAAAATTTTGAATTTAAGGCACACTGGGACTCATATGCTAGGTTGGATGATTTAGTCCAAGATTAGGGTTTTTGGGCAGGAACATAAATCTAGAAATGATTAGCTTGGAACTCCCGAAATATAGAAAAGTCACTATACTAAGACTCATATGCCACAAGCGGTATATCAACCCTACTCAACATTTTAAGAGGGTTGAGATCTAAATCTACTTTTCTATCTCTTATCTTCCTTCTCAACCTAAATTCTGGATCTAAACTACAAAATTCTTCTTTGTAGATGTCTTTTAATGATCTTTTAAACAAGGTGACAACTTTGAGAACTTTGCAAAGTTGACAACTTCTCCCAATATTTCTCTCTAATGTTTCTTCAACCTAGATCTATAAATCACACAGTAAAGAGAGGGAAAATTGTCTCATGTATATAGAGATAGGTAGGTTGCTTACAATGGTGGGAATACATAGAAGGCCTCTAAGTTGGCTCACGTTGCGTAGAAACAACAATACCTCCCCTCCAAAGTGTAGATGATCAAATTGGGCCAAATGTCCTTTCTTGTAGATTGGAAATGTGCAGAGATGAAAGGAAGCAAAGAAATTTGAACACTACGGCTTGTGAAAATGTTGAGTCAATGTGATACCATAAAGAAACAGTGAAACAAAAATATTAGCAACAAGCATAGTGAATGACAGAATGCATAAACTCCACCTATATATTAGACATATTAGGAGATGTATATAAAGGAGATCAGGGAAGCATGAGGTGGTGAAGACAAAATTGACACCTCTCTAGTCTCCAAACTAGTTGGGTAACAAATGCTAATAATGCCAATGACTCACTTTGTCCACAATGAATGCCTAAGTAGGCTTACTAGCCTACATGTATGCAAAGTTTAAGGTATACACTAACACTAATTAATTAGTCTAAAAATGTATAGAAACATAAATTAATAAAGATTAATTATTTCTATTTTTGGATTACAATTTGATTTAACTATTGTAGTTATTTTATAAAAGTAATGGGATCATAAATGTATATGATTCTATGATCAAAGATTGATAAATTTCTAATTTGTTGTTCCTAAATATTTGTGGTCTAGTGACATATATAAATGTCTTAATGGATTATCAATTCATTACAATGAAACAATTTTTTCTCCATCAACCTACCAAACATGTATAGATATAACTACAATAGGTAAGGCCACTATGTCAAGGGCCTCCATTGTATTTTCTGAATGTGTTCTAATTTGATTGTGAAATAGATTTGTGGATTGATAATATCATCTTAGATAATGTTATTGGTTGTTGACAATTTTTTTGTGTAGAGATTTATATAGAAGTGTGTGAGACATGATTGTTTATACAAATTTATCTATATCTTTATTATATTATTTAAAATTAGTTAATTAGTGGATTGATTTGTTCCTACAAAAAAGTAAAACTATAGCAAATATAAATATATTTTTCAAATAAGGAGAGTCTATTATGACGTAAAACATTAATACTCTTGAATTATGTTCTATTCTTGATTAATTTGTTTGAATGTTGTTTTTGATTTTTTCGAACTTATCTTGATCATGTTCTTTTAGTAATAGTTGAATATTTAAAACTCTATCTCTATTCATTTGAATCTATTTTTCACATTGTGTACATTACCATTAGACATCATTTTTTTCTAATAAGATCTTAAACCTTGATTTCAGTCATAATTTAATTCCATTTCATTATTCATTATTCTATTACTTAACTAGTTAATTAATTATTTTAATAAATGATATATTTACAGTATAAATATTCTCTCTGTATATCCATACCAAAAATATTTATTATTTTACTTAAGATAAGCTTATATTGGTTTCTTTGTTTCTGCTCCCTTCACTTTCAAAAAGATTGAAAAAATGTTTGTGGCCATAGGAAAAGGAAATAAGGGGTGGGAGAGTAAACAATGTATTTGATGAATTTCTTGTGCCAAAAATAATTTTTTGCATGAGGTCTTGGCAAGTTGAGTCACTTTTTGCCAAAAGTGGAAGTGTTTTCTAATTTGAGAATTTGTCACATTTGACCTTAAAATTTGAAGCACTTAGAGATGGAATCTTAAAAATGTCACTAATCATAAAATGTAGTACTGGGACTCTAGTTTCCAAATATGTAATTTATTTAATACCCAAATTATACAAATTGATTTTCAATGGGTGTTTCTAAAAACACTATTTAAAAGTCGACTTTTTATTACTATACCATGCACATATACATCATCCATATTTTGACCTAAATAATCATATTTTCTAAATCCTTTTGGGAAAATATTTTTAACTCACTTAAGCACGTTTTCCATATTTTTTGTAATTTTTTATTGAATAAATTTTTTTTGTTAATTTTTTAGTGGCCATATTTGGTGTTTTGAAAAATCAAATGTATGTCATGCATAAGATGACCTAAACTTATCATTTTATTTTTTCAAATTGAAAAAGATTTTCTGAAATACGTTTTAAGTAAAAAAAAAAAAAATTATTTTAATAAAAAGTTATTAAAATACTAAAAATCCTTGATAATTCAAATTTATGGGCCTATTTCATCATAAATTAATTGAAAAATAGAAAAAATAATCCAATTGAAAAAAAGTTACATATTTAGAATCTACACTATCTCACCTAAAATGGGTTTTAGTTTCATAAAATAATTATAAAAAAACCCCTGTCAACCATATTGACATAGTCAGTTTTTTCTCTCAATATTGTCATGACCTTGTACTTGTAGGTCTAAGGCTAAGAGTTGGGTTACAATGCCTTTTCTAAGCCTAAATCAAAATAGAAACATGAATTTGATTTTGAAACACAGATAGTACCCACTTTAAAAAGGGTGCCTATTATAAAAATGAATGACTACCTATTTCAAAGTGAAAAATGAGCACTTCCACTAGAGTGGACTCAACTCTTACCTTACCCATGAATAAAACTTGCACTTGCAGCTGGGGGAGCTACAAGGAATACATCGATAGTATAATATAATTACCTTGACATTATTGACTCTGTCTTTGAAGAATATTTTCTCTTGAATATAGAGGAGGAGGTGGATCAAATCAATGTAAATATAAAGAATTTTTTTTTCAAATGCTATGTGATTTTAGATTTTAAAAGTATTTCTACTCTCTTAGAAAATCACCTTGAGAGTGTAGGCTTACTTTGCATAAAAAAATACACCATATTTTGAGGTTAAAACTTAAAACTATTTCTACTCTCTTAGAATAAGAAATTGAAAATGAGATTGTCATCCTTTTTTAATAAATAAAATAAGTTTAATGCTATCTAATTTTAGAAGAATCCATTTAACAAAATAAAATTAGTCAGTAGAAGCATCAAACAACAAAGAACCATTCCCACATCGTACAACACATAAATGTCATCAGAGACAACACACGAAGATAAGGATGCCAAAAGCTATGATTCTAATAGTTGGGATAATATAAATTGACATTTTAACATACATTTCAATATTAACTATGAGGAGAGAAAGCTTTATTCCCAACATAACTATAACTCCTGCTTTGTATGGCATCCATTATCCTCTGAATCATCTCATGGAACTAGCACAACAACACACTCCAACCTACCCTCTTTGAGAGTTGCAAGTGCTTCATTCACTTCATCCAAGGAGAATATAATAGTTTATGTTTTGACATGAGCCTTGGGTGCAAGCTCAACAAACTCAACTGCATCCTGTCTGGTTGAATTGGAAACTCATACAACCTGTTTCTCACCCCATAAAATGGAATATGGGAATTTAGGAATCTGAGACATGAATTCCACCAGCAACAAGAAGTCATAAGAAGTCCCATAGGAGCAAATAAAATATAGCCCCTAATCTTAGTGCAAAATATTGTGCTTGTTAATCCCTTGCTCTCGTAAATGCATATATTTGATGCCCTTCATAGATTGCAACCTGAGAAGATCCATGTAGGTATGGAATTCTCTGATTCATTTATTCCATCAATCTTGTAAATAAAATCAGTCTGTGTGGAAATGCTACTTAAGTTGGGAACTATAGAGTTAATTTATTCTTATAATCTACCATGATGACATAAAGCATATGCAAAAGCAAATAAAGATGCAAAACCTATGTAATAATGTGTTTTTTTGCACCAAAACCATAAATTACAATTTGCTTTTTCTTTTCAAGACCAGGTTTAAATCTTGTTTTTTTCTCAATGACAAATAACCAATAAGCTACATGTGCAACAACATACTCTACATACCCTCCATCAATTTGATATCTTGCAAATTAGAAAAAGAATTAGTACATCATGTTTTTTATTCTTTACTACAATAAAAACAAGAAACAAGACAATCATAGTTGAGGTCAAATTGAACAGCTATCACCCTTAACTGAGGAATCAAATTTAGTGACCTTTGAACCAAAAAATTAAATGTCTTGTTCCATCAATCTTGTAAATAAAATTAGTCTGTCTGGAAATGCTACTTACATTGGGAACTATAGAGTTAATTTAATCTTATAATCTACCATGATGACATAAAGCATATGCAAAAACAAATAAAGATGCAAAACCTATGTAATAATGTGTGTTGTTGCACCAAAACCATAAATTCCAATTCGCTTTTTCCCATCAGAGCTACATCTTCAAGTTCTCTCACAAGTTGATGAGATTATAAATTCCTACTAAGATAAGGCCATTCCATCAACACAGTGAATGTATGTCCCATCAAGAGACCATGAAGAGGCGAGGAAGTTAATTAATCGATTTAGGGAAATTGAGAAAAAGCAGCAGAATATGGTAAGCTCTATTAATTTCCATGACAATGATAGATTTTTTGGTTTAATTTTCCTGGATCAATTCATCCACTTCCTCCCCCATCCATGACATCCCGACAAGGCCAAATTATGATTTCCACAGTAATCTTCACACTCGATATTTTTGAAGAAGATTGAAATACATTGAGAAAATGGATGGATTCTAAAAGGACATCTAAATATACATGGAATTTTAGTAACCTATTAGACATTATAAATTAAATCAATAAAATTTTAAAATATACTTAGATTATGACCTTAATAAATAAAGTCTATATTTGTGTTAACACATGCTTGATATGCAAGCTATACTCTACATGAACTCAAAAGAAAAATTTAGAAGGCAGGAGGGATACAAAACAAATTCTTCAATCCAATTTATAAGCCAGCAGGGATACAAAATGATAGAGATGATGAGGTAGGTGAGGGTCTTCCATGGAAACAAGAGGCTTTGGCTTGGGCATAGAAAGGCCATGACATAGATTAAGAAGACCCAACTTGAGGATAAAGGGATGCCTTATCCTTCAATGATCGAAATTCACTACACAAAGCAGTTCTACTTGTTAGTACATAAAATTATATTTTTTCCTTTTAAGGATGTGCACAAGAAACTGATGTTCTTGTTCTGTCATTCACTAAATATCTTGATAGTTGAAACTATAAATAAATAATGTAAAACATCCACTCCATTAAAAATAACAACTTACCTAACTTTGCTGAGGAAGATTTTATGAAGAGGACTTTATGTAACTAAATTTTTCAAAACTTATCAATTACCTAGTCACAAGTAAGATTGCAATGTTGCCTACACTTTAGACAGGAATGGATTGTAGGTCCTTAAAATTTTAACATACCAATATACATTTTTTTCCTTGCTAAAATTATTTCTAGAATTCCCTCAATGCGATCTCATTATTTATTTCTTTTCTAAAACACAATACTTCAAAGATAGACCAAGAAATAACACAGAGCTAAAAAATAAAAATGACAGAATTTAATAATTTCTACACCATGTTCCTCTCTTGCATGTGAATGCCATCATATTTTGTTTTATCGCAGTGGGATTTGGGAGACATATATACTCTTAACTTTACTTCATGGAAAGAGATATTTAAGTTATGCCCTTAATTATTTGATGAATTACTAATACCACTTATATCTTAGGGTCCATGAATGGGCAGTTCAAATGCTTTATGATAGTCTATGTATTCTTAAGTGCACAATTTACTCACCCTTTGAAACATAGATTTTAGGACCCAATGGACTCTCTAACTCTTATAGGGTTTTTTCACCCAAAAGGAGAGAGATTAGATCCTAAAATATGAGATCTTGCATTAAAATAAGGATGTGTGCAATGTAATATGATGTAAATGAACTAAAATAAATGCAATTGATTGATTAAGATGATCTAAAATGAATGGAAAAGTGTAATTTAAGCTATGTTTGAAAACATGCTATGATATGCAAACAACTATGAAATATGAAGAAATAGAAAGAAATATGAAGAACACAAAGTACAAGGCCAAATATGAGTGCACCTAGATGATGTGTGAGCTTTCTGGAATATCTAGAATGTGATTAAATTTATTTATTTTTCATTGTGGGACTCATTCACCAAGGGTGGCGAATTAGTCCTCCTATCATTGAAAAAGTGTCAGGAACTGATTTTTGACAGCCAAGAGTTGATTTTTGACAAAATGTAGATTTTCATATTTCAAGTGGGACTCTTTCACCAAGGGTGGAGAATTAGTCCTCCAAAAGATTTCTAGAAAATCAGAAGACAATACTACTACTCGAGATCCTACAAAGTCTGAATATTAGGTTGTCGGGGTCAACTCTGTAGAAAACAGGTTGAAAGTCAGTCAAATTTCTTGAATAGATGGTGAATTGATTTCAAGATCCTAGTTGACTTGAAATCCACTTTTCAACACCTTTAAATTTGTTAAACCTGCAAAACAGGGCTACAAATACACATGCACAAAGGGGGAAAATGTTGGGGGGTTAATTAATAGGGTTTTTCCTTGGTCAAGCCCCACTTTAGTAATCAAACCCAATAGAAATGAATGACAAGCAAAGGAAATGATAAATGAACAACATGAAGTATTAAAAACTTACCACATCCTTGAATATGCAAATCTGAAGTGATGTCAATGGTTGATCCAAAGTGCTTGAAAGTGCTTGAATTGAAGATGCAAAATGCTTGATTGATTGAATGGATATGAAATTGAATGCTTGAATGTGTAGATATGGCTAGAGATGTAGGAGATGTAAAATGAGGTTAAAATCACATATTTATACAAATCTTGTGCCTTAGTATCCATTTGTACCTCATCACAGGCCGACATGAAGTGAAATAGGGTAAAATCCTGAAATTTTTTTTGAAATATTTTGAATGTGGGGCCAAGGGGGACTCATTTGCAACCCCTGGTGAATGAGTCCCGCCTGGGATCCATAGCCAAGTGTTAGAAATAAAGTTGTGTTTAATGTTGTTTGTCAGGATGGGACATACAAATAGACTTAATGTAAGCATATGAGGGCATAAAAAGACAAAATAAAGCATGAGAAGGGTGTAAATAACGAAAATATGCCTGGAAAAGTGTGAAATCTTGTTACAACACTGTATAACACTTCAAAATAGGACTTGTTGATGAGTGAAAAGTTGGTTTTTAGGTGAATTGCATTAAATGGAGTCTAGAGGAATGTAGAAATGTCTTACAACACTTCACAACACCTTCACAAGATGTCGTTCTTTGAGTTTTAGAACTGAAATAAGCATCTTCAAGCCAAGATACATCATAAAATTAAAGCAACATAGCTCAAACACTATGAAACAAGACCTAAAAGACCATGAAAATGGGAAGCGTCCATTTTTCGATGGTACATTTAGCCCCCAATTTAGTGAGAGAAACTTGCTTCCTCACACTAAAGTAGTCATTAACATCAAAGAGAAGGGTTTGAATGTACTTATGTTATCAAGATGAAATACAAAAAAAAAGAGGGATGATAAAGCCCCCAAGATGAAGATCCCTTGACAGATTGAATATAAGTACAAAGGAACACACAAGTATTGAGAAGAATTTGAGTGAAGCTTCAATCATCTATCCAACTAGTTGTGAAAAGAGATCTAGGCTAAATGTTTGAAAAAGAGAAATGTGCACTCACTTTGGGGCCACGGAACTAGTTGTCCACGGGGTGAGAAATCCCAAAAAGAAAAGTAAGATACATACGCTAGTTGGTATGCACTCAGAAAAAAAAAAAGTGGCTATGGGAAAAAGTCATGCCGCTAGTTAGGCTTCAAGCTCAACCATGCCAAAGTTATACCCGTTTGATAACTTTAACAAGGTGCTGAAAAACCAAAGAAATTCAAATCCTAGTTTAAGTTTTATAAGATAAGAAAAATAGGATGGCACCATAGGCATGCAAGTTGTGTTATGCAAGGTGGCCAAACAAATAAGATAGCTCCACAGGCATGCAAGTTATGTTATGCAAGGTGGCTGAATGAGAATGCTATGTGTAAAAATGCTATGTGTAATATGTTGAAAGGAGTCTTGTTCAGTTTGTGTAAGGTCAGTCACTTAGGGAACATTGTGTCTAATGTCTCCAAGAGAGGACCAATCAAAGAATAGTATATTCACAACTTAGGGGATTTAGTGCGTCACATCAAAACACCAAGAGGAATGCAATATGTTGTGATAGATCACACTTATGAGGGACATGAAACCCAATGTCATCCACAAAGTGATAAACGCATCACATAAACGACAAGGCTTCGCTAAGAATGCAAATGAAATAATGGTAATGTATGCCCCCACTTTAAAGGAATTGCTACACATCGTTCTATGAGGAATTACTTGAAAGTAGAGAAGAAAATAAAATGGAATAAAAAGAAAACAAGACATGAGAGCTAACTTGGAAAGCTCTATGCCAAGTCATATGTTTTGAAGTTAGGCTACGTCATGTCAAGATGGAAGGAAAAGAAAAGAAAGAAGGTATTTTCCCCCCAGAAAATAAAGCAAACCAAACACATAAGGGATCTATGGATTTGGGGTTGGTATGTTCGTTTCTACAATGTTTTGTATGAAAGAGCTTGGAATTGTCATCATTCCCCAAAGCACATAGAACTGGAAGAATGACACAAAGAGAGTGAGAGAAAAGGAAAAACAAAGTCTGTTTTGAGTCAACATGGAAGAGACATTGCAGTCTTGATGCTTTGCATCGTCCCCAATAGGAAAACACAAGCAAGAAAGACAAAACGGTGAAAAAGATTTTGGTTCAACATGAAGGAGACCTTTCAATCTCAATGCCTTGCGTCATCCCCAAAAGGAAAAACACAAGAAAAGATAGAGGAAAGGGGCCATTTGGATCAACATGGAAGAGACATAGGGAGTCTCTATGCTTTGCATCATCCCCAAAATGAAAACACAAAACTAAAAGAGAAAAAGACAAGGATCATTTGGGTCAACATGGAAGAGACATAGGCCATCTCTACGCTTTCTGTCATCCCCAAAAGGAAAACAAAAAACATAAAGAGAAAAGGACAAGGACCATTTGGGTCAACATGGAAGAGACATAGGGTGTCTCTATGCTTTTGGTCATCCCCAAAATGAAAACACAAAACCAAAAATAAAAGTAAAAGACATGAAAAGAAGAATAGAGATACACATAGAAGAAGTGTACAAAGAGAAGGAAACATCACACACACGATATGGCGGAACACAATATGCACATGAAAAGAAAAAGGAAAATGAATGTGAAGAAAAGACTAAGTAGGAAAATGCAAGTCATCCATCAAGTCATCCACCTCTCAATCATGTTTAGTGTAATGCGAAGGTGATTGACTATTTAAAGGAGGAATCACAAGTGTTGAACTAGGATTTGTACCAGGTTCTTCACTCAGTGGAGAGGATTTATCATTTAAGAGCATTGTAGATGAAAATAAAGAGTTAAAGTTGTTGATTATTTCATCTATGTTAGCAATCATCACATCTCCATCGTCATCATCAAGATTAATAACAACAGGAGAACGAAAGGTTATTTCTAAGGATGGATGTATCAAAAGTGTGGGTTGGATAGGTTCATTTTGTTGCAATTGTTGGGTTGAAATGTGATGTGGTTGGTTAGGACAGGGAAGATGGTCATCAATCTCTTTTGTCAAGGTTGAAGATTGATTGTCTTGATTGGTTTTTGTATGAGCAAGGAGATGATGAGGACACCGATGTTCCCAAGCAGTACGGTTCTATTTAATTTTGTTTTGGAGTTGTTGAGGTGCAAGAGTGGATTGAGACGGCATAGGTTCTTCTACTTCTAAAAGGGGAAGAGCAAGAGAAACTGAAGAGGAAGGGTCAACGACTTTCTCTTTTGCATTATATACTTGTTTGGTTTGAGGAAAGTGAGGCAAGAGTTATTTCTTGGTCTCTTGGTCTTTTAGACGATGGCTAGGAAGTTTCAGGAGGAGATTGTTCAGAGGGTGTGATAGTTTTTTCAATATTAGATTCAGGTGTAATCATGGTTTCATTGAGGATAGGATGAGTAGAGGTGGACGAAGATTTTCTATGAAGAGATAATTCAACAATCTTTTTGGCTTTAAACTTTTGATAAGCAATGTAAAAGAAGTCCTTACAAGGAGTGATAAGTTCCATGGGTTTGGGCTAAAAGGCTTCTAATCAAAAATTACCTTTGGAAGATAAAGGATTAAAGCCACTATGGTGTACAATGTATACCTCATTGCCATGTGGAAACTTTAAGCACTTGTGAATGACTGATGGGACCGCTTTCATTGAGCGAAGCCAAGGAAGGCCTAGCTGCAAATGAAATTGGTCAGATTGCAGAATAATTGAAAATGTTACCTCCAAAGTCTTAGGTCCTATTTGTAAAGTCAGCATGATCAATCAAATCATAGGGCATGCAAAACAATGATGTGTTTTAATTGATGCAATTGGTATATTATAGTTATCTTGATATATATCATGTAATACTAGAAACTCTTATGTGATCACATTCTCACCACAAGCGAGGTCTATTAATATCCCATTAGTAGGTTTATCATAGATTCTACCAGCTAGGTAGAGAGGACCATCAAGAAGATTTGGTAGTATGTCTTTAGCAGAAAAAATAATATCAAGAGATTGAGTGGTTTGGCCCTTTCAAGGGATAATGTCTATTGTGGTGACGAGTTCATCCATAGGACTATCTTGGGGAATATGAGAAGATGTATTAGCTTGTTCATTGTGTGTATCAACAATCATTACATTAGGATTTGAAGGTTCACTAGCCTTGATGAATGAGATAGTATGTTTGGGCATAGGGTTGGTGAAGATTTGGAGATTTTGGTTAGGGGGTGCAATGGACTTATTGCCTTGATCATTAACACCCATAATGGTCAATTCACCCAAATCAATCAGTTCTTGAACTAAATGTTTAAGATGCTTGCAATGTTTGGTGTTGTGGCCATTTTGATGATGAAAATGGAAATAAGCATTAAGCTTGAAGGTAGGAGGTAGGGGTTGATTAGGATCAAGTGGTCAAACATGTGGTAAGGTAAGCATGCATTTTTGGATGAGTTGGTTCATTGTTTGATGGAGGGTGTCAAGTAAAGGGGTGAAATGTCTATTTGGATCACCATAATGATAAGGCATAGTTGTTTTAGAGGCGTCCATTGAATTTTGAACTTGTGAAGTTGGTTGTGGTTGGGGTGGAGGAGGTGAACTAAATTGTAAGAAGCCTCGGTTAGGTTTGCAGAAATTTTGTGTGTTGTTTGGGTGTTGATTATTGTTTTCAGTTCTGTCAATTTGGCTAAAAGTGGTTGTTGACTCACAACTTGAAACCAAATTTTGATACTCACATAAGGTTGTACACAAATGCATGAATGAAGGGAATTTCATCATCATAAGCTTATCTTGAAGGTTAGTGTGAAAATTCTCAAAAAATGTCTTCTACAGATGTCCATCTAGAATTTGGACATCAACTTGAGCATATAAGGACTGGTAATGAGAGATGAAATCGGTCACTTTTTTGTTAGTGTTTTGTCTACATCGCATAAGGTCAGCCATTGTCTTTTTAGGTGTCATGTGCACTTGAAAGTGATTAATGAAAGCTTCTGCCAATTCATTAAATGAATGGATGGAATGATTAGGCAAGTTAGAAAACCATTCTAGGGCAATATCCTTCAAGGTCCTTGGAAAGAGTTTTGCTAAAAGTTTATCGTCAAGGAAAAAATCACAACGCAAGGTAGTAAAAGCATTGACATGGCTGATAGGATCTCCTTTACCTCCATATTTATCAAATCTCGACATCTCTATCCCTTGTGGCATCGGGGTATGTAAGATTTCTAATGATAAAGGGCTAGTGTGAACAAGATATGTGGTTGGAGTAGTTTGAGCTTGACTAATGGTGGCAAGTTGGTGTTACATGGATGAAACAGTGTTAAGGAGTTGCATCATAAAAGGATCATGATAGTGGGGTTGACGTGGAAGGGAAAATGGTGATGGAGTGTAGCTGATGTTAGGGGAAGTGGAAGGAATAGTAAGGGGTGTGAAGGTGGTGGAAGGAGGTTGTGATGCCACAAAAAAAGTATGAATGCTAGTGGAAATTGCGAAAGAAGTAGCAACATAATTGGATCAATGTAAAGTTGTATGGACTTGCGGATTGGTGTAACTTGGTATGGAATCTATAGTTGAAGGAGGAGGAACTTGAAATTCTCCTTGGGTGATAGGAACGCTTGTTGATGGAGTATTGGAAGAGGCATGTATATTGTAAATCTCAACAATTTGTTTGAGCACTTGCAAGCCATCATCACTCTCAATTAAGCTATGAAGGTTCTCAATAGCAAGTATAGCAGTGCTAGAAATGTTTTCAAGTGACAAGTCTTGTTGTAAATGTGCAAATTCCTCATGAATGTTAAAAACCTTTTCTTGCGGGAGAGACTTTTTTTGATTGTCAACATGCATAGGATGGAAAGGTGAAGGCATGGAAGTGGTATTGTTAGGGCCTAATGCACCATTTTCCATACTAGGAGTAGGAGCTTGTGAGATCCCAAGGTCCACAATGAAAGTGCTATCATGGGATGCCATGAGTTTAGAACTTCTTCTCACTAAATTATTATCAATAGGACACCAAAAACTCATGCAAGTACCACAAAGGAAGGGTGAATTGAAATGCAAGCTATTCTAAGAATGTAAAATGAAAGTAACAGAAGATATGCTAACTGTAACAAAGATATGAATACAAGAAATAGAAATGTAGAAAAATGCTAAAAATAATGAAGAACTAATGTCTAAAATATGCAAAGGGACTGATTCGCCCTGGATGGCGAATGAGTCCTAGGATGCAATTTTTTTGTATTTTTCATAATTTTGAGAATGATTTAAATTCTTTTTAGAATGCAAAAATAGGCACAAAATGCAGAGTTTCAATTTTTTCAATGAAATTGAATGCAAGAATGAAATCTAAATGAGTTTTTCACTAATACAAAATGAAAGATCCTATAATACAATAACAAATCAATGTCCTAACTGAATTGCAATGCAAATGAAAACTAGGATGCAATGTATGGATGTAATCAAAAGTGTAAAAATGTTCAAAAGTCGGGTTCACCAAAATGAAACATAGATTTTAGGACCCAATGGACTCTCTAACTCTTATAGGGTTTTTCACCCCAAAGGAGAGAGATTAGATCATAAAATGCTAGATGTTACATTCAAATAAGGATGTGTGCATTGTAATATGATGTAAATGAACTTTAAAATAAATGCAATTGACTGATTAAGATGATCTAAAATGAATGCAAAAGTGTACTTTAAGCTATGTTTGAAAACATCATGTGACATGCAAAAAACTATGAGATATGAAAAAATAGAAAGAAATATGCAGAACATAAAGTACAGGGTCAAATCTAAGGGTACCTGGATGATGTGTGAGCTTTCTGGAGTGTCTGGAATGTTGATTAAAAATTTTGATTTTTCACAATGGACTCATTCACCAAGGGTGGCGAATCAGTCCTCCTAGTATTGAAAATGTGTCGGGAACTAATTTTTGATAGCCGGGAGTTTATTTCTGACAAAATGTAGATTTTCATATATCAAGTGGGACTCATTCGCCAAGGGTGATGAATCATTCCTCCCCAATATTTCTAGAAAATCAGAAGACAATACTGCTACTCCAAGTCTTGCAAAGTCTAAATATTAGGCTGTTGGGGTCAACTCTGCAGAAAACAGGTTGAATATCACTCAAATTGCTTGAATAGATGGTGAATTGATTTCAAGAGCCTAGTTTACTTGAAATCCACTTTTCAACACCTTTAAATATGTTAAATATGCAAAAGAAGGCTGCAAATACACATGCACAAAGGGGAAAAATGTTGGGGGGTTATTGAATAGGGGTTTGCCTTGGTCAAACCCCACTTTAGTAATCAAACCCAATAGAAATGAATGACATGCAAAGGAAATGATAAATGAACATGAAGTATTAAAAACTTACCACATCCTTGAATATGAAAATCTAAAGTGATGTCAATGGCTACTCCAAAGTGCTTGAAAGTGGTTGAATTGAAGATGCAAAATGCTTGAATGTTTGAATGGATATGAAATTGAATGGTTGAATGTGTATATATGGTTGGAGATGTAGGAGATGTAAAATGAGGTTAAAATCACATATTTATACAAATCTTGTTCCTTAGTATCCATTCATACCTCATCACAGGCCGACATGAAGTGAATTTGAGTAAAATCATGAAATAAATTTTGAAATATTTTGAATTTGGGGCCAAGGGGGACTAATTCGTGACCCTTGGTGAATGAGTCCCACCTAGGACCCATAGGCAAGTGTCAGAAATAAAGTTGTGTTTAATGTTGTTTGTCAGGATAGGACCCAAAAATAGACTTAATATAAGCATATGAGGGCATAAAAAGACAAAATAAAGCATGAGACAGGTGTAAATAGGGAAAACATGCCTAGAAAAGTGTGAAATCTTGTTACAAGACTTTACAACACTTCAAAAGAGGACTTGTTGATGAGTGAAAATGTGTTTTTTAGATGAATTGCAGTAAATGGAGTCTAGAAGAATGTAGAAATTTCTTACAACACTTCATACCACCTTCACAAGATGTCGTTGTTTGAGTTTTAGCACCAAAATAAGCATCTTCAAGCCAAGATACATCATAAAATTAAGGCAACATAGCTCCAACACTATGAAGACCTAAAAGACCATGAAAATGGGAATAGTCCATTTTTTGATGGTACACCCTTCAATATGCTTTTATTACCTACTCAACTATTGAAGATTTTTACAAAATATACATTTCTTTAGATCAATGATAATAGTGTCTCATATAGGGCATATCCTACTAATCAAAATATTTGCATAACTATTTTTGAAAATTGTCTAACCTGGAAATAACCCTTCTCAACCTCTAACTATTTGTCATAAAACAATGAAAAGACATAATCAAGTGGGAGTTAGGTTTTGTCTCATTTTTTTTGTTTGAATTTTAGGTAACAAGATGAATTGGGGTTAGGATGTGTTGCGATCATTGATTATTTTAGGTTATTGTAAGATTGTGCTTCTAGATTAAACTGTGTAGTTTAGGTTACTTTATTTTAGGTATAAATTTATGTATAAATAGATGGGTTTGCAGTCCACCCATAGAAATAGGTTTGGGCATATTTTTTCCTATAGGAATATTCCTCATGCCTACTTACAACATACAACATTCCCTTGCTATTACCAGGATGTAGCATACTTAAAGTAGCACCCATCAATTAGATGCACTATGTAGCACTGCATCCTTAGGGTGTGATCCATATCAGGGTTTTTTATTCCAAGAAAATCAATTGGACATTGTATCATGCCTTGACCCTTTGTTCCAATATTATTCAGGTAGGAATGTAACAAAGGAAACTTAGGCCACAGGTGGAATGCAACCTTCATAGTTCATTGATGTCACAAAACTCCCATTGGTCTCATAAGAAAAGGCCCCTATTAGCAAAATTTATTATGTTTTCCATACTTTCCTCTGTAATTATTGTATTAGGGTCACATGGGCCATTTCCTTGCTCTAGAACATAATAAATATTAGATTATTATTCTCTCAAATACAAGCTTTTTTTGAAAGTTCTAAGTGTGTAAATTGGATTGTATTAGAGAAATTTGTGGATACGGGCATAAGTCCCTAAGCATCTAATGACAATAGATATGGTTGGTGTCTTTCATTTAGTTTTGACGGTCAAGGTGTCTTTCTTTTTGGGTTGACACATTCTAGGTTATTTGGACATGTCTAATAGTTCTTAGAAAATGAACAACACTAATAGGATTTTGAATTTTGAATTGTTTATCCAACCTCATTCTTAGTAAATATTAGACATTTATTTTCTTGACTAAGCAATGCAATGGATTGCAGAGGGAAGGTTTTTGCAACTGAGGTAAAAAAAAATTCCATATAGATATTCATAATTTCATGTAGAATACAATTTATGAAACATCTTGTCTATATTCTAAGAAAGAAGTACAAAGATTTTTTACTGGAGAAAATTATATGTGATCATATTGATGTCATATTTGATCTAATCGTATGATCCAACTCAGTTGAAAAGGTAATCTTCACATTTAACTTCTGCTCAAGCTCATCTCTGGGAGAGAGGATGAAACTTCTTACCAGTTGATTTGCTATGTATCTTGGGAGCTGATTTGGAACTTAGGATCTTGCTCTGAAATTTTTTGTAAAGACAAGTCCTAAATATAGATTTAAATTTTAGAAGGAAGTTATGAACTCAATTTTTTGTCTTCATACTCATACGAATGTTGTGGTAGTAAAACTTCAGCTAAAACTTGTAGATTTTGAATAGAAATGTGAATCCAAATCAAGAACAATTATTTGAGTTTGAAAGTATGATTTAAAAAGTTGAATACAATTTCTAAAAATTGATGCAACAAACTGAAGATCTATATTGGTGAAGATAAATCCTAAAGAAAACTAGGTAAATTATAAAACTGAGGAATGTGAAGACAAGATATGATCTTTAAAATAAGCAACTGGGTAAACATAATTGATGTCAAACTCATCATCATGGAATGAAATTGAATACACATGAAATGTCCCCCAAATCTCATCATGGTTGGTATAGAGGAAACCATAGACACAAATCTAACCAAAACAATAGAAAGTCTTTAAAACAGGCTACTGATTGAATTTTGAAATCTCAAGGATTTTGAAAGCACAAAGCATTGGGAAGAACATTAGAAAAAGAAAAAAAATCCAATCCCTAGAGAGCTGGATTCACTAGAATACGAATACAAAGGCAAAGTCTCTGATGGGGTTGCAATATATCTTCAAATTAAGATATTGGCCAAATAAACCAGCAAGGATATGAAAAGATAGAGATGAGGAGGTCGCTGAGGGTCTGCCATGGAAACAAGAGGCTTTGGATTGGGAATAGAAAGGCCATGACACAGATTAACAAGACCTAGAAATTATTTTCTCAAATTAACGGGGCCCACAGGGAGCAAACACCTAATAGTTGCATGACTCCCATGTATGCTTTGATAGTATACTCTGTGTTGCCTACTATTCCCTTGTTTCTCATTGCCATTCAATATTTGGATGGAAGGCTCCAAATATCTTTTATTCTATTGTTTTTTAATTATGAATAGATTGAAGCAAAAACTATAGGGAGACTAATGGGGGGCCTTTAGGAGGTTGAACCCATGACTACTCTGACAGTTGGTGAGGCCATATTAAAAGGTTCAATTCCTATTAATGATGCTACATATTATGAATACATTCTACTGGAATGGTGCGAGGCTATATTTATACAAAATTTTCCAGAATCTCCATTGCTACTTATAGCTCATTCGTGATGTTTTAATTTCAAAGGCCATGGGCATTTCTCGTTAAGTCACCATTTTTTTAATACAAGCAGGGGAGGCTACAGATTTATCCTATTTACAAAGGCAGATCTATATGTGCATGTATCACTCTATGTGACAATAGTTGTAGCAGTCATTGCATTTACAACATTAGTAGTAGTTGGTATCGATTCAATAGTAAGAAATTTTGTCAAAAAAATTGACACAAAAATAACTTCAAGAACAGAGAGAACAATATCATTTATGAAAACAGCCATAGATAAAATCACAAAGACAATATCTTCATTTAATAGACAACAACATAATTGTTTTAGAATGAAATAAAACACAAAAAAAAATGGCTTGAAATTGTACAAAAACTCTAGCAAGTGACTTAACTCTAGATTCTATATAGATTGTGTTCTGCTGTCAATGATACCGATGAGAAGAAAAGTGCAGAGCCTACAGGAAAAATAATAAGAAACCCTAGTCCTCTCTTTGCATAACAAACATTTGTGTTGTGATCATCAGAGGATATATCTAAATTTTGTTGATTGAGAAAGGTTGATGTATAACCTCTTATATGGAGAACCAAATAAAACTCATATGGGGATGAAGCAAGAGGCAACAACAAAAATTTCTTGTTTGTTTATTATGGGCTTCATCATTGACACAATTTCTCGACAAAGTTTTCCAAACAGTAAAGAGGTTTTGCAACATGAGGAGAGGTCAGTCTTGGTTTAGAGAATTCTCAACTTCAAAAATTTACTACTATAGGTTTACCCTGCAAAGATGATTCCCAAATGATGAATGATGTGGATTTGATGCATCATAATTTCAGGGGAAGATAAACTAAACAAAGTCATGTTACTAGAATGCAAAGTAAAAAAATAGTAGACAACCTTATTCAAGTATAACCCACATGAATCCACGACCTTGCAAATGTAAATGGAAATTGTAGGGGCCTAATATTTTAGCAAGTTCAAAAAAATTCAACTAACCTAAAACTAAATACCTCTTCTGGTGGATGAGTCGAGATTCTCCACAAATTGCCTCCTCCTGTCAATGGTGGTGCAAAGTAGAAATTTTGTCCTTCTGATTACAAAACCCTAAGAAACCATGAACGCCAAACTTGGGACCTCAATCTCTATGAAGTAAAAGGTACGTAAGCTTAAAGGAATTTAATGGCAAACATTCATTGTGATGAAGCAGCACCGACGGGGTCGCCAAGCAACTCCGTAGCAGGGTGAGGGAGCATGAGGTGGGCGGGTGAAAACACAGAGATGCGACACAACAATAAAACAATGCTTTTACCCCCAAGCGGCCACGTTTCCGGTGTTGAAATTTCTTGGGCAATGGAAAATGGCTGACAAAATTTCCCAGTGTGAGACAACTTCCCGCCGTGAGCAATTCTGGCGTAAGACAACTTCCCAGCTGGATGCTAACGCATAATATAGCCTATTAGCTAAAATATATTTTAGTGTTTACCGATGTAATGCAGTCTCCTCTGTAGATTACAACCATATATAGTTAATTCAGTGGCTTCTATTTAGAAATATAAAAAATGTATTCTATAACTGACACTCGTATCTCTTTGATCTATTAAGACAATCAATTTTTTTTTCGATGGATTATGAGCAATTATTTTATCGCGCATTACCTTAATGGTTGGGATAAGGATGGAAGAATAGGGGTTTAATTTTTGTGATCACATGAAACTTAGTAAATTATTTATGCTTATAAGTCAAGCACCTGCATTCACATGATACCAAAATATTCATTCTCTTTTGACCCATATCGATCAGCTATCCTTTCAAGAATATAACATAGTTGATAATCTAATAATAAATTTATTCATTTGAATATAATTGATGTTAGAAAAAATGTTTGTTAACATTACATTTAAATATTGAGAACACTAAATTATATTTTTTGGTTTGACAACATTAAATTGAAATAAAGTTTAATTAGTTAAAATAAATGTACTTCTTCAAATCTTAAATTTTAAAACAATCATTGAATTGGCTCCCTAGATCAAAATTTATAATTTTCAAAATTTAGATCTCTTACATGAAAAATTTAAGAACATCTATGACACATAAGGGAACTGAAAATGGAAGTTATGCATATTTATTGAAAGAACATTCACTAACATGTGGAATTCCCTTCTAAGTATCATTAAGTATCTTTGAAGGGTTTGAATATGACAAATTGAGGTGTCCAAGTTAAGAGGATACCATTGATATGCGACAATATCTTTTATGTTTTTGATAAAGGGAAAATTGGGTTTTACAGGGACTCGAAACCACCAAGTTTACATCAAAAGAGAAAGGACTAAAAATTCCAATAGAAAAAATAGGTTGCATAAAAGGAAAAACTGGAACAAGCAGCAGCAATCAGCGAAAGACCAAGAGGGTCAGACAAAAAACTAGCCGAAAAGCCAACAAAAAGACTAGCACAAAAAACCCAGAGTCTTCATAACAGACTCGGTCTCAGCCTCCAAGTTTTGCATGTCCTAAACTCCCTTCTTGAAGGGGTATGTGCAAGATCATCATGGAAAAAATAGGCCCTTAAGTGGCAAAAAATTTAGAAAAATCAGAGTTAGGAAACTTGACATTAAAATTTGAATAAGTTATCTATATTATTTCAAAAATATGTAAGAATAGAATCTGTAGAAAAATTAATGTAGTTTCTAAACTACTAGGTTTGTTTAAAAAACAAAAAAATCTATTTGGTGAAAATTTGAAATTTCAATGGAGTGGTACTTAAATTTCAGGGAAAAAATAAGTAGGTGTCTGTCTGACCACCCTAACCACAATAAAATGATAATATTTTTTTATAATATTTTAGATATAAGTAGAGGACTCATGCCCCGATGTGATGTATATTTTTTTGTAATTTTTTCCCATGTAAATAATCAATTATGAATTTTTATTTAAACTTTTTAAAAAATATAAAAACTCGTATGATTGACCACCTTAACTTGGTCAAAACTTCATGAAATTCAATTTTTATTTTTTTAATCCTATAGTATGCAAAGCATAGAATGTGATGCATATTTTGGATTCAAAAAATGTGATACTATTTGAAAGCTATAGATGTTTTTAAATTAGCCTATCAATCAGGACTTTTGTCGTAATTTGAATAGAAAATGAATAATAATTACTTATTAAATTCAAAGTAAATCATAATTTATATCATTGGAAAGCTGAGAATCTCCTTTAAAACTCTTTTTGTTTCATCAATTTTGGGTAAAAAAATAGTCATTAGCCACATACCCATCATATTGCCACTTTTTGGCCCATCATGATCCTGCACATACCTGAAGGTTTGAATCATCTACGACAAAGGAGGAGCCTTCCTCTTTAGATTGGCCCTAGTTCTCTTTGAAATACCAACATCCTCATCCTGGTTTTTATCATTGACCTCTTCCAGATCAACCACCAAACACCCCTGTTGAGCTTTGTCCAATTTCTCAGTAGCCTCCTGATTAGATCCATGGAGTTTTTCCAGAAAAGGAAGTAAGCCCCCACTTTTTACTTTATTCCATGCTTTAGTATTTCTTGTATGCATCTCAAAGCTGTCCGGCTCAACTCTTTTCATGTCTCCACCCATCTTGGCATGCACAGTGGGGTAGACAGAGAGGAAATCTTTACTAGAAATGGTCATGCCAAATCTAAGAACCCACAAAGCATGCCAGGAAACCTTACAGATTAAACAACTAAGCTTTGTCCCATACAATCTAATGATTGTGATGTAATTATTCTGTCCTATCATCATTAATGAGGTGACATGCTTCCTGCCCATGTGACACATCATAGTTCAATAAGGCTCAGACATTAATGGTTAATTCATAAATATTTAGCCAAATGCACTGTCCTTTGCTCCTAACCCCTTCATTCACAAAAAAATCCGCCACACCATTGGCTTCTCTATAGGCATGTGAAATCCTTATATTATCAAACTTGTCTAAGGTCAAGATAGCATCATCAATCCAAGAATTAATTGTCCATGAGGGGGGGACCTACCTAAAAGACAATCAATAATATTTTTGGAATCCCCTTCAAGCCAAAGGTTTTTAAAGTTTAGACTATGGGGCAAGTTTATAATATGAAAAGCTCCAGCAGCCTTAGCCAGGTGATTGGTTTGAGATCCAAGGGGAGTGGTAGTCACACCTAGAAATTTTCCAAAGGAATCCCTTATGACTTCACCGCAACCTGCCACCCCAAGATTACCTTTAGCCGCTCCATCAAAGTTGGCTTTGACCCATCCATTAGGCGGAAAAGACCAGCAAACACCCTCTCTGTCCTTCTTAGCTTGTTTAGGGGCACAAGGCAAATCAAGACTTATATTCCATTCCTTAGCAACCTTAAGATCATAGGACGAGTGAGCCACTTTCTCAGAGTTGCTAACCTTCTGGGAGATAGCATTCACATTTTCTTTCAGAAATCTTATTATTTTATCAGAAACAATATCCACCGGTGCTTCCTTATCTCTATAAATTATGTTTTTTCATTCTTTCCAAAAACCCCAAGCAACATGAGGGAAAGAGAAATCCCCCAAGTACCATAGTATAGGATTGTGAGTCGGGGCTTTCCATTGAAGGAAAAAATATTCAATAGACAAGGGAAAAACCCAAGATAGTTTCCAATAACAGATTATTTTTTCTCGAATTAAGGCAACAAAAGGATAGTGAAGAAACAGATGGCACACTGACTCTTCCTCCATCTTGCAAAGAAAACATCTATTAGGTATTTGAAATCCGTGCTTGCAGAGGTTATCAACCGTGAGCACCTTATTTTGGAGAAGATCCAGAAAAAAGATCTTGATTTTAGGAACCAGATGTTTGAACCAAGCCTTTGACTAGAAGGGAGGAGAAGCTTGGAAAGAAGTGACCCTGGCAAAAGCAGACGAAACAGAATAATATACTGAGAGTTCATCATTCCAAACAAGATGATCTTCTGTCTGATGAGGGCAGAGTCTGACAACCAGCAAATTAGATTGAATAGGAGCAAGAGCCTGACTGACAAGGCACAAATCCACCCATTTACCATCCACACGATAGTCTTTCACATATGAGCCAAAAAGAGCTTTGCAATTCTCAGCCCACCCACTAAAGGAATAAATTTTTATAATGGGATCATTAAACAGCCATCTATCCTCCTAGAATCTAGTTTGGTTTATGCTTCTAACTTGCCAACCCACTCCAGAATCAACAACTTTTCTTTTGTTGATCAAATTATTCCAGCAGGTTGAGCCTCTTGGAAGAAGATGGGATTCCTTCATAATTATAAGAGATCTATTACTCTCCAAATATTTTCTTGCTAGGATATCAATCCATTCCCCTGAGGAAGAAAATATTCTCCAAATTTTTTTAGCTAGAAGAATCTTGTTAACTATTCTGATTCTTCTAAGACCTAAACCTCCAGCATTTTCCGTTTTGCACACCAAATCCCATCCTATTAAAGGAAATCTCTTTTTTTCTTCAACACTCGACCAAAGGAATCTTTTTTGAATCTTTTCAATAGCATCCGCGAACTTAGCAGGGATTTTGAAGAGGCTCAAAGCATAAATCAGAAAATTCTGAAGAGTGGCTTTGAGGAGTTATAGTTTTCCCGCTTGGCTCAACAGAGCTCCTTTCCAACTAGCAAGCTTTTTACTGAACCTCTCAACCAAAGAAATCCAAAAGGATTCCAAGGGTTTAAGGCTTAAGGGTAAGCCAAGATAGGTGGCAGGCAAGGACTCCACCTTGCAACCAAGGATTCTAGAAATTTTATTCTTTCTCTGAACAAGAGTGTTGAAGAAGAAAAGAGAGGTTTTTTGTTTATTAATCAGTTGTCCTGATGCCCTCCCATACTCATTTAGCAGAGATTTCAAGGTTTTTCCCTTCATGACAGAAGATTTACCCAAGAGCATGGTATCATCAACAAATTGTTGATGAGAACAAATCAGATTGCTTGAAGATGGTTTGAGACCAAGAAGGGATCTATTATTGATCAACCTTTTCAAATTTCTTCCAAGACTTTCAGCCATAATAGTGAATAAAATAGAAGAAATAGGATCTCCTTGTCTTAGACCTCTAGAACTTTGGAAGAAAGTCGTGGGAGATCCATTAACCATTACATATATACAAGCAGTAGACACAAGTTGTTCCACCATTTGAAGAACCCTGTTGCAAAACCCAAATGCCTTTAAAATTTTAAATAAGAATTTCCAGTCAACTCTGTCATAGACTTTTGAGATATCAAGCTTTAATAGAAAGCCTTCAATCTTAGATTCAACCAAGGAATGGATATTCTCATGCACTGTAACAATAGAATCAAGGATCTATTGGCCAAGGAAAAATCCATTATGTTGAGGGTATGTGCAGGATCATCATGGTAAAAAAAGGCCCTTAAGTGGCAAAAAAATCAAAAAAATCAGAGTTAGGAAATTTGACGTAAAAATTTGAATAAGTTATCTATCTTATTTCAAAAATATGTAAGAATAGAATCTGTAGAAAATTGAATGTAGTTTCTAAACTACTAGGTTTGTTTTAAACAAAAAAATCTATTTGGTGAAAATTTGAAATTTCAATGCAGTTGTACTTAAATTTTAGGGAAAAAATAAGAAGTAGGTCTCTGTCTGACCACCATAACTACAATAAAATGATAAAAAAATTTATAATATTTTAGATATAAGTAGAGGACTCATGTCCCGATGTGATGCATATTTTTTGTAATTTTTTCCAAGTAAATAATTAATTACAATTTTTTATTACAACTTTTAAAAATATAAAAAACTCATATGTCTGACCACCTTAACTTGATCAAAACTTCATGAAATTCATTTTTTCTTTTTTTAATCTTATATTATGCAAAGCATAGAATGTGATGCATGTTTTAGATTCAAAAAATGTGATACCGTTTGAAAGTTTTAGATTTTTTTCAATCAGTCTATCAATCGGTACTTTAGTCATAATTTGAATAGAAAATGAATAATAATTACTTATTAAATTCAAAGTAAAGCATAATTTATATTGGTGGAAAGCTGAGAATCTTCTCTAAAAACCCTTTTCGTTTCATCAATTTTGGGTTAAAAAAAAGTCGTCAGCCACATACCCATCATATTGCCACTTTTTGGCCCTTCATGATCCTACACATACCCTTGAGGTGAAATCAGAGTTGGCAAGAGAATTAAGAGTCTAGAAGTCAAAACCTTCGAGATGATTTTGTAGATTGAGTTGCAGAGGCTTATGGGCCTGAAGCCTCAAAGTTCACCACTCCAGGCTTCTTAGGGATTAGAACCAGAAAAGTAGCATTCAACTCTTTTAGGAGACTTTTGAATCCAAAAAATTCTTTAACAGTGTTCACCACATCTTCTCCAACAATCTCCCAGAACCATTGGAAGAAAAACATAGGGAACCCATCTAGACCCGGAGCTTTACTCCCTTCAAAGGAGAAAACAGCCTTCTAAGGAGAGTTATTTTCCTGATTGATCACATTAGGTATAGCCTCTATTAAATGATCCTGGTCATTTTGATTATTTTCATCATTCTCAAAAAGAAGATTTTTAAAGAATAAAACAAAATGATTTCTAATGTCCTTGTCCTCCTCATGCCTTATACCATCCACTTCAATTTGAGAAATTATGTTGACCGCCCTGTGTTTTGAGGCCGAAAAATGAAAGTACCTAGTATTTTTGTCCCTTGCAGATAACCATAAAGCTCTATATCTTTGTCTCCAGAACTCCTCCTCTTTTCCAATAATATCATGCATCTTAATAAGAAGCTTATTCTCTTTTTCCTTACTATCATTCAAATATCCTTCCTTCTAGATTTTGTTTTGAATCTCCCCCAGATCCATCTGAAGATTAGATTTAATCCTGAAAATGTTCCCAAAGGATTCTTTTTTCCATTTTTTTAGGTTGAATTTTACTTCCCTTAATTTTTTAGCCACTCTAAACATAGTTGTGCCAGAGATACTTATATTCCACCATTTCCTAATTTCTTCTTTAAAAGAAGGATGATAAAGCCACATTTTTTCAACTCTGAACGGGATATTTTTCTTCTTCTTTAAAGGCTCTGCAACAAAACTAATAGGGAAGTGGTCAGATCCAATCCTAGAGAGGGCTTTTAGAGAACAGTAATAGTTAAAGAACCAATGATTAGAGACTAAAGATCTATCTAATCTAACTTGGATAAGATCCATACCCTTTTTGCGATTCGACCAGGTATAGGAAACTCCTTGTAAATCCAAATCAATCAGCGCCTAGTTGTTGATGAAGCTCTGAAGATCCTCTTTACTCTCCGCATTGATCTGGGAACCTCCAAATTTGTCTTCATTCAGTAAGGGTGTATTAAAGTCTCCCATAACAACCCAAGACTCAAAAATCCTCCTAAAGGCGGCCAGCTCCATCTAGAAGGATTTTTTGAGACCTTTTCCATTAGGGGCATAGATATTTGATTGGATCCAGCTAAAAGTATCCCTAATATGGGTGAATCTAGTAGCAATATGGTTTGTACCTTCCAAAATTGGATCCCCTTTGATTATGTGACTATTCCAAAAGGTAACAATACCTCCTAAAGCACCATTCGAGTTGTTTCCAGGAGTACTACAATGCTAAAATAGTTTCATCTTTTCCACTTTTTCCTTTGACATTTTAGTTTCCTGAAAAAGGAGAATACCAGGCTTATGATCTCTAACAAAATTGTGCAGAACACCTGCTTGCGGGGATTATTAAGTCACCTGATATTCCAAGACATGATCTTCATGAGTAACCAAGGGAGTTGAGGCACTCCGGGATGGTTTTTTGAAAACCATCCGCAATATCCTGAAAACTATTATGCTCTCTTGTCCATTTAGTAGACTTTTTCCCTCGAGAGTTCTATGTTGCTCCGCAGTCTGCCTTTGCTTTTGATATGGTAGAAATGCCACTTGGAGTCTTCCATTGTTTTTTTTCTTTTTTTTCTTTGATAAAACCTCTTCTTTCTCACTCTCTTCTTGACTATCTGTCTCTTTACTTGATTTCCATTCCTTATTAGTAAAGAGTCTTTGCTCCCAAGGTAATGTCTCCATGATGTCATTCAAATGAAAGGTTGAATAGTTGCTAGAAAGTTCAGTAGAATGGTACTGATTAATGAAGGAGTCCTTGACTAATTCCAAGGAGTTAGGATCCGTAAAGTGATCTACACCTAAAGGAAAAAAACCTTCAGAGGAAGGGAGTAGAAGAGGGATGTTTAGCTCCAAGGACAACCCCTAGATTGGAATATCCTCCAAACCAGGGTTCCCATCTATTTTATCAACTGGGTTCAACTCTTGTGATAAGGGGCTAGCTTCCTGACTCTGCTTTTCTTCACCAACCGTCTGATCCTCACAATCTTATTTTTCCTTAGTAGTTAAGGTATTCTCAAATTCCTTGCGCTGGAGTTCCTGTGGAATCTCACCATTATTTCCCATATCACCATCAGCCTTAATAGAAGTGCTTTGAACATTAGACTATTTATTCTCAAGGCTTTCTCCTTCTGATTTCTTTCGCCATACAGATTTTGAAGAACCAGCTAGTTTCTCTTTCTCTTTGGTGGCATTTAAAGGGCATTTCTTAGCCTAATGCCCAGATTTTTTGCATTTGAAACAAGCAAAAGGGATAGTTTCAAACTCTATGTCCTGCGACCAGGATCCTAGTTTCAATTGAATCTCGATTGATGAGGGAAGTTCAGCATTCTGAGAGACCCCTACACATATTCTTGAAAATACCAACCTCATTCTAGCAGTTGTCATAGAATCAATAGAAAGGAGCTCTCCAAAGGAGCTCGCAATACCATAAAATACATCCTCGTTCCAATATTCCAGGGGAAGGCCCGGAATTCTGACCCATACTAGGACATACTAAAAAATAGAGTCTGAGAGATCCAGATTAGAAGACCATTTTTTTAGAGCCAGAGATGATTTCCCTATAACCCATGGACCACCACTTCTAACTGCCAAGATATCCTCTTTGCAAGTGAACTCAAAAGCGAAAAAGCCCTTTGGGAGTGCTTTACTGAAAATTTTCCATTAGTTCTCCATTTTTTTTGAAAAACTCCCTGACCACTTCAATGTTTGGTCTAGGGCCCATAAATTTCCCAACCAGGGTTCTTTCCATTAAGGCAATATTATGATCAATTAACAGATCTAGCACAAAAATAGCAAACTTACCTTTTTCAGGGATAGAGATATTTTGCACTAGAGGTAAAGATGAATTTCCATTTGGTTTTACCCCAAACAGAGAGGTCCAGGGTTTGCGATTGCCTCCAATGTTGCTAGTGGTCCCCACCACACCTTTGGATTTTTCATTTTTTTGACCAGCAGTGGAGCCCACAGGATTAGCCCCTGGAATATCCTTTCCTCCCAAATCCACCAGGACTTTGTTTCCTGAATCCGCATCATCCAGATTAGTCTCACCTTGCTTCTTACTCAATCCTAGTGCCTATTTCGCCTGTGATTTCTCAATTCATGCCCCGCCTCCATTCCCAGTGATTGATCTTTCAAAATCCTTCTTTTCTTGCCTGTGCACGTGCCCGCGCTCGTGTTCCTCCATCTCCGACAATATCTTTTTTGTTTAGCATGAACCTTGTTGGGATTCAATCATTGGAATTTGACTAGAAGTGATTTGAATGTGAATTTTAATGGTATTATTTCATGGTATTTTAATTCTCCTTTAGTGGTTTCATGCAATGCCTTATTGCTTTACTAGGTTCATGAGATAAATTTTACATAGTGTGTTATATATATATAGTATTATGTTATTATCACAATAATTCCAAATCTACCTATTGGTAAGGCCTTATTCTTGGATTGTATTTTAACTAGTATTATTGTTGATTATTAGATGAGTCAGAAGTTTGGAGGTTGGGTTTTTCATGATACACCATTATGTTATGGTGAATAATTTAATTATGTTTTCTCTTTCTTATAAATTATTATTCACCATATTTAATGTTCATCTCTTCTTTCATATTAGTGTAGCATAAATTTTCACACCTTAGATTAATTCCATTCAGTATTAGAGTCTAATCAACTGTTTGTTTTGGTTGTAAGATTTTTTTTTACTAATCTTACTTTGAGAGAAAGTGTGTACAGAAAATTGTGTTCTTAGAAGAGAAGACTACAATCTCATCTTGACTAGAAAAGCAAAAAAAAATTAGTAAAACAAACTCTGGGCTATTGAAATATAAAATGAATAATTAATTCTACATAGAAATTTGTTGGTTGTTGTATCTAGATGCATGCTACATGTAATGTTCTAAGAAGATTGGGTAGTATTGAAGAAAAGAAGTGAGAAATTTTATAAGGCTTTACTTAATATATTTTGTGTTATAAAATTCTCATGAAGAGTCCAATTCAAAATACATATAGGAAAATTTGGGGTACACATGTACAAGGATAAATACATGGTTAATATTTTTTCAACATAAGATGTTTTACTCTATGAGGATGGTTCATGGTGATTTTATCTTTGGGCACTTGAATCCTTTAAATACACATGCAAGCCTATTACAATCTATGGATCTAAAGATATAATATGAAGCTTGATGCATGAAAATTTTGTGTTTTTCTCAAAACACATTAGATAACATGGTAATTACTAACACTATCTCAAACGTAGTAATTAATAAGGATACATATTCTCTTATCTATAAATAGATGAGGAGAAATTTTATTGAATTCAAAAAGGCGGCCTTGGTTAATTGTGAGTAGTTTAATAAAAAGTATAAGGACAAGAAGGAGGTAAAGAGTATATGTTTCATAGAAAAATTAGAAGGGTTCACCAAAATGAATTGATCAAGATAATGAACCACTAATTTTTGTAGGGTATGAAACGCACAATTATGAGGGAAAAAATGCCTAAATAACAATTAGAGACAAATCCTAATTGTTATAGAAATGAAAATAGAATTTTTGTGAGCTTAAAACAATGTGTACCTTGCAACAAGAAGGTTGTTTTTAGGTCACCAAGAACTCATTTTCCTTTAGTGGTGAATGGGTCCTTGTTAGGGTTTTTGAAACTCATATATGGGTTTTTCTTCTTGATGTCTGCACTCTCAAATCCTCGATTATCAACTCCCCAAAACTTGTAACAAGTTATGTAGCCTTCTTTCTACTTTCTTGCAATATGAATGACATCTTTTGCAACTTGAAAACTTTGACAATTTTGCTTCAAACTTGTTCTCCACTTGATCTTCAACATATAAATCTACAAACACACATTCAAGAGGAGAATTTTTTTTTGATTGGTAGTGAATAGGGATTTTCTAAGTCAAACCCCTTTTAGGTAGTTAAACCAAATGATGAAATAGTGAAATTAAAGCATGAAACATGAAAGAATGGAATGTTGATACCTTGGAAGTTTCCTTGGAATGTAAATATGCAAACTAACATGAAGTGCCCATGAAGAATGTAAATCTTGATCTCAAATAAGATGTGAAATAATTCTTACAATAGATTTCAATGCTACATCAAGAATCTTAGCTCAACAACATACTTGAATTCACTATGCCTTTGACATGATGAAATGACCTTGAATTCATGCAATAAACTCTTGATAATTTTCCTTCGAATTCCCTCGAAATGCTCTTAAAGTGCTCTATAATGCTCTTGTAATGTACTAGGATGCTCTCTTGAAAGTATTAGATGAAACAATGTGAATTAACCTCATGTATTTGTATTAAATCTAGAGATTAACCCCGAAATTCAAATAATTCAAGCCGACGCTAGATATAGGATTGAAAATCATTATGATCCCACCACAATTAGATTCAAAAAGGGGTGTCCTATGTGAGGAGGACCCATTCACCACTAAAGGAAAATGGATCCTAGCACAACTTTCTAGGACCATGTTTCCAAGGGATGAAATAACATAAAAAACCCACCTCAAAAATGTAAAGAAATGGGTGTCCTATGTGGAGAGGACCCATTCGCCACTAAAGGTGAATGGGACCTAGCACCATTTTCTAGGACTTAAAATTTTCCTAATTAAATTTCATGCAATATCATTATTGGGTGTCAGGATAGATCCTTTGGAAAGTGTCACTAAAAAGTCTTAAATTTTAATTAAAGGGGAAAATTAAGCTCAATTAACCACAATTAATTAATGAAACCCTAGATAAGTTTGAAAGTGCAATACAACACTTTAAAACACCCTAAATAGGTTACAATTTAAGTACATTTTAGTTAAAAAGGGCCCTACATTAATGTGAGTGTGTACACCACATTACAACACTAAATCATGGTGTCATTTCTTGAACACCCATTTAGTACCAATTACATTCTTGTTTATAGGTCTAGGAACTAGTTCCCATGTCTGATTCTTCTCTATATGTTGTAATTCCTCTTTCATTGCTCTTACCCAATTCTCATCTTTGCATGATTCACACATTGATTTAGGTTCCATCTTTGAAAGTAAACATAAATTTACCTCAGTTGCTACCACTTTGCTTCTTGTCTTTACCCCTTCACTTTTGTCTCCAATTATTTGTTGTTAAGGATGATTCTTGTATACATATTTTGGAGTCTTAGGAGCAGGTTTTGGAGCTTCTTCTTCTTCAATATGTTCTTCTTATTCTTCCCTATTCTCTTCTTTTAATTGTCCGTAGATAGGCTCATTTCATTCAACTTCACTTGTTTCAACTGATTTGTGCATATCTTCATCAACCTTCACATTTTCACTCTCAACAATCTTTCTCAAATATTTTGTTGAAACATCTATAAGCTTTTCTATTAGTTGAATACCCAAGGAAAATACCTTCATCACATATTGCATCAAACTTTCCTAGATTCTCATCATCTCTTTTAATGTAACATTTGCTTCCAAACACCTTAAAGTACTTAACAGTATGAATTTTTCCAATCCACAATTCATAAGGATCCTTTATGTTGTTACCTTTGATCTAAACTTTGTTAAGAATATAAACAATAGTGTGGATTACTTCTCTCTAGTATACATCAGGTACATTTTCCTCTTTCATCATTTTCCTTGTAGCCTCTTGAATAGTCCAATTCTTCCTCTCAACAACTCCATTTTGCTGAGGAGATCTAGGAGCAAAAAAATGTCTCTTTATGCCATGCTCTTCACAAAATGTATTAAACTCACTGGAGGTGAATTCTCCACCTCTGTCAGACCTTAAACATTTGATTTCTAGGTTTACTTCATTCTCTATCATATCCTTCAACACTTTGAATCTATCCAATGCTTGAGCTTTCTCCCTAAGAAAAGTAACCCATGTCATTCTAGAATAATAATCAACTAAAAGCATAAAATACTTGTGTACCCTAGAAAAAAGGAAACTTGCTTGATTAGGGGAATAATTGATGATAAATTGGACTTAATAAGGCCTTGATTTGGTGTTGTGAGTTGTTTTTCTCATCCACACTAGGTCTTGGACCCTTTCAAATGTATTTAAGGATGTCTTGTAAAGGTGTTGTAAAGTCTTGTAACAAGCTTTCACGCTTCTCTAGACTTAATGAACCTATTTTCCTTTAATTCAACATTATAAAATGTATTTAATTGCATTATCACATCAATCTAGAAAGCTTGTAAAATAAATTTAATGTTATTCTAGTGTTGTAATGTGTCCTACACATTCACATTGGATGTTGTGCCTTTCTAGGCTGTGTGGACTTCATTTTAGTGTTGTAAAGTGTATTTAATCATAGTTTTGCACCTAATTTTGTGTCCCAATCCCTAATTGACCTTCACTTCATCATTAATAGGCCCCTATTGCCCCTTATTATGCATCTCAAGGCATAATTTGATGAAATACCTGACATAGTTACCATATAAACCTTATTTCCTTATTTCATAGCAATCTAGCTGGCAAATGGGCCCCACTGGGACTAATTCACCACCTGTGGTGAATGAGTCCCTGCAAGGTGCGACTAACTTTCCCAAGGTGGTGAATGAGTCCCATTTGGGCCATTTTTTACTTTTGAGTAGGAAATTTTGGAATTTAAGTTTTATTCTTCATGTCGGCCTTGGGGATCCAATTAATAGGAAAATAAGGTGAATTTCCTATAAAATCAAGTCTCTAAACCCTAATTCGTAATCTCCTAACTCATTCACACATCTCTCATCATTCATTCATCATTTATCTTCCCTATCAAGTCAAGCAAGTTAGGGTTTTATCACTTTAAGCCATTAAGAAAGCTTCCAAAGACATTCAATGGAAATTTCTTCATTTTTTTTGCAGAACTCCAAGATCAAACATCATGGAAAGGTATTGGCTTCATTGTTTCATGCTTCATTACATTATTTCATCATTTTGGTTTAGTTACCTACAAAGGGGTTTGACCAAGGCAAACCCCCATACATTAACATTCAACATTTCTCTCTCTTGTCTTGTGTGTTTGCATATTTAGACATCTTGGAGGCTTATAAATCATTTAGGATTGTATTGTAAAGTTTTTCAATTCATCTCTTCATTGTATGAGTTAAAATAACCTCAAAAGGTCAAATTCAGGCCTAAATTTAACAGTTTCAAAACTAGACACCTGGAGAAGCAGAAAGTGTAGACGACAAGCTCCTATTTCCACCTTTGAATATTCAAAAATTTAAAAGTGAAATAATTTTCCATGGGTGGTGAATGATTCCCATTTCTAGGCTCTATTTTGGTTTTCTACATTTTTGGATACCCATTTGTCTGAAATGGGCTCCTGAACAATTTCACAGAACTAGGATTGATTCCCCTAGAATGGCAAATGAGTCCCACCAGGACTAAAAATTAGGATCATTAGCATTTCTCAAGTCATTTCAAGTCTCCAACAAGTTTAAAGGTGCACTTCTTCAGTTTCATTCATTTTTGTTGTAGTTTACCTTCATTTCTAGGTGTTTTTGCATTACACAATGTGTTTTCCAACAAGTTGCATTTCAATAGTTTCCATTTGATAATCAATATCTTTTATTAGTTTTCTTCATTTAAATCAGTTTCTTTAGACATTTCACATTAATCTTTGAATGTGAACATTGCATTTTGGCCCATCTTTCTCCTTTTAGATGAAAAACCCTAGAAGTGCTAGAAAGACCTTGGATGCTTAAATGTTTGTCTACAACTTGTCACCATTAAGACTTCCTATTCTTGTAGGGCTATAGAGGTCTGTATGAATCATTTCCAACATTATGATAGTTGATTGTTCTTTTCCTTTAAAGCTACATCTTGTTTGTTTTCCCAAATGGCAACTTATGCAAACAGTATTGGTAGGCTTTATGATTTTAGGAAAATCCTACACAACTTCTCTTGAACTAATCTTGATCAGATTATAAAAGTTTACATGTCCCATCCTCTATTTCCATAGCCAACTTTCCTTAACCTGAGATACAAAACACTGACCATCAACACCATTAAGTTGATAAATGTTTCCATATTTTCTTCTTCTTGCAGCTACCACAATTCAAACCCCTTTTCTGATTTCACAAGTATTATCCTAAAACACAAGCTTAAATCCTTTGCTACACATCTATCCAACACTAAAGATATTATTCCTTAAGCCCTTAACATAATAGACATCATTAGTAATGTGTTTTCCATCAAAACTAATTATTCCTTCCAACAATCTTTACACCAAAATCATCTCCAAACATGAATAATCCACCATCATACTTTTCAAGTTTAGTGAACTTACTTTTGTCTCTGGTTATGTGATTTGAGCAACCACTATCAATCACCCAATAGTCTTCTTGTCTAGCATGAAAGGAAATAACTAGAGTACCTTCCATCTCTTCCTTCTTGTTTGCTGGACCACATTCCCTTGCACATATTCCATGGTTAGTAGATACAAATTTTCTCTAAAGATAGAAACAAGAATTCATCATTATCACCCTCAAAATTAGATTCATCATAAAAAATTCTAGCATCTTCTCTAACATAGTACAATTTCTTGAACTTATTATCCTTTTTTTCTTTGTTTTCTTTGCTCTTCTTGTGTATAGCTCTATTTGGACATCTTGAAGCATAGTGACCAATATTTCCACAACTAGAACATTTAAAAGTGAACCATAGATTTTAGGGGTGTGAAATGCTATGTCTCTTTTGCTCAATTAAGGTTTTTCACCTCAAGGAAAGAGATAGATCTCATGCCAAAATATAGGTGGTTCACTCAATCTAATGTATGTATGATGGAATTAATCCTAAATGCAAAGATATAAATGCATCAAGCTGATAAAATATATTGATTAATGAATGAAAATTAAGAAAATGTAGAGAGTTTGAAAACACATTATGATATTCAGAAAACACCTAGAAATGAATGCAAATTGCAACAAAAATGGATGAAACTGAAAGTGTGCACCTAAGATCTTGTTAGAGAATAGAAATGACATTAGGAATGGTATTGATCCTAATTTTTAGGCCTAGTGGAGCTCATTCACCATTCTAGGAGAATTAGTCCCAGTTTTGTGAAACTGTTCCAAAGCCCGTTTTAGACAAATGGTTATCCAAAAATGTAGAAAACCAAAATCAGGCCTGGAAGTGGGACTCATTTTCCACCCATGGTGAATGAGTCAACTTTTGAATTTCTGAATATTCAAAGGTGTAAAAAGAAGCCTCACTTTCTGCTTCAAGTGTTTGGTTATGAAACTATCGGATTTGGGCTTAAAAGTGACTTTTTGTGGATATTTTGACTTATCCAATGAAGAGATGACTTGGAAAACTTTGCAACTTGATCTTCAATTATTTCCAAGCCTCCAAGATGTCTAAATATGCAAACACACAAGAAGAGAAAGAGAAATGTTGGATGTTAAGGCATGGGGGTTTGCCTTGGTCAATCCACTTTTAGGTAATTAAACCAAAATAGAGAAAGATTCTACCCTTCAATGTCTTAGGAAGCTAACTTGATGACTTGCAACATATGAAAACCTAACTTGCTTGACTTGAAAGAGAGGATATATGATGAATTAATGATAAGATATGTGTCTATGAGTTAAGATATTAAGAATTAGAGCTTAGAAGGTTGCATTTAAAGGAAATTCTCCTAATTTACCTGTAAATTGGATCTCCAAGGTCGACATGAAGAAAAATAGAACTTAAATTCCAAAATTTCTCACTCAAAATTAAAAAATGGTCCAAATGGGACTGATTCACCACCTTAGGCGAATCAATCCCACTTGGCAGTGACTCATATTCCACAGGTAGTGAATTAGTCTTATTGGGGCCCATTTGCTAGCTAGGATACTAGGAAATAAGGTTTATATGATGACTTTGTCAGGTATTTCATCAAATATTTCCTTGAGATGCACAATATGGGTTAATAGGGGCCTATTAGTGATGATGTGAAGGTTAATTAGGGATTTGGACACAAAATTCAATGGGAAAGTGTGATTAAATACACTTTACAACACTAAAATGAGGTCCACACAGCCTAGAAAGGCACAACATCTAATGTGAATGTGCAAGATAAATTTCAACACTAGATTAACATTAAGTTCATTTTACAAAAAAACTTCTAGATTAGTGTGAAAATGGTGTTAAACACATTTTATAATGCTAAATTAGGGAGAAATGGGTCCATTAAGTCTAAAAAAGTGTGAAAGTCTTTTACAATGTTGTACAACACCTTTACAAGACATCGTTAAATGCATTTTATTCAATTTGCAAAGGTCCAATACCTAGTGTGGATGTTAAAAACACCTCACAAGACCAAATCAAGTCCTTATTCTATTCAATATATCATCAATTATTCCCCAAATCAAGCAACTTTCCTTTTTGCTATAGTACAAAAAGGTAACATACATTTGTACTTACTAGTACCTTTCTTCAACTTCCTTGTAAAATTATATTTTGAACTATCACCATTCGGATCATCTTCTGCCTTTGTAGCTTTGAAGAAAGATTTTTTATTCTCCTTTTCTTTTCCAAATTTCCTCATTTCAAATGCAGTCAAGGTGCCAAATAACTATTCTTTACTGGGGTATGTGCATGATCATCATGGAGAAAATATGCCCTTAACTGGCAAAAAAATCAAAAAAATCAGACTTGGACAACTTGACGTAAAAATTTGAATAAGTTATCTATATTATGGATATGTGCAGTATCATGATGGGCCAAAAAGTGGCAATATGATGGGTATGTGGCTGACGACTTTTTTACCCAAAATTGATGAAAAAAAAGGGTTTTTAAAGGAGATTCTCAGCTTTCCACCAATTTAAATTATGCTTTACTTTGAATTTAATAAGTAATTATTATTCTTTTTATTCAAATTATGACTAAAGTCCTAATTGATAGACTGATTAAAAACATCTATAGCTTTCAAATGGTATCACATTTTTTAAATCCAAAACATCCACATTCTATGCTTCACATACTATAGGATTAAAAAGAAAAATTGAATTTCATGAATTTTTGACCAAGTTAAGGTGGTCGACATGAGTTTTTATATTTTTAAAATTTGTAATAAAAATTCATAACTAATTATTTATTTAGAAAAAAATTACAAAAATATGCATCACATCGGGACATGAGTCCTCTACTTATATATAAAATCTTATAAAATAATATTATCATTTTATTGTGGTTAGGGTGGTCAGACAGACACCTACTTCTTATTTTTTCCCTGAAATTTAAGTACTACTGCATTGAAATTTCAAATTTTCACCAAATAGATTTCTTGCTTTAAACAAACCTAGTAGTTTAGAAACTACATTCAATTTTTTACAGATTCTATTCTTAAATATTTTAGAAATAATATAGATAACTTATTCAAATTTTTACATCAAGTATCCTAACTCTGATTTTTCTGATTTTTTTGCCACTTAAGGGCATGTTTTTTCCATGATGATCCTGCACATACCCTTATTTCAAAAATATTTAAGAATATAATTTGTAGCAAATAAAATGTAGTTTCTAAGCTACTAGGTTTATTTCAAAAATAAAAAAATCTAAATGGTGAAAATTTGAAATTTCAATTGCAATAGTACTTAAATTTTAGGGAAAAAATAAGTAGGTGTTTGTCTGACCACCCTAACCACAATAAAATGACAATATTTTTTTATAATATTTTAGATATAAGTAGAGGACTCATGTCCCAATGTGATGAATATTTTTGTAATTTTTTTCCAAGTAAAGAATTAATTGGGTATGTGGGATCATCATCATGGAAAAAGCAAGCCCTTAAGTGGCAAAAATTCAAAAAAATCGAGTTAGGCAACTTGACGTAAAAATTTGAATAAGTTATCTATATTATTTCAAAATATGTAAGAATAGAATTTGTAGAAAATTTAATGTAGTTTCTAAACTACTAGGTTTATTTTAAAAGAAAAATTCTATTTGGTGAAAATTTGATATTTCAATGCAGTAGTACTTAAATTTCAAGGAAAAAATAAGTAGGTGTCTATCTAACCACCCTAACCACAATAAAATGATAATGTTTTTTTATATGATTTTAGATATAAGTAGAGGACTCATGTCCCGATGTGATGCATATTTTTTTGTAATTTGTTTCCAAGTAAATAATTAATTATGAATTTTTTATTACAACTTCTTAAGAATATAAAAAATATAAAAAATATACAAAGCATAGAATGTGAAGCATGTTTCAGATTCAAAAAATGTGATACCATTTGAAAGCTATAGATGTTTTTCAATCAGCCTATCAATCAGTACTTTAGTCGTAATTCAAATAGAAAATGAATAATAATTATTTATTAATTTCAAAGTAAGGCATAATTTATATTGGTGGAAAACTGAGAATCTCCTTTAAAAACCCTTTTCATTTTATCAATTTGGGTAAGAAAAAAGTCATTAGACACATACCCTACAAATACCCATCATATTGCCACTTTTTGGCCCATCATGATCTTGCACATACCCAATTATGAATTTTTTATTGCAACTTTTAAAAAATATAAAAACTCGTATGTCTGACCAGCTTAACTTGGTAAAAACATCATTAAATTTATTTTTTCCTTTTTGAATCCTATAGTATGCGAAGCATAGAATGTGGTGTATGATCCAGATTCAAAAAATGTGATCCCGTTTGAAACCTATAAATGTTTTTCAATCAACCTATCAATCAAGACTTTAGTCATAAATTAAATATAAAATGAATAATAATTATTTATTAAATTCAAAGTAAGGAAAAATTTATATTGGTGGAAAGCTAAGAATCTCCTTAAAAAACCCTTTTTGTTTCATCAATTTTGGGTAAAACAAAATTTGTCAGCCACATAACCTACACATACCCAGTATATCATCACTTTTTGGCACATCATGATCATGCACATACCTAGTGAATTTCTTAGGATCATAAAATTCCTCAATAGTTGAGATCTTATCACTATAACTCTCTAGTAGAATCATCAAAATCTTCTCCATTACATCTTCATCAGTCAAAGTGCCACCTTGATTTTTGACTTCATTTACTGCAATATCAACCCTCTAAAAATAACTTGCAATTTCTTCACCTTCTTCTATTTTCAAGTTCTCATATATGTGCTTAGTTTTTAACTTCTTTGAAAATTTCACTCTATCATAATTTCCTTCATAGATATATTCCAAATTTTTCCAAACTTCATAAGCAGTGCCCAAAGAAATAACTTTTGTTAGCTCAAGCTTAGATAAAGCACCATAGATTGCATACCTTGCTTTTTCATTTTCTTCATAGGAAGAAATCTCATTTGTAGAAGACGAACCACTTATCAGAGCAACATATTTTGTCTCAACAACTTTCCAAGTCTTGAAACCAAGAGAGATCAAGCAACCTCACATCTCCACTTTCCAAAAAATGTAATTAGATCCATTAAACATAGGGATTTTAAATTTGTGCGCCATCAAATCTACCTCAAGTGGTGAAGCTCTTCTCCAAGGAACCAAAGCTCTGATACCAATTTTTGAAATGTGTAATACAACTAAGAGGGGGGGTGAATTAGTTGTCTCCAATCACAATCACAAATCTCAAGCAATTATTAATCTTCACATCAACTTTAATCTATTATTAAGTATTCATGAGCATGGAGTGAAAATAATAGAAGGCAATATCAACACAAGAAGCACCAGATTTACATGGGAAACCTAATAAGGGAAAAACCACTATGAGGATTAACTCACACTATAAGAGTAATTGCAAAACCATTTACAAGAGGCTCACTGTCCAAAAGGGAGGCTCATTGCCTACAGATACAAAAAGATAGAAAGAAGAATTTTACACAGAGAACACTTTCTCAATGCAACAAAAGATCCACCACAACAACTTCCACACATCTACAGCCTTGATCAGAGAATTGTAGACACCATCAGCTCACTGCTTTCAAGAATCTAACACATTAAAATACTATTGCCTCAATTCACTTGGACACACACTCTTCTTCGAAAACTTGTGGCATACAATGCATAACAACTTTCCATATATTTATACCATCTTCTACCTTAGAAAATTTCTCCAAGGTCAGCTACACACTCTTCATTTTATAGATTCAAATTAGGTTGGAAACTCAACATTCATGTGGTGGAAGAGAATGAGAGAAGACCAAAGCAACACTTAACCAAGGCCCAAAACAAAATATCTGATCAATCACATGCTTCCTCAATTGATACTTATACTTCACATGATGTGTAAACACCAGGTTGAACAAACCTAATGAAAACATCAATGAACTTTGAAGTACACACTTCTGTAACAAGAAGATAACATGTGGACCACATAACATGCTTCACCATACACTGGAACACATCTTATATGCCTTTAGATTCATCTATAGTTAACACAAAAACTTTCATACATAGAACACTTTCCATTAGTCCATTAGGACTATACATACACATACAAAAACTTTGAAACTAGTCGTTTGGATCACCAAACCACAAATACCTTTGATAGAGCACATATAACATCATTAAAAGCCTTCTTCTAGATCTGCGAGACCTAAAACAAACTAGCAGAGGACTACGGAGAAAATACATTTCTCCCAATCCACAGACAAACAACACCTCTAGACCAGTTCACACACCGGTGAACATAACTTCCACTCTTCATTGAACTAGAAGCTAAAATCCAAGATATATCATCCAAAGAGGCCCATAAACAAAAATTCAGATCTGCACAAGCATAGGATCAACACACAAGAAATGTGGATCACATACTGGAACACATTCTCAACATACACACAAATCTAAGTTCACTATTTATTAATTTTCTCAAAAGCACTTGGTAACTCATCATATTAGCACACCTGCAATACCATAAAGATAGCTCCATGTACTCACAACATCTCAATAGTATCTCAACTATACATGTACCACATACAATTACTTGATTCCTTTCTCTACAATAACCTATATTGTGTTGACATTAATGGAAACACCACCATTCTCATTCATACTTGCAACATTTCCCACATGCTAAAATTGAAAAATATCAAATTTACTAAGCTTTCTAGCTTTGCATAAATTTCACTAAGGGTTTCCATATGCGAGTTGCCATCCATGGGTTTCTGTGTGTAGGTTTTCATCTATGGATTTCCGTATGTAGGTTTTCATGTGTGGGATTTCGTGTGTGGGTCATCATCCATAGGTTTCCACCTGTGGGTCGATGTCTGTGGGTTTCTATGTGTAGGTTTCCATGTGTGGAATGTTGTTTTTTAACTACTTTGGACCCTCTGGCTTCTGCATTCTAGATTTCTACATATTTTGAAATGGGTCAAATCATTGAGGAATAGGTCTAGGAACCCTCCTAATGCATCTTTCATGTGCTTAATTTGAAAAAACTCAAAATTGATAAGAGTTGTGACTTTGTGGAAGTTTTCATGCGAGAAGTCGCCTTGCAAATTTCGCGGTCCCCTATGCTATTTTTACAATGCAAACTTGTCTAGTTTCCCACCTTCTAGCTTTTTCATTTCTTCGACCCTCAAAAGTGAAATCTCCTCAAAATTCAATTTCTTGAAAAGGAATGTTTCTCAAAATGTTGAAATGGAAATTGTCTTGATCGGATGAAGGATGCTACAAATGCACCAACAAGAGGGCACATTTCAATAGTTTTTAGACATAGCAAAAAAGGTAGCTAAAAGACAAAATAGAGTACAAGAAAAAATAGAGAAGAGGAAAAGATAGCCTATTTTAAATTGTGAAACATTAGGGGTAGGTGAAACCCTAAGCTGTAATAAATTTGGGCCATTCATTGTGATTAAATCCTAACCATTCATTCTTCTTTTGGAAAACTACAAATAGGGGCTTGCTCCTCATTTGTAAGTGGTGGTGAATTATTGTAAGAGGAATTTTGCATAAATAGAAGCAATCATTACATTTTGTTGGGTTTTTTCTTTGAACTTGCTCATTTTGCATGTATGATTCAGCCTCTGTGTTAGTTTTAGTTTGATAGTTTCTTGAATGTATTTAATGGTGGTTGTTGTTACAGTATTCAATGTACTACCAATTCATGCTTTTGTGGTTTTTTGATGATGACTCACTTTTCAAAGCTAGTCTGAGCTAATTCACATGCTACACTTTAGTTCAATTGTACGTTCATGAGGTGAATGCACAATATGAAAATCTACAGGCCTTAGAAGATTACACTAGTTTTGTGTAGTTGTAGGTTCTCTTGGTCAAGAAGAAACTTAGTTTTATGGGAGTCTATCTACTGTAGCATCCTCCATTGTTACTATTAATTCATAGTTTAGATTTAGAACAACTCTCTCAACCCTTTCTGCTTTTTCTATTTCTTTCAATTCTTTGTTAGAGTAGGATTCCAAGCATCACAACAATGCTAAATCTAATGAACATAGTGAGTTCTAGTTTGCAGTTTTGAGTGGGCAACCACTGTTCATTCATTTCCAGAACTTTGTAACTCCATTTGTATACCCAACTTCCCATGCTTTATGAACCATAAAAGTATCCTTGTGACTACCAAAAAATCACATCAACCAATTGAACTATTCCAAGAATTGTGATGACCTGACACCCGAGAGACCTTGGGGTGATCTTATAAAACTTAGTTGCAGACTTTTACCTTTCAATAGAGATAGCATACTTGTATGTTGTCTATGTTGAGAAGGTTCAAAAACACCCATCAATAAGGAGGAGATAGAGGAGGATAGTGATTACGAGGGAGAGGGGGATGACAAGGATGACACAGAGACAAAGGATGAGAATATCCAGCCCATGAGTGAGGATAGTGACAGAGGCAAGGCTAGTTCTCCTAGACCCAAGTGGAGAGATACAGTTACCACATGGGTTAAAGGTCACAATTTGCATGTGCCAATGTCTGAGAGCATGGGGAGAGTATTATGTCATTTGAGATTCCTATTGATCATGCTACAAACCCAGCTGATGATATTTATTATTATGCTTTATGTTTTTATGTATATCATGCTCATATATATGGATATATTATGATGATGGATACTAATTATTCTTATGATTTCTATCTTACAAGGCCAATAATAGAGTCTGAGGATCTATTCCAACATGCAACTATAGTGATAGTGCCACCTCTTCCTACAGATGAGGATACAACCACAAAGTTCATGCCCCCACCATTCGTAGAGGAGTGAATGGACTTGTTTGGGCCTTAAGTGAGGCTCAGGGGAGCATATGTTAGCATATCTAGGTGCACTGAGCATGCTGAGGGTTAGGTATTAGTAGTTGTAGCAGATTTAGAGGAGGCTCGACTAGCTTGATGATCTAATAGAGAGGTCATCTTATAGTCAAAGGTCAAGTGGCTTCAGAGAGAGGTTGTGAGTATCTAGGCTGATAAAGACCATGTCGAGCGAGAGTGAGTGGAGGCACTAGTACGTGAGGGTGAGCTACGTGGGTCACTATAGACTATGCAGTAGATGACTAGCATGAGTAGATCCAAGTCACACACCAACATCTCTCGATAGGCGCGAACACCTCATCTAGATGAATCTAGAAACCATAGGCCATAGTGACATTGTTCTAAATTGATGACATGTATTAAAAAATTTAATATATATGCACAAATTTTATGTTTATGTGCTAGATGACAATGTGATTTATTAAATAATCTATGTTAGACTATTCAATAAATATCTCCATGATCTAACATGTCTTTTATTTTTTTTCTTACATGATACAGTATGTTATGCTAAATTATAATACACTTATGATTTAATTGCAAAAAATTAAATACCAATAAGGATTTAATGTAACATAACATACACCAGAAGGTATGAATAGCACAATACCTAAAGTAAGAATCCAAAATCACATTGGACCCACTACCCCAAGATTCAAGACATAAAGAATCATGTGTCAAGAATGAAGCCAACGTGAGAGATAATGACATACTATTCATTAACTCTAACAACGTTTCTTGAAACTCACACTATTCAGAAAAGGGCTAGACATAATACTGACACAAATGTGAGGAATTAATAGGTTCTCGAAGAGGTGTGCCATCAATTCCAAATATTAGGTATGTCCCATACCCATAGCTCTCGTGAACTACATAAGGTCCTAACCAATTAGGGATAATTTTTCCTTTCTTTGTCGGGTTAGCATTAATGTTTCATTGGTTTTCATATAACACCAAATCATCGTTGTTAAATGAATGAGGGATGACATGATCATTATAACTTCATTGTATTTTCTTATGATAAACTTGGAGATGTTAAAGGGTGTTGATGCACCTTTCATTGAGCATTTCAAGTTGGTGTAATTGTTGTTCCTTGTAAGTATTCTCATCAATTAGCCGTTGAGGAGTGATTCTTAAGGAAGGAATCTCTAACTCCAGGGGCATAATTGCGTCAACACCATAAACAAGGTTATAACATGTGTTTCGTGTTCCTTCTGATACTAGTATGATAAGCCCATAATGTGTATGTTAATTGTGTATGCCAGTATTTATTATGTTTCTTTACTATCTTTCTTACGATTTTCTCAAGATTTTTGTTAGTTGATTCACCTTGTCTGTTGGATTGTGAGTAGTATGGTGTTGAGAATCGATGTTGTATGTTAAATTTTTCCAAGAACTTCTTCACATCATTATTCTTAAGTGGTGTTCCATTGTTCGAAACTAATGCAAAAGGAAGCCCAAAGAGAGTAATAATGTGTTCCAATATGAAACGACATATTACATCAGCTATTGTTGAACGCAAGGGGATAGCTTCTACCCATTTTGTGAAATAATATGTTGTGATTATAAACGTATGTACGACAGATGAGGGTGGAGATATTTTTCCAATACTATCCAAACCCCGGACCAAGAATGGCCAAGTAGGAATTGTGCACTAAGCTTAGAGGCAGGAGCATGAATTAAATTTTGATGCTCTTCACATTTGTGACATTTCTTAATGTATTCAGAGCAATATCATTCCATATTCTTCCAATAATATCCTATGTGGAGTAACTTTTGAACTAATGATCTTCCTCTAAAATTCCCCCCACAATAACCTGCATGAGCTTCTTCAAGTGTTATAGCGATTTTGGTTTGTTTAAGACATCTAAGCAAGAGGCCATCAAAGGACAGCTTATATAAGATTTCCACTAGGATGATATATCTAGATGCAAATTTTTGCAGAAGAGTGATTGTTTTTATTTGTTGGCTAGAGAAAAGTATCATTCTTCAAATAATTGAACATTGTATCATGCCATTCTCTCGAGTTGTCAACTATTTTTTTTAACACTTCATTTGATTTATCATCAATCGATGCTTTAATAATTGTATGCACAATGAAGGTGAAGTATTTTGGAGGATCTTGAGGGGAAATAAGAGAAGCCACACTTTCCATTGCATCCATGTGAAGATTATCTTTTCAAGGGATGTTATCAATGGTGAATGATTCAACATTCTCTAACAATTTCATTGTGAGATCTTTGTATTTTGATAATTTGTCATGTTTCGTTTGATATATTTAGTTTATCTATTTAATGACTAATTGTGAATCGTGAAATATCATAATGTCTCTAGCACCCATAACTAGAGCAGCACACAATCCAACAATTAACACCTCATATTTAACGGTGTTATTTGTACATATGAAATTTAATCAATTTGATAAGGGAATAGTCTATTTTGTGGGAGGTTTTATTATAACCACTGCGTCGAAGCTAGTTCTGCACATAGATTTGTTAAAATACAATTCCCATGTATCATGTTTGATGGTTAACACGTCATCGAGGAAAGAATCATTACCACGTAACGCTAAAGGAGAAGGAGCATCAGCTAACTGGTCAGTTAAGGCTTGACCCTTAATGGATTTTTGTGAAACAAATTTAAGGTCAAATTCAATCAACAACATTACCCCCTTAGCTAAGCATCCCAATAAATTTGTTTTAGTGAACAAGTGTTTTAGAGGATTAAATTTTGTCATTACTTTTATTTCATCATTCAATAAGGAATGTCACAACTTACTTGTAGCAAATACAATAGCCAAACATTGTTTCTATATTATTGTGTATCATTTCTTATAATCAATCAACATTTGACTAATGTAATAAATAGGATGTTCTTTACCTTTGTCATCTTGTTGATCCAATAATGTTGTAAGATCATGGGATGAAGCCAATGTGTAGAGAATGAATGGTTTTTTTTTGTATAGCGGGTTGCAAAATAGGTGGAGTGACAAGATAATATTTCAAACTCTCTAAAGCCTGCTTACAATCCTTGTTCAAGTCAGAGTGTATTCCCTTCTTGAGAAGATGTGTAAATGGTAATGTTCGATCCGCTAAGGATGCTATAAATATTTGAATGACTTGAATTCTTCCTTGTAAGGTACACAATTGAGAGATATTTCTAGGAGGTGGCATGCTTTTGATAAAGGAAAAAATGGGTTTTATAGGGACCCGACAAAACAAATTTTACAAGAAAAATAAAGATAAAGCATTACAAAACCCAAAAAATAGGAAGCTTGCAAAACAAAAAAATCCAAGAGAAGACCGCAACCACCAGCCCAGAGCCAACACAAGCCAGCAAAAAAATTGCACGAAAAAACACCCAAACTAACCTAAGGACTTTAAAGTATCAACAACCTTAGCTTCAAGGTTGCACATATCCTAGGTGCCCTTTTTAATAGCCTATATCTCTTGGGACGTAGAATCATCCTTTCTCTTTAGGTGATCTCTCATCCTCTTCGAGATGCTAGCATCCTTAATCTTGCTTTTCTCCTTATTAGCATCCAAATCCACAACCAAAGATCCCTGTTGGGAATTTTCTTTCTTCTCAGCCATAGTGCTCATGGTAGTTGTGTTATGTTTAGCAATTTTGTGGTTATGCTCCATGATAGTTTTCATAGTGTCCCTAATTTTGTTGATTTCACCCTCTAGGGACTTAACCTTAACCTCATTATCCTTCTTCATCTTGTTCGTGATCTCAATATTTCATTGAAGGCGCTTGGCCATCAACCTCATATTTTCCTCAGTACACACAACCTCAGTAGTATTTTGGGTAACTCCTTTAGCTTTCATTTCTTCCAGCTTACTAGTGAGAGCCCTATTTTTTAAGCTAAGGTCCTTTATCTCATGAAAGACCCACTTTATAATCCTGAAGTAATCAACAGCCCCATTTCTAGCAATAACTAAAATATCATCAGGATACTCCTAGTCAGTCTTAAAGTAGTGGTTTTTACGGTTAATATTTCCAAGGAATCTGGGTCTATTTTCTCTATCAATGGTGGGATAAGAGGTATAAGAATCCTCACTAGCTTTAGGGGTATCAAATTTATCCTCCTAGGAGTCCTCAAAATAAGAGACTAGTTTCTTAGTAGGGGGTCCTTATTCTTAAGTTTCTCTTTCTGAGCAGAGCCAATGAGGGTTTTCACAGAAGAATCTTTTTTAGACAAGGGCTTTCTCAGAAGGGTTTTCTTGCCTGAATTTTTGGGGGAGGAAGGGACTTCCTCATTCCAATCTTTGTTTGGGATATCTTTTTCATCAGATATGTTGCAATCAGTATCATAATCTTTAGAGACTGAAGTTGTGATAGGGTTAGACAAAGCTGACATATTTTTAAAATGCTCATAAATTAGCCGAATGAGGCCGATATGCAAGACCAGATACTTCCTAGGATTCTTATTATGATCTTCCATGTTATTACTCAAGGAGCAGTACATATAGTGAGGGAAGGAAACCCTTACCTTATGACGAAAATGATTGAGAAGGGAAAAATGGTACTCATAGACTCTAGTAAATCTACCATCCAGCGTGATGTATTCCATTGTAATTCTGAGCACCTTCCTCCATATCACCTTGATAGTCTCAGCCTCAAAGTAGCTGCTGGAAATTTTGATCATCTCTCTCTTTTCCTTATCTTTTTTGGGAAACCTCATAATAGCCTTGTCAAAAAAAAATTTGTCACAGAAGAACTTCATCCCCTCAGTTGAAATACCGGTGACTTCCCCAATGAGATTCTCATCCACTCTGACCTTCCTTCCAAAGAGAATAATCTCTCCATTCCTCCAATGTTTAGCAAAATACTCAGTAGCTTCTGGGTCAGGACCATGAAGCTTTTCAATAAGAGGGAGAAGCCCACCACGCTTGATACATCTCCACACCTTCGGATTTTGTTTTTGCATTTCATAACTAGTCAGCTCCACTCTTTTTCTACTTCCCCCCATTATCGCATTCACCTTACTTGTGTTGCTAGCAGAGCTAATACCCTGAATCAAAATGCAACAGCCAAACCAAAGCACCCATAAAACATGCCAACTCTTACATCTAGTAGAGTTAATAACGATGACCCCATCAAATCTAATGATGACTATAATTAGGCTTATTATCCTTCATCATCGAACAATGTGGCAACTTTACCATGAATGATATCATAATCAATTAAGGCCCATACGTTAGCTCCCAACGCATTGAGAATTTTCCATGTATTATACCCTTTTTGTTTAGCCCCCTCATTAGCAAAAAAGTCTGCAACGCTATTTGCTTCCCTAAAGGCATGAGTTACTCTAACATTATCAAATTTAGATAAAAGAGCCCTAGCGTCTTCAATCCAACATTTAATGGTCCATGAGGGAGGGGATTTTCCAAGGATACAATCAATAATGTTTTTAGAATCACCCTCTAACTAGATAATTTTAACATTCATTATACTAGCAAGGTCAATAACCTAAAAAGCCCCAACAGGCTCGGCCACATGGTTTGATTGAGTACCTAAGGATATGGCCACTACCACAACAAACTTACCATTGAATTCCCTTATCACTCCCCCACTTCCAGCCAATCCCAGGTTACCCTTAGCCGCCCTATCAAAATTATCTTTTATCCAACCTCTAGGAGGAAGACTCCAACACACTCCTTCACGGTCCTTTTTAGCTGATTTTGAGGCCTTTGACACATCACTTTTGATGTTCCAATCCCTGGCAATCTTTAGGTCATAGGAAGAACAGACCACAACCTCCATCATATTCTCTTAATGAGAGATGATACTGAAGTTTTCCAGAATTAATCTAAAAAAATTCTCATACACAATGTTCTCTGAAGTTTCCTGATTCCTGAAGATTCTATTATTTTGTTCCTTCCACACACCCCAAGCTATATAAGGGAAAGAAAAATCCCACAGTCTTCTAATAGAAGGATTCAGAGAAGGAGCATTCCATTGGATAAAAAAGTCTTCGATGGAATTTGGAAAAACCCATGAAGAATTCTAGAGAGCCATAAATCTACCCCATATAGCAGTGACATACAGACAGTGAAGAAACAAGTGGTTAGTAGTTTATGCCTCTTCTTTACACAAGTAGCATCGATTAGGGATCTGAATACCAGGATTGCAAATATTGTCAACTATGGGCACTTTATTTTGAAGAAGGATCCAAAAAAATATGTTAACTTTGGGATTAAAAATGTTTTATCCAAGATTTAGCCCAAAAGGGAGGGGGCATGAAAAAGGGACAAAAAGGAGACAACAGAAGAAATAGAGTAGCTGCTAGAAGGGTTAGCAGTCCACACTAAGAGATCATCTAGCTGACTCAACCTCATCCTAATATACATTGAAGAGGATTGAAGCAAATCAAGATCCGAGCTAATCTGGTGCAGATTCACCCAGCCCCCATTTCTCCAATAATCCTTGACATGAGTTCCAAAAGTCACTTTGTAGGTATCATCCCACCTATTGAACCTTTCATCAAAAATTAGGGGCACCTTCAATACACATCTATCTTCCCAAAACCTTGCTTGATTCCCACTTCTTATGCTCCACCCAACTCCTAAATCCATAATATTTCTCCCTCTCATTCTAGCAAGCTGATCCAAGGGGAAAATTTGGAGAGTCTAACAGAGCCTTAAGAGATCCAATATTAGCCATATATTTTCTTTTTAAAATATTTTTCCATTCTCCATTAGATGAGAAAGCTCTCCAAATTTTCTTAGCAAGGAGCATCCTATTCATCATTCTAATATTTCTTAGACCCAGACCTCCCAGTCTTTTAGGTCTACAAACAGAGTCCCAACCAATGAGCAGAATTCTTTTTCTTTCTTCAACACCTGACCAAATAAACCGTTTTTGAATTTTTTCAATAGCATCCGCATATTTGGCAGGGATATTAAAAATACTTAAAGCATATATCGGAAGGTTCTGAAGAGTATCTTTGAGGAGATGGATTTTACCTGCTTGACTGAGGATAGCTCTTTTCCATCCAATGAGATTTTTACTGAACCTATCCACCAACGAACTCCAAAAGGAATTGGGAGGCTTAAGGCACAAAGACAAGCCAAGATAAATAGAAGGTAAGGACTCCACTCTGCACCCAAGAATTCTAGCAATCTTATTCTATCTGGGTTCAAGAGTGTTGAAGAAGAAGATAGAGCTTTTCTATCTGTTAACCATCTGACTAGAAGCCCTCTCATACTCATCCAATATTTTTTTCAAATTCATAGCTTTAGCCACTGAAGATCTCCCCATCAACATGGTGTCATCAACAAACTATTGGTAGGAACAAGTCAGATTCCTGGAAGAGGGCCTTAAACCCATTAATGATCCCTGCTCGACCAATCTTTTCAAGTTTCTCCCAAGGAATTCCACCATAATAGTAAATAAGATAGGGGAGATTGGATCACCCTGTCTTAAACCTCTTGAGTTATTAAAGAAACGTGAGGGAGACCCGTTCACCATGATAGAAATTGATGTGATAGAAAAGAGCTGACCAACCAACTAAAGGACTCTATTATTGAAGCCAAATGTCCTTAAGATTTTGAGTAAAAATTCCCACTCCACTTGATCATAAGCTTTTGAAATTTCCAATTTTAGGAGAAAGCCTTCGGTTTTAGATTCCACCAAGGAGTGAATGTTCTCATGGATAGTAATTATAGAGTTGAGGATCTGCCTACCAAGAATGAAGCCATTCTACCGAGGTGAAATTAGGGAGGGTAGAATAATGAGAATCCTAGAAATCAGAACCTTAGAGATGATTTTATAGAAAGAGTTACAAAGGCTTATAGGCATAAAAGCTTCAAACTCTACAACTCTTGATCATTTGGGAATTAGGACCAGGAAGGTAGCATTAAGTTCCTTTAGGAGACTCCTTGAGCCAAAAAATTCTTTAACCACATTCACCACATCATCTTCAACAATCTCCCAAAACCAATGAAAGAAGAACGTAGGAAACCCATCAAGGCCTGGGGCCTTGTTCCCTTCAAAGGAAAAGACCGCTTTCTTAATTTCTTCCCTAGAAGGAATAGAAGCAAGCATTATGTTATCTTCTTCCCAAAAAAGTTTAGGGATGGCCTCTAAAAGGTAATCTTGCTCTTCATAATTGACTCCATCATTCATCAAAAGGAGATTACTAAAGAAGAGGACAACTTGCCTTCTAATGTCTTCATTCTTCTCAAAACTGCTTCCACCTCGATGCCTAAAGGTAATTTTATTTGTATCCACCTCAGTTCCTTTGTGAGATATGATAAAACCTAGAAAATTTCCACTATCTACACCAAATACACACTTTTTTGGATTCAATCGCATGTATTTTTTAAGTCGCTTAAAGATCTTCCGAAGAAAATTTGCATTATCTTGTCATGTTAAAGATTTAGTGAGAATATCATCAACATAATCTTCCAAGATCTTGTGTATGTAATCATGGAATATTAGTGTCATAGCTCATTGATATGATGCAACTGCATTTCTCAATCCAAAAGGCATCATAACCTAAAAAAATGTTCCCCAAATAGTTGTAAATGTTGTTTTAAACTAATCTTGAAGGTTGATGAAAATTTGATTGTATCCAAAAAATCCATCCATGAATGACAACAAAGCATGCCCCACAGTCAAATCTACTATCACGTCAATATTAGGAAGAGGAAAGTCATCTTTTAAAGACTACTTTATTTAGATCATGAAATTCCATACACATCCTAATACAATTGTTAGGTTTTGTGACTGGGTATGTGCAGGATCATGATGGGCCAAAAAGTGGCAATATTATGGGTATTTGTAGAGTATGTGGCTGATGACCTTTTTTTTACCCAAAATTGATGAAACGAAAAGGGTTTTTAGAGGAGATTCGATAGGCTGATTGAAAAACATCTATAACTTTCAAATAGTATCACATTTTTTTAATTTGAAACATGTGTCACATTCTATGCTTCACATACTATAGGATTAAAAAAAGAAAAAATAAATTTCATGAAGTTTTGACCAAGTTAAGGTGGTCAGACATACGAGTTTTTATATTTTTTAAAAGTTATAATAAAAAATTCATAATTAATTATTTACTTGGAAAAAAATTACAAAAAAAAATATGCATCACATCCAGACATGAGTCCTCTACTTATATATAAAATCTTATAAAAAAATATTATCATTTTATTATGGTTAGGGTGGTCAGACAGACACCTACTTTTTATTCTTCCCCTAAAATTTAAGTACTACTACATTGAAATTTCAAATTTTAACCAAATAGATTTTATTTATTTTTAAATAAACCTAGTAGTTTAGAAACTACATTCAATTTTCTACAGATTCTATTCTTACATATTTTTGAAATAATACAGATAACTTATTCAAATTTTGACGTCAAGTTGCCTAACACCGATTTTTCTAAATTTTTTGCCACTTAAGGGCCTGTTTTTTCCATGATGATCCTGCACATACCTGACTACAACAATGTTTGAGATCCAAGGAGAATAATCTATAGGTCTTATGAAACCAACATCAAGAATTTTTTCAATTTCATCCTTAACTAGCAAGGTTATCTTAGGATTCATCTTTCAAATATTTTTTCTAACAATCTTGGAATTTTCAGTGAGGACTATGTTGTGTGTTACAATCTTAGGGTCAATTCCTGACATATCTGAATAAGTCCAAGCAAAGAGTTCAGGAAAGTCATGAAGCATGGTTGCAGTATCTTCTTGTTCACCATCATCGAGGCATTGTCCTATCTTAATGACTTTTTCTTTATCATTGATGTCCATTGCTATATTTATTGTATCCCCTAAAGGAATTGTGTTTGATCTTGAAAATTCAGGATTGTATTCTTCACTATGCATGTCTGTCTCACTGTTCTCTTTTTCTCCATCTACTTGTTTGGTGTTTATTGTAGCACATGTAGCCTTGTTCTTGTGAGGAGGAGTAGATGGTTTATCATAAACTCTAATCCTTTGCTTCAAGGCTTCATCATTTTCAAAGTACTCCCATGATGGTGGTAATTCCATATCAAGTAATTCAGGATGTTTCAAAGTGAGACTGATTTTTGGTTTGCATGTAATGGTGTTGATGTTTAATAAAGGTATTTTCTTTGCTTGTGTTATATTAGAAGGATAGTATCCCATACCATTTTTTGTTTCTTGCGTGTTAGGTTCTATAGGGACACAAATTCCTTGCTCTTTCTTTCCACACCCTTTTCCACTATAACCTAATTGTTTCAGAAGTTCATAACCTCTACCATAAAGTTCTTCCATTACTTTTGGGTTTGGTGGTTGTTGACAATCTATCTCATCGAAATTTGTTGTGTAGCTGGTGTCTTGTTCAAGAGTAGATGTTTGTGAGTTTTCTCCAAAATTTTGTGTTGACATGACCATTGGTTCCTTTTTATTTTCATGCTCTTTCCTTGTGATTATATATTCCCTCATGAATGAAGGTGTGAACTCCAAGGAACCCCAATCATCATCTGCTAATTTTGACACTATTTCCATCTCTTGTTTTTCCTCTGTGATAGGCTCTATATTTCATGTTGGAATTAATGTTTTTAGAAGAATGGGGTAAATGCAAGAAGATGAGTACACAAAACGTGGAAGTTTTTCCCTTAGGAAAAAAAAAATTGGCTTGCAAAAAATGGGATCCCGTTTTTAAAAAGCGAGATCACATTTTTAAAAAATGGGATCACGTTTAGCTTCAAGATCCTATTTTTTAAAATCGGGATCCTGTTTAGCTTTGGGATCTCGAGCCTAAATTTAAAAAATGGGATCCCATTTCCGTTTTGAAAACTTTCCATTTTTGGAAAAAATTTAAAACGAGATCCTAGTTTGAAATATTTCCAAAAATAGAAAAATCCAAAAATGGCAAGTTTGCAAAACAAGATCCCATTTTGAAAACTTTCCATTTTTGTAAAGTTTTCAAAACAAGATCGGGATCCCATTTTGAAAACTTTCTGAAAATGGAAACTTTCCATTTTTAGCAAATTTCAAAATGGGATCCCATTTTACAAAACAAGATCTCGTTTCGTAGAACCATATAAAACGAGATCCCATTTTTTAAAATATGAATTTTTGGTTAGGTTTTTGGCTTATTTTATGGTTCGAGAAATGGCTTGGGGACCCAAACCTAAGCTTTGGACTTGGTTTGACCTGCAACTTGAAGGTCATGTTAATGTCACAGGAAAATAGTGACTTTGGACATATGTTTGAAGACTTATTTTGCCGATGTTTTTTATGAAATTAAAACCCATTATAGATGAGACAGTGCAAATTCCAAATATGTAAGTTTTTTACAATTTAATTTTTTTTAATTTTTCAATTAATTTCTAATGAAACTGGTCCATAAACTTAAATTATTAGGGTTTTTTGTATTTTGATAACTTTTTTTAAAAAATATATTAACATACTTTAGACAATTCTTTTCAATTTTAAAAGAAAATCAAAATATGATAAGTTTAGTCCATCTTATGTGTTGTACATGACGATTTTTCAAAACGACAAATATGGCTAGTAAAAATTTAATAAAAAAAAAGTCAATAAAAAATTACAAAAAAATTATTGAAAACGTGCTTTAGTGAGTCACAAATATTTTCCCAAAAGGATTTAGAAAAATACAATAATTTAGGTGAAAATATGGATGTTGTACATGTGCATGGTATGGTAAAAAAAATTGACTTTTAAATAGTGTTTTTTAGAAATGCCTATTGAAACTCAATTTGTACCATCTGGGTATTGAAATAAATTACATATTTCGAAACTAGACTTTGAATACTAAATTTTATGATTAGCGATTGTTTTCAAGATTTTGTCTCTAAGTACTTCAAATTTTAAGGTCAAATGTGACAAATTCTGAAAATCAGGGAAAACACTTCCATTTTTTGGCCAAAAAGTGGACTCAACTTCTTGTACACACCCACTGGTAGTTCCCCTTTCAATTTGCAAGAAACTTTCATGCTCAGGGATCATTTCAATTTGATATACTTTATTCTTATAAACATACTTAATAATGCGATGAAGAGTCAAAGGAACAACATGCATCTCATGAATCCATGTCTTCTTAAAAGAAGATTGTATGAAATTTCATGAGGCATATCATGGATAGAAGTTTGTAATTTATCCTTTCTAACTAAAATGGGTAAGGTAATCACACTGAGCAGTTGCTTTCCTACATTATCAAATCCATGAGTTGATAGGGAATCAGGTTTTATTTGTGATTTATCTACTCCCAACTTATCTAAAAGATGTACACTACACACAGCCAAAGCTGAGCCATTATCAACAAGTGTCCTTTTTATTCCCTTGGTATTGTATGTAGCTATTATCATGAATGCATCATATCTCTTTCATGTTTCCAAGGGAGGGAGCTCATGTTGGTGAAAGGTAATGTCTACATTAACTATATTCATTCCTTGTATTAGAGTTTTCATATTGTTTGCATTTGTACTAGGAGAAACCACAACTTGTTGCAAAGTCGTTTGAAGCATGGTTTGGTAACTAGGTGAAACTTGAATAAGATCCCATAAGAAAATCTTAGCCAAAGTAATCTTAAGTTGCTTAACAAGGTCATATTCCTTTCCACTATGTGATGGTAAATGAGGAGCACTAGGCAACATATGATTCAGTAATGGTAATGAAATAGGAGTAGGTTGAGGTTGTCTATTATTCCTTGTGTTGAATGTGCGAGCAAAAATTTTATAATTCAATTGTTGTGATACATTCTCTTCGGGTGCATCAAACATAAGGAAAAATTTGTTTGAAGGTTGAGTTTTATTTGAAGGTGAATAAAAGTATAAGTTGAGGTTGAATAACATTTACTTTATTTTACTTAGACTTAGTTGAACAAGTCTTAGTGGATGAACCTTGCAAGAGGAAGTCCTCAAAGGCTTCATCTAACATGTCAAAGTCACCACGATTGAAAGGTTTGTGTTTGTTAATAGGTTGAGTTTGGGTAACATTTACTTCACATAGGTAATGTTTGTTTGAACAAACCTTAGTGGATGAACCTTGCGAGGTGAAGTCCTCAAGGGCTTTGTTTAATATCTCAAGGGCATCATGACTAAAATGCTTGAGGTTTAAGATAACTTTGAAAAAGGGTGTTAACATGCTTAAGTACGCATACATCTATGCACGTTTAAGTTTAATGTTTTTTGTTTTATGTTTTGATTTTCTAATGAATGAAGTCTACAACAAAAAATACGAAAATCTAATGAGCTATCTTTCTTAAGAAAATGTAAACATAAACTATGAAAATGCATAAAATAGTAAATTTGCAAATTGAAACAACAAACTAACTACAACAAACAAAAGCACATAAATGTAATGTTAAACACCAAAAGCTGTAATCTCAAACTGTAAGGGACTAAGACACCACGTAGGGCATCTTGGTCCTCTTGATGAAATTCAAAGATTCAAGACACTGGAACAGATAACACAAAACTTAGATAGGATTCTAGATCAAAAACCCTGAGAGGGACTAAGATGCCAGTAAGGGCATTTTAGTCCCAGTAAAGGTTTTTTTCAAAAAAATAGTAAGATCTAAGTTGATAATAGTGTCTGCAGGTTGTCTACCCAAGGACTTGATGTTTGGAAAGAAGAAATAGTGCAAATGGATGTAAAGAAAAGCAACTAATGACAAGTAATTGAATGCAATATTTGGATGCAATTTTTTAATTTTCTATGCAATGACAATGTTTCTAAATGCAATTAAGATAATGAACAATGTGATTTTTAGTTTTTCAATGAGATGAAATGATGCAATAAAGTGAAGTTGCAACCTATATGCACTTTCACTAATGCAATATGCAATGCAAGAATGAATGCAATCTAGATCTAAGGACTTTAATGGACTCCAAATCATAAATGAAATGGATGCTCACAAGTCGGGTTCACCAAAATGATTGGTTGAAAAATGGATACCTTAGAGATATCACTCTTTCTCCACTAATCATTCACTAATGTACTAGGAATCCTAATTGGATTGAGTAGACCAACCTCACAAGGTGACTCAATTCATAATGAGGGGACCTAGGAGGAGGTTCTTTAATCTTTAAGGGTTTCACCACTAGGCAAACGCTTGGAAAAGACAAACAAGCATTTAACCTACAAACCATAGTTATGCAAGCTAAATAAAGAGTGCAAATGATGAAATTATGCAATAGCAAGGTAGGATGTGTGTACCTAGGAAGTATGGAGATGATGTGAGGATTCCAAAAATACAAAGAAGCTATCAAAATATGCTAGGGAAGAAAAAGACACCCAAGATGGCGTATTAGTCCTGCTGTCGTTTTTTGAGGAAAATGTAGAGACTTCGGATCTTGAAAAATCTCTAAAAAATATGTCTAGGAGGACTAAGACGCCCAAGATGGCGTATTACTCCCATTCTAAATTTCAAGAATTTTTGAGTGTGGTCCCAAAACTTAAGATCTGTACTTCCTTCTTCACTAATTCCTCATATCTAAATTTGTAAAAATACCTGCAGAACAAAGGAATTTGGATTGATTGTTTATGGGGGTTTTCCTTGGTCAAACCCCTTGTTTAGTAATTAAACCTTGATGAAAAAGCATAGATTTGAAAATTGAAATATGTGTGTGCCCTAATCTTAAGTGTGTCTAAGATTATGCAAGCTAGGTGTTGATGATGTTTTCTGCACAGCAACAACTCAAACAGAATATGATATCCTATCTCTCTTGAAAGGTAAATCTCTATCAGCAAGCCTCAAGAGATAACCCCAAGGTCTCTAATGTCAGGTCTTGACAATGCATAAACAACTCAGTGATAAATGTGAAAATGCTGGTAATCACAAAGGGACCTTACTACAAGCAAAGACTGAATCATGAATTTATCAGATCTGGCAATGTAATGATACTTCAATCCTAAATCTAATCCAAATAATAAAGAAATAACAAAAGGTTAGGGTTTCAAAGAGATATCTAAATTTTACTACTCCCAAGATTAACAATGCAAATGATGAAATACTTGAAATGTACCAATCCCTCATAAACTAATTCCTACTTGACCAAGATAAATCTACAATCTCACAGAAATAGTGCAATCTTCTAAGGTAATTAATATTCTCAGATCGTGAACATTCATCCAAGACAAGCCTAAGGCAATTGAAATGAATAAACTTCCACAATCAAACTAAGCACAATGAATATACGATCCAGGCTAACTTTACACAGCAACTAATAGTCAGCTAGCTGCAAAAAATATGGACCCGGATTGCTGCAAACACTTCAAGCATCAAATCATGAACACCATTGAATCAAATCTAACATACATCTAATAACCTTGAGCAATTTGAAAGATAGAATCATAAGAACCATGCAAGATAATTCAACACAAAAGAGATCACCAGAAAAATCACAATGCCCTTCAATTATATTGAATCATCCAATTTCAGCAACAATTCTAATGTTCTGTTACAACACTTGCTCCAAAATTGACTAACTCCTAACCCTAATTCTTACTTTACTACCCTAATTGCTTCCAAAACCTATCTTCAGCGACTTCTACTAATAATCCCCCTTTACAAATGAGGCGAAATACCATATTTATAGAAAACCCTAGAACATGTTGGCCCATTATAGATTTTACAATAATAAAAAAAAAGCCCAGACAGGTCGGGCAAGAGAAATTTGAAATAAGATAAGATATGCATTAAATGCATGGGACTCATCCAAGTCGGCCTGGGATTTAAAATGTAACTCGATCCAATGCATGTGAAGCACAATTCCCAATGCAATCGATCATTAACTGGCCCCTTCATCCTTGTCTTAGTTTATCTGGTATCTTGAGGAAAATACTCTCCAAGTTGGCCACAGGTGAATTAATAAATGCCTTAAATCCTCCTTCAATTGAATTAAACCCAGCTTGCACTCAACAAAAACTAGCATCAATAAAATCTCATAAATAATATATTCAAATAAATCTAAGAAAAAATTGAAATCCCGTGAAAAATCGTTAATGCAAAATTTCTACACAGTTTGGGATTTTCACCCCTCCGTGGAATCCAAGCCAGAAGGGATTTTCGAGAAAATTCGGACCAGGTGGATTCTAGCGAGAACAAAAAACATTCAAAAAATATCCAGAAAATGAAGGGGCAACGGGATTTCGAGAAAATACAGAGGGAGCAAAAATCCACGAAGTAGGCAAAACTCTGGATTTTCAGGAAAATGCAACAGTAAAGAAAATCGGGAAAATCTGGAGGAACAGGAAAATTCCGAAGCTGAGGGAAAACCCAAATTTCACAGCCCTTCACACAATTTCCCTCAAATTGATCGAAGATCACAAATTTGAGGACCCAGGCTCAAAAGAAAAATCATTCATTAATGGATCTAGACTTAGAATTCACTGAAGGGCAATTCGATCAGTATCGGTGATGGCTCGAAAGTCGTAACCCTAAATTTTAACCATGAACGCACAGAGCAAGCCACGAAATGCCCAAACACACAAGAATTCAGACTCCAAGAAAGAAATCTCGTTGAAGCACAGCAGGATTGAACATCCCAACCTAGGAGAATGCAAATGAGAAAGCACAATAGCAAGAAAATCTCCAATGATCGACCAAATGCAACTCGTACAACAAAATCCAGAAACCCGATAGTAGGACGGAAATCCAGAAAAATCTGGCCCAGGCAGAATTCCGCGAAGGCTAGAAATTCTTGAACAACAATGTTAAAACCGACTTGCCAGAGTTTGGATGAAATCTGGGAAAATCCAGATGGACCGAAAAATCCTGAACCAGTGCAAAACCCGGATTTCGCCCAAAAGTTAATTTTTTCAATATGAAACTTGGGGAAAATACTTGGGCAAGCAAGATAAACATATTAAGCACATACCAAGGCAATTCAAATCCACAAAATCTAGGGGCTAAAGCATCAAAAACCCAAGCAAAAGAGGGTCCCTGCTTTTAGCGGGGCGTGTGTGCAAAAATTGCACAACAAATGGTGACTCTGCTGGGAAAATGCTCCAGAGCATTTGATGATAGACAGAAATCAAGAACCCAGAATCTCTAGTTTCGATCTCACTATTAGACAAACAAACCAAAATGCAAGATTAAAGAATTAGAACCAAAGGCAGACTAAACCTTCCATAGACAGAAAATCCAAGTGTGTGCAAATGAGTTCATTTCCTTCCTTGGGCTACTGCAGAAACCAAGCTCAGTCAAGACAGGCTACGTAAAGATTCTAACTTCAAAAGCAACCTGGATAGAGCCTCGCCGCCAGTCAGGCGTCTATAGCCCCGACAAGGTTATCATTGTGACTCTCTCGAACATAGCTCTACTGCTAGCCAGGTGTCCATAGCCCCGATAGAGATATTCAGATACCCCTGATAAGTTGAATTCATTCTTTTGATTCTCAATATTTCACTTTTCTTTTCTTTTGATAATCTTTTCTTTTTACTTTTTCATTTCAACCTGTGAACAATGAAGTTCACACTCCGGGTTGAGAACCACAGTGGCACTGAAGCAGAAATAAGATTTTTCACCTTATAAGACCTCACAAGGATCCTACCACAACCTTAGGATTTTTAAGATGTATAAAAGATATAAGATTTCAGAATACTTAAAATTCAAATCAAACCAGTGACCCATCCTCCTTAAATCAAACATTTAGACTACATGACGATAACAAAGATCTCAACCATCCTTTCAAGACATAGGATTAAAGTTCATCAAGGAAATACTCAGAACAGTCCTAGATAATGAAATGGTTGTTGTGAAAGTGGACACTTCCCCAACCAAAAAGAAAAAAACCCATGCCAGAGAGGCAAAGCAACAACCAAAACAATAGCCAAAGCAAACCTAAACTAACCAAAACAGACTAATTATAAAGAAATCTATCCTAACTATGTACAAAATACTCATAACAACTCATCATCAGACAAGGTGAACTAAGACCCACACCCATACGGTTCATCAATGCATGGACAAGTAACAACGTAATGGTAACAGTCCTCAAAAATGCAAATTTATCTTTATACTAGCAAAATACACCTCAAAAAGGCAACATTCAAATTCAACCTCATAATCAGGAACAATTAATAATTGGGGCAATTCATTGAAACCATGATCAGTCCATATGTAAGTTGTCTTCCCTAAATTACCATAATCAAATTCATAAATTTTAGAATTGTTTGCAAGAAACAACCTGATTTTGTACTATTGTAGACTAAATGTGGTATCCAGTATCCTGCACTTGTAAAAAGTTGATATCTATGTTATCAGGAGATCTCAATCGATGATGCAATATCCCTCTCGCGCTTGTGACATGCAAAACAGGGTTAGAATCCTTAATGAACAACTCAGGGTGAAGATCAAATTGAATAGGTTCAAAAGTATAAACATGGAACTTTTCACCTATTTTCATTTCATCATGAGGTATCAATGATGAATGTGCAGAAGTATTGTCCTGTACAACAAATTTCTCAACAGGATATTCATCAGAAGGCATCACAGACTGATCTTTAAACAAATTTTCTCCTACAACAGTGTGATCCAATTCATCAATGATGGCTACAACATTACTTTCTCTAACATCATTCAAGTTTTCCTGCATATCAATATGAACCACATTAGCTATCTCACCATTGATGCATAAAGTTTGTAAATTTTTAGTGCTTAATTCAACAAACGACAGAGGAAAAGCAGAATTTGATAAATGAGAGAACTCCTTGAATTCTTCCTCTGTTGGCATTGGCTCTGGGTCTGGATTGCAACTGTAACCCTCAGGAAAAGCAGCTTCTTTACCCACAATATTAGATCCCACAATTTGTCCAAGGGAAATTCATTAGCAAGTTGTTGAGGCTCCTCAATCAAAAGCTCAACCTCCTCCAGGACTGCCTCAGCATTAACTGCCATGACCTTCTCCGATCCAATGCCAGTTGACTCTTCTACTAGACATTCACCAGTTGCTTGTTGAAATTCTTTCATTGGAGGAAGCCTACTCTCTATAATTTGATGTATATCCTCTGTATGATCCGACAACCACACTTGCTCTTTTACCTCTGTTGATTCTACCACAACTTCAGCACTGTTAGATTTATGGATAGGCATATCATGTAACATGAGGATTTCCTCAGTCTCCCATCCTTGAGGGTCAATAGTGAATACATAATTTCCCAAGCTTGTTTCAGACATGAATATCTCCTTAAAATTATTTGTATCAACATGGCCTGAAGTACCCTTTTGTTCAGGAAGCATATCCTTTTCAAGAGACCCTAGTACTGCATCCCTAATGGTAGAATCCCTTAACAACTCATGAGCAGAGAGGTTGACTTTGACTTTATTGAGTTCTTCTACCACACACTCTCCTATTTTCTTTGCAGTCATGGTAGAACAGTTGTCCTCAGAGCTAACTATCAATTCATCCCTGTTACTTTCAATGCTTCCTCCTTTATTAGCATTAGACTATCCTCCATTTATGAAATATTGAGTAGGCACATGATGGAATACTTGAACTTCTTCAGTTGTATACTCTTCTTCATCTAATGGGCCATTGTCATTTTCCTCATTATCTCCAAAAAATTGAGCTATAAATTCTCCACTGTATACATACCCTGTTTCAACACCTTTATCCTGTTCTTCTTCTAGTTCATTCTCTTCACCTCTTGGAAATGGGACATGATTCACCACCATGACTGATATTTCATAAGGATTAGATGGTACTATCTCCAGCCCACTCGAACTATTGCTGGCATGTTGAACCTTCTGTTGGAAAATAGATGCAACAGTCTAGAATTCTTGATAGTCTGACTTAGAATGCCGATTAGTACTATGAAGCCTACACCATCCTGAAAGAGCTATTTTTTCCAGATAGACTCCACTAGATTTCTCCTAATTGTTCAGCTGATCTGGAGATGTTAGTACTTCTCCATTATTAGGAGGTGGTGGTTTCCTTCCATGATCTCTATCAAGATGTTGTCCTCTGTCAAAGTTCTGCCCCTGAGCCTGCATCATATCCCTGTTGCTTTGATCATAATTGGACTGAATCTCCCTTTGGGCTACCTAGGATTGACTATTCTGATACCTTAGGTAGGTGACTTTAGTGTTCAACTTCTCAACTAGCTCTGTGAGTGCATCCAACCTCTCCTTGTTTGCACTGTTTGATGGAGGAACAATACCAGCTGAATTCTACATATAAACAGTATGTGACCCATGGTTTAAACATTGACTAAATATCTCAGAGCTCTACAAATAACTAGGTATATTAGCTTGTTGATGAAAGAATGCAGGCTGGTTCATATCTAGAGGGTAATTTTGCATGAATGCGGCTTGACAGGGATGACCTGAGTATGAAACCAAGGGTAATTGAGGGATTGAACTCATCATAGGTGTTTGGTTAGCCAAGGGTCTAGACAAGTGCTATCTCAAATCCATACTCACTTTAACAGCCACATAATAAGCTTCAAATAAGCTACCAGGAGGGTTTTCTTTCCATTTGATGAAAGTAGATGTTAAACTATCCAAAGCCTCATAATAAACCTCCTTGGCAGAGGCATCGTCTACAACATAAGGGGATTGTAGCCTACCATAAGCCCTATGAAATCTATTATTGAAAGCCACTATTGGTTCATTTTCCTCCCTCTTGACTCTAGTAAACTGCAGAAGTAACTCATTAGCACTGATTGGGATTTTAAATTTTAGTAAAAATGCAGTCTCCAACTGAAGCCAAGTAGTGATAGATCCAGCAGGAAGATGGTTATACCAACAAAATGTCTCATTCCAAAGGGAATATGGGAAAAGTCTACATGCAACATCCTCGTGATTAATTCCCCTATCCTTAAGGGTAGTCTTAAAAATCCTAATATGCTCCTCTGCAGTCCTTTTGGGATCATTAATGTGAAACTTAGAGCAGAACAACTTAGGGTTTTTAGGCATAGGATTGTATTGGTTGAAAGATAAGGGAGATGGATTATGTGCTAAGAAAGCCATTGGTGGAGGTGGGGGGTGGTAGAGGTTGATTTATGACTGGTTGAGGTTGTTGAATGGGGACGACGTCAAAATCAGATGAAGATGGACTTGATGAAGATGGGGATGATGGGGATGATGGAAGTGGTCAGGTGGATGATGATTCTTCCCTTCTGCTGATCCTTCTTGACCTAGTAGGGGCTTGCAATTCTTGAAATTCTTCCTCTCCTGTAGCAGATCTGGTTCTTCTTCTAAATCTCTCACGAGAGATAGCATTCAAAAATTGATCCAGCTTGCTTATTCAGGCCCTCCTTCTAGAGCCAATCTATTGATGATGTTTTTTGCACATCAACAACTCAGACAGAATATGATATCTTATCTCTCTTGAAAGGTAAATCTCTATTAGCAAGCCTCAAGAGATAACCCCAAGGTCTCTAATGTCAGGTCTTGACAATGCATAAACAACTCAGTGATAAATGTGAAAATGTTGGTAATCACAAAGGGACCTTACTACAAGCAAAGACTGAATCATGAATTTATCAGATCTGGCAATGTAATGATACTTCAATCCTAAATCTAATCCAAATAATAAAGAAATCACAAAAGGTTAGGGTTTCAAAGAGATATCTAAATTTTACTACTCCTAATGCAAATGATGAAATACTTGGAATGGACCAATCCCTCATAAACTAATTCCTACTTGACCAAGATAAATCTACAATATCACAAAAACAGTGCAATCGTCTAAGGTAATAAAGATTTTTAGATCATGAACATTCATCCAAGACAACCCTAAGGCAATTGAAATAAATAAACTTCCACAATCAAACTAAACGCAATGAATATACGATCCAGGATAACTTTGCAAAGCAACTAACAGTCAGCTAGCTACAGAAAGTATGGACCTGAGATTGCTGCAAACACTTCAAGCATCAAATCATGAACACCATTGAATCAGATCTAACATACATCTAATAACTTTGAGCAATTTGAAAGATAGAATCATAAGAACCATGCAAGATAATTCAACACAAAATAAATCACTAGAAAAATCACAATGCCCTTCAATTGTATTGAATCATCCAATTTCAGCAACAATTCTAATGTTCTATTACAGCACTTGCTCCAGAATCGACTAACTCCTAACCCTAATTCTTACTTTACTACCCTAATTGCTTCCAAGAACTATTTTGAGCGACTTCTACTAATAATCCCCCTTTACAAATGAGGTGAAATGCCATATTTATAGAAAGCCCCAGAACATGTCAGCCCATTATAGATTTTATAATAATAAAAAAAGCCTAAACAAGTCAGCCAAAAAAAATATGAAATAAGATAAGATATGCATTAAATGCATGGGACTCATCCAGGTCAGCCTGGGATTTAAAATGTAACTTGATCCAATGCATGTGAAGCACAATTCCCAATGCAATCAATCATTAATTGGCCCCTTCATCCCTGTCTTAATTTATCTGGTATCTTGAGGAAAATACTCTCCAGGTCGGCCACAAGTGAATTAATAAATGCCTTAAATCCTCCTTCAATCGAATTAAACCCAGCTTGCACTTAGCAAAAACCAGCATCAATAAATTCAATCATCAATAATATATTCAAATAAACCCAAGAAAAATTTGAAATCCCGTGAAAAATCATTAGTGCAAAATTTCTACACAGTTCAGGATTTTCACCTCTCCGCAGAATCTAGGCCAGAAGGGATTTTCAGGAAAATTCGGACCAGGCAGATTCTAGCGAGAACAAACAACATTAAAAAAAATCCGGAAAATGAACGGGCAATGGGATTTCAGGAAAATCCGGAGGGAGCGAAAATTTGTGAAGTAGGGAAAACTCCAGATTTTCGGGAAAATGCAATAGTGAAGAAAATTGAGAAAATCGGGAGGAACAGGAAAATCCTAAAACTGGGGGAAAACCCGGATTTCACGGCCCTTCACACAATTTCGCTCAAATTGATCGAAGATCACAAATTTGAGGACCTAGGCTCAAAAGCAAAATCATTCATTAATGGATCTAGACTTAGAATTCACTCAAGGGCAATTTGATCGGTATCGGTGATGGCTCGAAAGTCGTAACCCTAAATTTTAACCATGAATGCATAGAGCAAGCCATGAAATGCCCAAACACATAGGAATTCGGACTCCAAGCAAGAAATCTCATCGAAGCACAACAGGATTGAACATCCAAACCTAGGAGAACGCAAATGAGAAAGCACAACAGCAAGAAAATCTCCAAAGATCGACCAAATGCAACTCATACAACAAAATCCGGAAACCCGACAGCAGGACGGAAATCCAAAAAAATCTGGCCCAAGCGGAATTCCGCGAAGGCCAAAAATTCCCAAACAACAATGTTAAAACTGACTTGCCGGAGTTTGGATGAAATCCAGGAAAATCCGGATGGACTGGAAAATCCCGAACAAGTGCAAAACCCGGATTTAGCCCAAAAGTTAAGTTTTTCAATATGAAACTTGGGAAAAATACTTGGGCAAGCAAGATAAACATATTAAGCACACACCAAAGCAATTGAAATCCACAAAATTCAGGGGCTAAAGCATCAAAAACTCGAGCAAAAGAGGGTCCCTGCTTTTAGCGAGGCGTGTGTGCAAAAACTGCACAACACTAGGATATGAGGAAACCTTATTCAAATGTGTCAGAATAATATTCTTAAAATGTGAATGTAAATGACCTATAAAGGAGATCTCTAGTCACCCTAACAAGTCACAAACATGAAATGTACCTTCCTTAGGTAGAAAATAGAACAATAATGGAAGACATGGAATCAATCAAGAAACAAGTCTTTAGGCTTGCTTAAATGGCTAGTTGCATCTCCAAACTAGAATCTCGCATGATCCACAATAGGTATCCATTACTAATCCTTGGAAATGCTAGATCTTGACTTGAAAATAGACTTCAAAAACCTACAAAAACACTAGAAGGCTGCACCAAGACTTTGAATCTTCCTTCAACTTGCTCAAATTATGTCTCTTGCTCAAAACTTATCTCAACTCATGTCATCTTATATGAAAATGGGTGTGAATTTTACTTTTATAAGCATTTCTACCTAATAACTCGATTATTGGATCTCAAAGAGTGAAAAAAGGTCAAATAAATTAAAATATTTTCATTTCTTGCTCTTAATTCCTAAAAATAAAGCCCCAGAGACTAAGACGCCCTAGGTGGCGTCTTGGTGCCACAAGGCTTAATTTTCCAATTTTGAAGGTGGGTCACCAAGATTGATGATTGCTTATGGCTTTTCGTCAAGTTTAAAGCTGCAATATGCCTCGAGGTGCACAAAAAAGGGGTCTTAGGGGCCCATAACAAGTGACCTAAATGGAAATTAATGCAAGGGCTGCTAAAATAAGTTCAAATTAAATGTGAAAATGCAAAGTTATGCATTTTTCTACACTACAGATGTAATAAGTTATTGTTCCAAATTATCTTATAAATCTCTTGTACTAAATATAATTTGCATGAGGTGTGTCATAAATTGTATTAGTGAAATTAATTTCTTCCTCAATGTAATTAATTAGTCTTCCTCGATGTAATTAGTCATGATAGTCAAGCAATTACTTTTCCAACTAAAGTTTATAATTGAATGAATAATTGTTGCCTTTCTCATCAAGCACGTGAATTTGAAACATTTTTTTTGTAAACTAGTTAGATAAATGTGGTAAAAATTTGGAGTTTTTGTCCTATCCTTAGCGAAGTATTTAGTATAGTAAATTGGGAACTATATATAGCTAGAAGAGAACAATATAAAGACATAGACATCTCATTAGAATGTCCCGTCTCAAGAAATAGATCACCGATGTGTACTGGCATGGTTTATGATTTACTGTCGATGATTATTTATAACTTTTTAAAAGAACGGTCATTGATGCAATTTCTTAATGTAGAAATTATCCTTTAAACGTAAGGTGCTTAGGAAACAAAGGTAAAAGTCGTTGGGGCTCACAATTAATCTTTTGAGCTTTTCTGGTAAACGAACATTGGAATGAAAGTCACTTTAGTTTATTTGGTAATTCGAAACAATTATGTCATTGATTGAGCTCTCTCGCTTTATGTTCAAGAAACAGACAATGACCATCAATTTCTACGCTCAAATCCAACAAAACAAGATCTAAAAGTACATGAACGTTTTTTTCTCATGTCAAAGAAGACAGTTTGAGATTTTCATTATTAAGCCAGGAAGAAGCAGTGAAAGGAGTTCTAACAATAGAGGTTAGAGCCGGTGTTAACTCCCAGCGAGAGACACAACTTCCTATACAAATTGACCCTATCTTGCACTGCACCGGGAAGCCCCCCCTTACATTCTCCATCATTTATGGCTCTGATAGTTCCTGCAAAGCCCTGTCCTCTCAAGGAAGTCATGGCCCAGTGGCATTTGCTATTCACCATCCAATACCATATTGAAGTCTTGAAAGCAATTTCTGGGTTTTGTGCAACCAGCCCTGGGTGATTCAGCAGGGGCACTCCCAAATATTTTCCTGCTGCCCCATAGTTGTAATTCCTAAAAACAATGCCAAATAACAACACCCATTCATAAATATGTATTATTAACATGGCTTGAAAAAAAAAAATCATTGCAAAGCTGGTAAGGAGATTATTACCATGTTAACTGCAGAGGGCCCCGACCGAAGTAACTGTTACCATTCTTACAGGGCCACATTTTGGAAGGCTTGCAGTAAGTCCCTCTGTATATTTCTTCCAATATCATTAAAAGCATTATCATTAAAAGCATGCCATGTTAATAATCAAACACCTTGGCGAGGAGTGCACTGGTAAGTTGGGAAAGTTTGGGTAGTTAACGGGGATAAGCATCCCGATTGTAGACTCACTACTTTGAGCATGTAACATAAGAGTTTTGAACCTAAGAGTTTTGATTAGTAAAAATAAATTTACAGTTTTTTAACTTTAAAAAATCATAATGATCTTTTGAAAGCATTACAAGATCAATAATAATAAGATCGTTCAACAAGCTTACTTGCAGTCTCGTGAGCCACATTGGCAAAGAAAGCGGCCAGCTCTCTCTTACGAACCACAAGAGATCCAGTGGTGCCAAAACCTGCAAAACCTTTTTCTTTAGTAGCATTTATAAAACTATCATAAGTGTAGAATGCCTTTCCTCTGCAAGACTCAGTTATCCCAGCTTTTAACTGGTTAAAGAATCTGCGGGTGATTATATGTTCAATGCTGTCCTGGGATAGACCCAGCTGCATTTCTCCTGCTAAAACAAACATAATCATTAATACAAAGAATCTCTCGTATCTTGTCATGGCTGATCTCTTGGTTGATTGATTTTGGAAAATGGTAGTAAACATCATTTAAATAAAGGCCAAGAGAGTCTGTGATGAGTTCCTAATGGCGAAAAGTATCTGCTCCGTGGATAAAGATATATTTTAGTGTTTACCGATTTAATGCTGTCTCATCATCACTCGACAGCCAAATATAGTTAATCAAGAGGAGCCATATACAGATGTAAAAGTGTATTCTACTGCAGAACGTCGTATTGGTTCAATGTACCAGAGAGTCAATTGTGTTTTTCGATGGATTGCGAGCAATTCTTTTATTCCAGGACAAGAATGGAAGCATGTGTGGTTAAATTTTGTGGTCACACAACGCGTAGTAAAATATTTATGCAGATAAGACCAGTACATGCACCTCACATGGCCATAACAGTCTTCAAAATATTCGCTTTCTTTTGAACCGTATGATTGCCTGTACTTTAAAAAAATATGGCATGATCACGGTAATTATTCTCAACGTCATAATCCCAAAACAGGGAAGCACCTAAATTGGTGCAACTCTCTCCTCCAAGAATGCTGTCAATTCATTGTCTCGTACCATGTATCAGGCTTTAACATTAGCAAGACCGATAACTTAAAATGGAGTCAGCTTCGTTATAGGGTTCTACGTTTAAATTTTTTTTTAGAGAAGACAGGCTCTTGAGGTCGTCAATAAACTTTAATGTATTACTACCCAGGTCTTTGTTTATATCTCTTGGTAGTTTTACGTGATACTTATGGGCAAGAATCCAAGAAGCCTTTTTTAAGTCGAGATATTCTATTTGGGAGAGGGATCAATAGTTGTGCAAGGTTAAATTGTTGTTATAACACTTGTGCTTATGATATTCAGTCGTAGTACATATTTATACTATCTATTGTAAATAAATAGTTCACATGTTAATAGAAAAATAATCAAATGTTAGTCAAAATAAAGACATACTTGAACATATGTTTTTGATATTAGGGGATAAGCGGATTTTGAAGGGATCCAAAACCCTTTACAACAAGAAAACCCTTGCTGCAGAAAGGACAGCGTGCAGCCAACAAAAAGCCAGCGCCCAAACAAAACTCATCAAGATTTACAATTAGCACTTTTCTTGTGGGAGCGAAGAGTCATGTCGAAAGAAGGCCGTGAAGATTTATCTTTTTTACCCTTGAACATATGTTAACCTATGAATATTATATAAAAAAACAAATATATTCATGAAGTGAAATACATTTTTTTTTTTTGTCTCAAATAAAATATCATTACTGTCCACTATAAGTGTGTCATTTATAAAATAAAATATCCATTTAACAAAATAAGACACTCATTTAAACAAGTATTGTTATCATAGTGAAAAAATATTATTCTTATGTTGAGAATATTAAATTATAATTTTTGGTTATAGATATCATTTTTCACTTTAAAATTTTTTGACACTTTTAAGTAGCTAAAATGAGTTAAAATCAAATGGTCTTCTTTGAAATTCTTAATTCAAAAAATTATCCAATTAGATTCTTGGATGAAAAATTATGAGCTATATATATTAGACCCCCGTAGTAGAAATGTAAGAGCATTTATGACACATAAAAACATGAAATGGGAAGTTACACATATTGACTAGAAAAATTTACAAACCTATAATATGTCATTAAACTATCATATAATATCTTTGAAGATAAGACCAATTGGATAGCTCAAGTTAAGACATCATCCAAGACAAGTTATGATAGATTCTTATGAAAGGTGTAAGAAACATGTTGTATTTAGCTTGAATCTTCTTGGGATTTGTGCATTAGAATTTGAGTAAGATATTTTTTTGTCACTTTTGATCATACTAGGTCATAGTTTTTTTATTCTTCTTAGATGGTTTCCTATATAAGTTCAATTCCAAACTATTAAATACTTGTGACTTGATTTTGCATAGTATGTGTATACACCTGAAAACGGTCATCGCATTCAATTAATTAAATACAACCTATTTGATTAATACTTCAACTACATATAAATAAAGTCTTATTTTATTCATATTGTTCACTTTCCATTTAATTCTCCAAATTCACATTCCTCTAAATTAAATAAACAAAAAACCCTAAACGTATTTATTTGATTAATCTTCCCTAATCCTGACTAAGAATTAGAACACATTTCTACAACTTTTTTATGTGCCACCTCATAAAGGTCACATGAAAATAAATAAGCCTAATTATTAATTGGAATTATCCTCACACACTTCCACATATAAGAAAAAGCACATGGCTTTATTCCCCCACACTTCCAACAAATTTGGAGCACATGGGTCTTTGTTTCACACACTTGGAATCTCATACATTTGGCATGCTTCCAATTGGTCAAGGGATTCTCTTCACACACATGGCATGTTGTCCTTGGTCAAGGGGACAACATCCTGATTCCTTTCATCTCCACCATCTATCTTGTCTTCTTTGAATCTAAACCATTGATAGGTGCCACCTCACAAAATGCTTGAGAAACTCTATAAATACACTCTTTATCCTTTGCATTTATCATCCACCTTTTGAGTAATGTTATAATGCTATTTTAAAATACAAATTGGAATAGTGTTATAATGCCATTTTTCATCCACACTTTGAGCATTGTTTCCATGCAGGTTTTTCATAGGAACTTGGAGTTTTCATGGAGTCTTATACTTAGCTTTCATATCATATGTTATTTTGCATTCTCATCTTAGATTAATTAATTACTTCATAGTTACATATTATTATCCTCATTGCATCATAGTTACATTTTAGGTTAGTTTTCTCTTTTGTTGCATTTGAGCATATGCATAATCATGGATAGCTCACTATAGTTGCATATCATCTCACTCATCTCCACTTGCTCATCTATCATCAACATCATCCTTTTTTTTATTGTTGCATACATTATCCTTTCCATTATTATTTTTCATTTAGAAGTATACCACTAATCCTTCTACCACACATTCACACATAGAAATCATCTTAGCTTGCATACTAAGCATCAAATATCATTTTCTAGGTAGTCATTTTAACAACTGTTGTGCCCATAGAGATCTGAGGGCCAAACGGTTTAATAAATCCCTAAAATTAGAGAACAATGATACGTATTTGAAAGGTTTGATTGTATTACGAATAGATTAGTTTTACTTGCTTCAAACTTTGAATGTAAACTGTCTCATTAAGGTTTGTGTTGACATTAGAATAACTTACTCTACACATTCGACACATGCACAAAATGGTGCCCACCATGGGGCCTTTGCCTCACTTATTGCTAACTTTTTTGATGGTTTCATGATTGTAGGTTCAAGGTCTATGACTTGGAAACATTTTGCATAGGTTTGGAGGCAATTCTGAGCTATTTTGAGGCATTTTGGGGCTGTTTTTAGAGTTTTGGCGCCTCTTGTATCTATTTTGGTGCCTCTTGCATGTAGTGTAGAGACCATTTTTTATTGTTTTGAGACCATTCTATCTTTTTCTAAGAGTTTTGGTGCCTCTTGTACCTGTTTTGGTGCCTCTTGCAAGTTGTCTTGAGACTATTTTCACTTGTTTCGAGACCATTCTGGGAAAATTTTAGAGTTTTGGTGCCTCTTGCACTTATTTTGGCACTTCTTTCTTGAGTTTTGGTGCCTCTTGCAAGTTGTTCCAAGACCATTTTTCCTATTTTAGGACCATTCTGGGTTGTTTCTATAGTTTTGGTGCATCTTTCCTTTGTTTTGGCACCTCTTGCACCAAAATGGAACCCCCCATTGCATATCTTATGAAATTCTACCCCAATTTAAAAAAAAAATCTCTAAAAAAGACCTTTGTATGACCAAGATATGGCCATTTTTAAGAAACTTTCAAAAAATCAAGTCTATCTCCGTTTTGGTGCCTCTTGTTATAGTTTTGGCACCTCTTCCCTCTATTTTGGTGCCCTTTTCACCAAAATGGAACCCACCATTGCATAGCTTATTAAATTCTACCCCATTTAAAATAAAAAAACTCTGAAAAAGGCCTCCATATGACCAAGATACGACCATTTTAAGATTGACTATAAAAGTGTTTTGGCATGCAACTCTGAAGTGGCGCCTTTTTTCTTTGTTTTGGCACCTTTTGTGTCCCAAGTGGCACCTCTTGCAAGGCTTAATTTTCATTTTTTGACATGCTTACATTTTTTTTGTGCTTCTTATCTCTGTTTTGGTGCCTCTTGTAACTTTTCTCCAAGTCAGAAAACTCACATTTTGTGTTTGTGCTTTGCAGGATTTCCTAAAAATTATTATCAAAGACATTCTTATCAAACTACTGACATATTGTAGGGGCTGGAAGTGGTGTATTTGGTTTCCTTTTGGTTAAGCTAGGAACATGGCATAATTAAAAGGTTAATGAACATCATGTTTTCTTTTGGTTAAGTTAGGAACATAGCTTAATTAAAGGTTAATGAATACCATGTCTTTTGTATGTGATGAATGGTAGGCATATGCTCTCCCCTTAACTGGGTGATCCAAAACTCCAGACCCATTCTTGTTTATGTGCGAGTGTAAGTGGAGAATATAGTGTGTGTTCTCTCTTCATTCATGCAAAATAAAGATTGATTGAACTACGTGTATGCTTGCTTGCTTTCGTTTATCCTAGAGGTCCTGCCTTGTGGGAAAAAGTAATCACCTAAAGGAACGACCCAACCGGTAACACGCTAAAGCCAAGCAACTTCCAACCGAGATATAAATGTGGATACTTGAGGAAAGTTCAAGTATCACGAGGATAATTCTGATGAGATGGATCAAAAGGGACTCTTGCCGCATGGATTATCCCCCATGAATAGAATTCCCACATTAAAACCCTTGTTGTAGATTTTCCAAAATCCTTTATCTATTCTTTGGTGCAGCGACGATCATTGCCAAGGCATCCACATTCTTGTAGTTTTTAGTAGAAGTGATTAGTTTTCCATGGGAGTTTCATGGGGACTAGAAACTGGGTTTTCCTGAGAAGAGAGTTCACTGTAAGGGGGAGCCCATGCATCCAACCTTCTGAACTCATCCGCTAAAGATAGTGTTGTTGGCATAAAACCCATGTGGAATCTGAAAGAATATAGTCTTACACAACCCTAGGAGTGTATATTCTACTTGATCTGTCTTCAAAATGAAACTAAAACAAAACAACATAAAAAAAATTACATTTTGAAAGTGAGAACCTTGATTTAGAACTACATTCATTAAGGTAGACAAGTTAGTAACTTAGGTCCATTCATCTTCAGAAAATCAGTCCTTCCAACAGTGTTCAACCATTCCTTAGGCAAAACAGATTTAGAACATGTGGTCTACACGATGATTTCTTGAAAGATTAAGGTTAGAAAACCCAAGATCAAACCTCTTAGTCCAAAACAACATAAAAAATTCTTGTCTATGCTCTACGACTTTAGAGAAAGGTTAACCTTCAACTTTTACAAGAGAGCTTGCAAAAAAAATCTAGAGTTATACATGATGTACTATTGTCAAAATCTAAGACTTTTCCAATGTTTTGAATACCTTAATTACACATCTTGAATCAAAACTCCAAATCCAAGATTGTTCCTTAGTTTCCTTAGAAGTCTAAACGTGTCAAAAATGACCTCTACAAGTGTGATTTTCCAAACTAAACTTAGATCTAAACATTCTAAAGTTCCTAAATCATCACTATCTATCACATCTTTGAATGTAAAACCTAGTTTCATCTTTGAGATTTTTCATCCTTCTATCAATGAAAGAACATCATGCAATCAAATCAAGCTTAGTCTTATCAATACAATTTTTCATTCTATTTGACTTAGTTGTAATCCTTGGCACTCTTTCAAACTTAGATCAAAGATTAGTCTAAACCCTAACACTTGTATGTTCCTCGAAACGAGGTCACAAAAGAGGAGACTTAAGGACAAGTAACTTGGAACACCCAACCTTGAAATAGAAAACATTGGAAACCCAAGTAGTGAAACTACCCATATCGAAACACCAAACCTTGAAATGGAAAACATAGAAGTCCGAGTAGTGAAACTTTTGATATCAAAACTCCCAACATTGAAATCCCCAACATTAAAACTCAAAATAGTGAAATCCAAACCACCATGGCTAAAGTAGATGAGGATCAATTGAATGCTTTAGCTCATCAAATGAAAAATATTCAACAACAAATTTGGGATATGCAAGGGGAAACAACCATAGAAGGATATTTTTTGTCACACATCTATTCCTATCCATCTGATAGGAATATGTAAATGATGCCTTCTCCACCAACAACTACATCATCCAAGTTCAATGTCTTTGAATTTTTGAAAAAGTTAAATGAGAAGCCCAAATCTTAGTCCTCAAACACAAATGATATTGAACAATCTTACAATGTCATGCATCTAGCATCATCTCCCATAAGCTAAAATAAATCTCAAGATTCTTTCACCCAAGTCAATGATTCCATACAACCACCTTCTTTTATCATATCTTCTACATCCAATGATTCATGTCAATCTCTTAGTCTAAACCATGCTATCATAGACCCCTCTACACCTCAAGATCAAAGCATTTTTTCCAATTCATCCAATGATACCGAAATTCCACAAGTTCTTCCAATCTTTAACCAAGACTGAATCTCTCAAGAATTCTACGATGATCCCCTCCTTTCACTTTTCATCCATGATGATTCTCTTCCATCTTAAGAAAAAAGTATTATTCCAAGTCCTTCCTCCACCACATCTAATGAATCCATACCATCTCATGATTCCATTGCATCCCAGGAGCATGATAATTCTTCCATCCTATCTTATGATGTCCTATCACCTGATGATCAAGATATGCTTCCATCTAAGGATATCCCTTCATTCCATGAGGATGTTCTTCCTTCTCAAGATCATGATATTCCTTCCATACCACCACATGATGATTCCACACCTAATGAAGAGCAAGCTACTTCATCTTCTACACCTCGTGATCCTCTTCCAAGTCACGATCAAAGTACCCCATCATACCCATGTCAAGAGCCTATCACACCTATTCAAGCTATCCATGAACCCCACACCTACAAATTAGGATCCTCCACCTTCATCCACTCTATTTTACTTCCAACACCTGTCCTTTCATCTAGATCATATCCTCCCCAAAATGGACTCGCATCTTGTTTCACAAACAACACATATCCCATTAGTAAATGAATGTGTCAAAGTATGAAATACAAAGGCAAATGATTAGGCCTTCATGAACAAGGTATCCTAGAACCCCTTTTTGCTCAAGAAAACCCATATTACCATGGCCTTGGTTATACACCTAAGTTTCCTAGTCCATCAAACCTACCATCTATCTTAGGTCCTCATCGTAGTTCATCAAACCTTCCCTCTATCCTAGGTCCATATCTTATTCCTCAAGAACAACAAAGGCACACATCCTTGAGGCCCTTTCAAAATTCTACCACCGACAACACATTCATGATACCTCCATATAATTCATCTCCATCCATATCTCCTATTGCTCTTGGAAGCAATTTGGGTGCCAAATGTCAAAAGTGTCCATATCAAAATTTGCATGTATCAAAGGATCAACATGTCTCCTTGAAGAGGCATGCAAAAATAAAAGAAAATTTGATCCAAAATCAAAGGAAAAATAAAAAAGGCCACAAAGGCCCATCAAAGCAAAAAGAAAAATTTCCAAGACCACAAAGGTCCATAAATCAAAGGAAAAAATCTCAAAGACCACAAAGGCCCATAAAGCAAATCTCAAAGTAAAAAATCATGTGGATTCCAAAAAGTCTCATAGAAGCAATGAAATCTAAATGGGCACCCAAATTTGCTAATCCAAAAGCTTCCTCCAATCTTCCATATAAAATTCTATCACCTTCCAAATCCATTTTTCCTCCATCACTTCATCACCCTTCAAGGTATGTGTCAATGTTGATCTTGCCATCCTTTCCATCTATCCATCAACAAACCTTTCAACCTCCTATCCATTATCCCATCATACCCTAAATCTGCCAACATTTAGGAGTCCAATTTCCCATTGACATGGTTTATTAGAGCATGTATTCGAGAGATATTTGGTTGTGAAACTTGATGCTTAAGTCCTTCTTCCATCTCCCTATCATCCATATCCTATCTTCCATATTCATTTTGCACTCCACACTTAGGGACAAGTTTCGTCCATCTTATCATTTATGGTCATTATCCATTTTATGCTCATTCCTTACTTTTCCAACTTTGATCTTCACAAATTGAAGGATCTTCTTGAACTTCATGTATCTTATCCTATACGCATTATCCATATCTTTTGTACCATATCCTTCACCTTATCCATATCCCATCATTCTTTATAAACACATCCTTTCTTCCCATCCTTTGTCTTGATGAGGAATAGGGAAAAAATAATTGGGCCTTGTGTTTGTATCTTATCTAGTTGATCTTGATCATCCCATTCATTATCCGTACCCTTTCATTTCTTCCATTCCATATCTCCTAGCTTATCAAAATTCATGTCATCATGCCCCTTTGCAACCTTGAATCTTGTCATACAAATCATATATGAGCCTAGTTGTAAAAAATGATCCAATCCTCATATCTTTGTCAATCAATCATCAGCAATCATCAATCTTAGCATACTTAGAGGAAATTAGTGATCCTAAGTACTTATCATCACCATGCCTTATGGAATCAATCATTCTAGGCATCTTAATAAATCAACCATTATCATCTTTTGACAAAAGATATGTTGCTTGTGTGACATATTTTGTAGTGATTCATCTTTTAGTTTAATCTATCATTTATCCATGGTTGCATTATCTCTTTTGTGGGGCATCTTGCTCCTTCAATCAGTCATATCATATCATATCATCCATCACACTTCCATATTTGTGTCTGTCACGCTTTCATGTTCACATCATAGCTTGATCTAGTGTTTGTATCATGGTATCCCCTGGCATTACTTGACCCATTCTAAAAAAATAGTTTGTCTTATCATATCACACTGGGGGCATGTCTTACATTCAATTGGATTCTTGTACATTCTCAAGATCAGAAAATGAAAAATCCCAAAAACATTCAAAACATATCAAAATACAAAAAAAATATCAAAATCCAAAAAAATTCAAAACATATCAAAATCCCAAAAATATTCAAAACATATCAAAATCCAAAAACATTCAAAACAAATCAAAAATCCCAAAAACATTCAAAACATGTCAAAATCCCATAATAGGTCAAAAATTCAAAAGGTCAAAAACATAGTCTTCATTTGAACTACGTCATCTCTAATCTTTGAATGTAGGAAAGGGTGATCTTTGATTATCCCCTTAAACATTTAGGTCAATCTCCTAGGTGTTCACTATGTTCACATTTTTATCTTGTAAATCTTGGTCGTGTTGTCAACTATCAAACTATGTGGTCTTTACGTGTATAACATAGGCAAGGCTAATATGTTGATTAGCCCCTAAGGCCCCTAGGATAGGTATTTAGGTTAGGTCTCGGTTGTCATGGTCATCTCTCACCCTAGACTAGGGACAAAATCCTGCACTCACTAGGGGCAAATAATCTTTGAGCTTGAACCAACAGGCGAACAGTCGTCGAACTAACATTACAAACAGAAACTTCAAATGAATATTGATCTTTTTCAATCAAGGGTTTATCATGTTAAACATGAAAGTTCAACTTGTTCTACTTTGATTTTTGATATCATATCTCTCGAGTCCTCGATGATGTATTGAACTAGAGGAGCAAGGAGGGAGTATAATTTTTCTTTGTCTTTTGTCTGTGATTTTATCATTATTACTATGCAAGTTTTTGCGAGACATGCACTACAAATTATCACTTATGACATTCTGAATTTGTATAGGAAAAAGATTAACTCTTGTATGTTTACGCAAGCAATGCTCAGGTCATCTCAGTTTAATTATACTTAGATGCTTGTTAACTTGTAATTTTAAAACATCATGGAAGTAGTACTCAGGTCAGCTTGGCCTAAAATATTCCATCGATGCTTGTACTCACTTTCAACATTTCAAAGGGCCAATGATGATAAAAAGCACGAAAAATTGGTTAATATAAATGACAACTTTTGTAAACAAGATTTGCATAATTAAGTTAGATTACATTCATGATAGCATTGCATGTGTATTTATGGGGTTTTTCACTGCTGAAACAATTTCACAATGGTGTCATCTCTATTATTAATGGATTGAGTACACTAGAAATTAACCAAAAAAAAAAACACATCATTCTCATTTTGTTGCACATCAGTGGCATCATCATTTGCATATCTTAGAAAACATTCTCACATCAATTACATTCATACATTCCATCATGATATTTGCATCAAAAAATACAAAAGAAAATAAAAAAGGACATACATTGCATATCATTTCCAACATCAAAATCATGTCATTCACTACGCCTGAATAAGTGAGTCTCTTTAGATTTCCAAGAAAGTGGAGAAATATGTCAGAGTTATGAAGCTTAAAAGATCAATCCACTGTAGTCTTCCCAAAACTTTTGGAAGTTGGACAGACTCACTTATTTAAGCTTAAGGCCCCGAACATTTGAAGTCATGCACATTCAATCATTTGCATTACACATCATAAATCACATAACATTGCATAATCATAATAATTCACATAACATTGCATAATCATAATGAATCACATCACATTGCATAATCATAATCATCACATGGAACATCATACATCATTTGCATAATCAAATCCATCATCCATAAAGCATATTCATATCATCATTGCATGCATCACAAATAAATCATCATGATCATCATCAACAAAAATATGCATTGTCATGTGATCATTTCATACATCATTTACTCATCCATTGCATCATTTATTTGCATTATAAAAGAACAAAAACATAAAATCTGTCACATACATGTCATATAGGCATCATTCATAAAAGCATCCTAGGATCATAACATATCAGTTGCATCATTTGCATCCATAGCACATCATATCATCATCATCATAAAATAGAAATCAAATGCATCCATTATAATCATCATAATCATCATCATATGCATTCATAGTCACATAGATCAATCATAATCATTGTTGCATATCATATAACATCAAAAATCATAATGTCAAAGTGTATGAGGATATCCCAAAGTATGGAGAGATACATCAATATCAAAAGTGGCATTGTATCATAATGTCTCAAATCAAGAGGTACATCATCAATGTCGCAACTGAATTAGTGTATACATCAGGTCTTGATACATCATCAAGTCTTAGTACATTATTCAATCCTATACTGGGTCATATCAATCAATCAGAGAAGTCAAACCACATCGCCCAATCAAATCTAAATCAGCCTGCACTAGATGTAGAAATATTCCTATGATCATAACATATCGCAAATCAGCAATTTTATCAATCAATCAACCTCACCTATCATGAGGTTCATCAATCAATCAATTCAACCTCACCTATCATGAGGTCCATCATATCAATCAACCTCGCCTATCATGAGGTTCATCGAGTCAAGAAACCTTTCCTATCATGAGGTTCAGTCAGTTAATCAACCTTTCTTATCATGAGGTTCAATCAATCGATTCAACCTCTCCTATCATGAGGTTCATCAATCAGTGCACTGCAACTATCCTGAGGCTCATCAATCAAATCAATCTCGCCTATCATGAGGTTCATCAACATCAATTCAACCTCACCTATCATGAGGTTCATCAATCAATCCAACCTCACCTATCATGAAGATCACCAATCAATGCACCTCGCCTATCATGAGGTCCATCAATCATCAATCTATCAATGCACCTCACCTATCATGAGGTTCATCAATCAATCAAGCTATCATTGATCCTCACCTATCATGAGGTCAATCATCAATCTATCATTAATCCTTGCCTATCATGATGTCAATCATCAATCCATCATTGATCCTTGCCTATCATGAGGTCAATCATCCATCCTATCATTGATCCTCCCCTATCATGTGTTCAATCATCATATCCTATCATTGATCCTCACGTATCATGGGGTCAATTTTTCTATCAACATCATCAAACATCATCAAATCAAACAATCAGCTAAATGTGATCATCAAACATCAAACAAAAGGAGGAAAATCATGACAACATTTAATCAACTAGTGGAATTACTATTTATTTATCAGGAGACAAATCATCTCTACATCATATCATCATCAAATGATAAAAAATCATTAAAATTTTTCAAGAACTCCAAAATTCACCGATTTATCTCCCAAGGGGGCATATATTTGTCAATACTTGAAATTCAAAAGTCTGGGGCATGGTCTGGGGCATCCAAATCTCACATCATCTGAGCATCGACATCAAAATATTCTTTCAAGTAATGTGTAAACACATCACTTCAAAGAGGAGGAAAATGTATACACCTAAAAACGGTCATCGCATTCAATTAATTAAATACAACCTATTTGATTAATACTTCAACTACATATAAATAAAGTCTTACTTTATTTATATTGTTCACTTTCCTTTTAATTCTCCTAATTCACATTCCTCTAAATTAAATAAACAAAAAAACCCTAAACATGTTTATTTAATTAATCTTCCCTAATCCTGATTAAGAATTCAAACACATTTCTACAACTTTCTTTATGTGCCACCTCATAAAGGTCACATGAAAATAAATAAGCCTAATTATTAATTGGAATTATCCTCACACACTTCCACCAATAAGAAAAAGCACATGGCTTTAAATTCCCCCACACTTCCAACAAATTTGGAGCACATGGGTCTTTGTTTCACACACTTGGAATCTCATATATTTGGCATGCTTCCAATTGGTCAAGGGATTCTCTTCACACACATGGAATCTTGTCCTTGGTCAAGGGGACAACATCCTGATTCCTTTCATCTCCACCATCTATCTTGTCTCCTTTGAATCTAAACCATTGATAGGTTCCACCTCACAAAATGCTTGAGAAACTCTATAAATACACCCCTTATCCTTTGCATTTATCATCCACCTTTCGAGTAATGTTATAATGCTATTTTGAAATACAAATTGCAATAGTGTTATAATGCCATTTTTCATCCACATTTTGAGCATTGTTACCATGCATGTTTTTCGTAGGAGCTTGGAGCTTTCATGGAGTCTTATACTTATCTTTCATATCATATGTTATTTTTCATTCTCATCTTAGATTAATTAATTTCTTCATAGTTACATTTTATCATCCTCATTGCATCATAGTTACAATTTAGGTTTGTTTTCTCTTTTGTTGCATTTGAGCATATGCATAATCATGGATAGCTCACTATAGTTGCATATCATCTCACTCAACTCCACTTGCTCATCATTGCATCCATTATCCTTTCCATCATTTTGTTTTATTTAGAATCATACCACTAATCCTTCCACCACACATTCGCACATAGAAATCATCTTAGCTTGCATACTAAGCATCAAATCTCATTTTCTAGGTAGTCATTTTAACAACCATTGTGCCCATAGAAATCTGAGGGCCAAACAGTTTAATAAATCCCTAGAATTAGAGAAAAATGATACATATTTTAAAGGTTTGATTGTATTAAGAATAGATTAGTTTTACTTGCTTCAAACATTGAATGTAAACTGTCTCATTAAGGTTTTTGTTGACATTAGAATAACTCACTCTACACATTTGACACATGCACAGTATATTTTGTTAGGTATTGTGATGATGTCAAAATTACTCAATTTAATTTTGTTGTCACCTGGGAAGGTTTATTTCTTGAATTATATTTTATCTAATACTATTGTTAATCAATACATTAGTTTAATGTTTGGAGGTTAGATTTTCTCAAAACTATTTTTCCAAGTTACATCACTATGTTATGTAGAATGATTTTAGTATGTCGATTAGTTCTATTAAATGGTTTTACATCATATTTTATATTCATATATTCTCTTGGATTACAATAGCAATCACTTCTATGCCATAACTTCATTTCATTATGTGTTGAATCCTAATTAACTTGGGTCTGTAAGGAAAGCTAAATGCAGAAAAAACTCTCCTAACATCAAAGGCTCGGGGAAGAATGCAAATATACTTTTGATTTTTCAATTACAGTTCAATTAAGATGCACTTTGAAATAAATATCAGAAACAGAGAATTAGACAACACATATGAATGTATCAGATATACATGGGAAAACCCTTACGGGAGAAAAACCCACCACACCAAGAGAAATCACTTTGTATTATAGTAATAAGAATTACATACAAAAGTTTTGACTTATCTTTCTGATGTCATATTACAATAGCTTTCACTATGATCAATCTTGCACAAGAACCTTCACATTACAGTCTTCACAAAATAGAATTCACTCTGATACAATTCCAACTGTTCACACACCTGTTGATCAAACCAACCATCGAACCTTCAAGCATCTACAACTACAAACTATATTCATGGCGTTCCTTGTCTATTGAACTTCCTCACAGAACTACCACAATGAACTATCTTCCAACTGTTCAGATTCGACTTCTCCTATTGGTCCACAAGATGCCACATAGGAAAGTCTCACTCAGTCAAATGGCTTCAATCTATGTTGGCATGTCGGTGATACACTGATAGTGTCTCCCCAATGCCAATAGCTTCATATCGATATCGGCAAGAGTCGTCCTTATCGCCAAGACATTTTACCGAGCTTCACATGTTGAATCGACTTTAGTTTTCTATCGGCGAGACATATCACTCTCGCCAAGACCTTCCGCCGAGTCTCCTTATGTTACATCGAAGCATCCACCAGTCGATGAGACTCATTGCTTTCACCAGGAGATGATACCAAAGTCACATGTTATACCAATCGCTAAGAGGTTTCACCTTAAGTCACCCCAAAGCCATCAACAATTGCCAAGACACACATCCTTCGCTAAGACTTTACTCTAAGATATTTTATGTTACCGTGAAGACACGATATGTGTTCCCATTGGTGAGACCTTCATCATTCGTTGGGACTTCTTCCCGAGACCATTTGCACATTGGTAATACTTCTTACCGATAGAAAATAAGATATGTCGAAGACCACAACATGTAACATACTGTCGGCGAGACTTTAATATCTTGATAAGACTTCTCACCGAGCCACCGTAGGTTATCCCGATATGTGATAGAATAGCTTGTCGGCTAAATATCTCCGTGTAGTAAGATGTCACAATGACTGCTTCTTATCACAGTGATAGGTTCCAAAGTAAAAGCATTTGGAAAGACTCTTGCAAGGTCACAAATACCTAATCTGTTCAACAAGATTCAAACTACTAGTCGGCCAGACTTCATGGATGTCACACTAAGTTGGCTCCAGTAGAGGTTACAACCTATGGGATTGAGACATAAATTTCCAACAATCTCATACAAAGTGATACTGTACATCTATATGTTTGGTCCTAGCATGGAAAGTGGGATTCTTTGCTAGAAAAATTGCACTCTGACTGTCACATAAAATAGTTATTTTCCCTACATCAAAACCAATGTTAGAACACAAATGTTTCAACCAAACTAATTCTTTACAAGCATGTGTAACTGCCATATATTCAGCCTCTGTAGTGGACAAAGGGATCATAGCCTATCACTTACTCATCCAACTCACTGCACCACCATTCAACATGAAAATGTATGCACTGGTGGACCTCATGCTGTCAATGTCCCTTGCCCAATTAGAATCTACATATCCACGAATGCTGAGAGTCCTCTATGATTCAACCAAGTTCCCATGGTAACATAAAGAAAAATCTAAAGTACCCTTCAAATATCTAAACACTCTTCACAACATCCCAATGTATTCTTCGAGGATTAGCCATAAACTGACTAAGAACTCCCACTGCTTGGGAAATGTCTGGCCTTGTACAGACCATTGCATACATGATATTTCCAACTACACTAGCATAGGGTACACTGGTCATGTCCTCCATCTTAGTAGGAGATTTTGGACAGTCTTCAATAGATAGCTTCATTCCCTGTAAGACTAGAACAACTAACTACTCGCAATCATTCATGCAAAATCTCTCTAGAACAGTCTTGATATACTTAGTCTAACTGAGACAAATTTTTCTACTATCTGTGTCCCTGGTTATCTCCATCCCTAGAATATACCTTGCTGCACCAAGATCTTTCATTTCAAACTTAGCAGAAAACTGAGACTTAAGATCAAAAATCATTAGCTTACTATTGCCTATGAACAACATATCATCAACATAGAGAGAAATAATAAGAACCTGATCACTTTAAGCTTTATAATAGACACAATGATTAGAATTTGATCTCAAAAATCTCAACGACAATACAAAAGTATCAAATTTTTGGTATCACATTCTAGGTGACTGCTTTAACCCATATAGAGACTTCTTTAATTTGTAAACCAGTTTCTCTTTACCTTTTTCAACAAAGTGCTCAGGCTGGGACATATAGATTTCTTCTTCAAGATCACCATGAAGAAATGTTGTCTTCACATCCATCTGTTCGACCTCTAAGTCACACACAGCTGCAAGTGACAAAAGAAATCTGATAGATGTTAGCTTAGCTACAAGAGAAAATATTTCCCCATAATCAATTCCCTCTACCTGGGAATAACCCTTTGCAACCAATCTTGCCTTGTACTTTTCCACACTGCCATCTAGACCAATCTTCTTTTTAAATACCCATTTGCAGCTAACAGCTTTTCTGCCTTTAGGCAAGGGCACCAAACTCCAAGTTTCATTCTTTTCTAATGATGTCATCTCTTCATTCATGGCTTCCAACCTAGAGTCTGAATCAAACATTTTAAATGCCTCTTTTATAGTCCTAGGCTCGTCAGTGCTAGAAATAAAAGCATAGGCACAAGTAGAATCAATCAAAGAGAACCCATACCTAGGTATGTGCAGGATCATCATGCAAAAAACAAGCCCTTAAGTGGCAAAAAATTCAGAAAAATCAGTGTTAGGCAACTTGACATAAATATTTAAATAAGTTATCTATATTATTTCAAAAATATGTAAGAATAGAATTTGTAGAAAATTGAATTTATTTTCTAAAATACTAGGTTTACTTAAAAATAAATAAAATCTATTTGGTGAAAATTTGAAATTTCAATGCAGTAGTACTTAAATTTCAAGGAAAAAATAAGAATTAGGTGTTTGTCTGACCACCCTAACCATAATAAAATGATAATATTTTTTTGTAAGATTTTATATATAAGTAGAGGAATCATGTCTAATGTGATACATATTTTTTGTAATTTTTTCCAAGTAAATAATTAATTATGAATTTTTATTACAACTTTTAGAAAATATAAAACTCGTTTGTTTGACCACCTTAACTTGGTCAAAACTTCATGAAATTTAATTTTTCTTTTTAATCCTATAGTATGTGAAGCATAGAATGTGTATATTTTGGATTCAAAAATATGATACTCTTTGAAAGTTATAGATGTTTTCAATCAGCCTATCGATCAGGACTTTAGTCATAATTCTAATAGAAAATGAATAATAATTATTTATTAAATTCAAATTAAATCATAATTTATATTTTTGGAAAGCTGAGAATCTCCTCTAAAAACCCTTTTCCTTTCATTAATTTTGGGTGAAAAAAATGTCGTCAGCCACATACCCTACAAATACCCATAATATTGCCACTTTTTGGCGCACCATGATCCTACACATACCCACCTATCCAGTTGTTTTCTTTCTTGGGTTGACCTCCTCAATGGCTGAGGCTGAGGTTCTTCTTCTTCAGAACTTTTAGAACTACTTGAGCTCTCCTCAGTTTCAGGTACATTTTGAATTTTCAATTCCTCTTTCTTAGGTGTAGGAGGAATTAAAGCTACATCCTTATTGTTTTCTGACTTTGTCTCTGACTGCAGATCCAAGGTGGAAGGTTTCAACTCGTGAAAGATTACACTTTTGCTATATACAACCTTCTCTATATCATGATTCCAAAGCTTGTATCCCTTTATGCCAACACTATAGCCAATAAAAATATATTTGACGGCCTTGTTCTCCTGTTTAGATCTTTTTACATCCAGCACATAAGCATATGCCTCACAACCAAAAACTCAAATATTTATAAGAGAGGGCTTCTTACCAAACAACGCTTCAAAAGATGTTTTCACAACAAGAGAAAAATTTGGAGAATGATTAACTAGATAACATGCAATAAATATAGCCTCAACCTAGAACTTCTCCTCTAAGCCAGCACTACTAAGCATAATTCATGCTCTCGCCATCACTGTCCTGTTGAATCTTTCTTTCATGAGTCGACCTCCTCTCTTGCTGAGGTTGAGGCTGAGGTTCTTCTTCTTCTTCAGAACTATCAGAACTACTTGAGCTTTCCTCAGTTTTAGGTACATTTTGAATTTTGAATTCCTCTTTCTCAGGTGTAGGAGGAATTAAAGCTACATCCTTATTGTTTTCTGACTTTTTCTCTGACTGCAGATCCAAATTAGAAGGTTTCGACTTATGAAAGATTATGCTTCTACTATATACAACCTTTTTGTATCAGGATTCCAAACTTGTATCCTTTATGCCAGCACTATAGCCAATAAAAATACATTTGACAGCCTTGTTCTCCAATTTAGATCTTTTCACATCTGAGACATAACCATATGCCTCATACCCAAAAACACGAATATGTCTAAGAGAGGGATTCTTACTAGACCATGCTTCCAAAGGTGTTTTCTCAACAAGAGCAGAGCTTGGAGAATGATTTACTAGGTAACACGCAGTAGATATAGCCTCAACCCAGAACTTCTCCTCCAAGCCAACACTACTCAACATACTTCGCGCTCTCTCCATCACTGTCCTATTGAACCTTTCTACAACTCCATTCTAGGTGATCCCACAATAGTGGTTTACAATTTTTGGCCAAACTGGACACTCAAATTATTTGTTTTAAGAAATCTTCACATTCAGGCACCTATAGCAGCTAAACCGTGAGGAATTTGAAGATGATGCAAACTAGAGTCTCATCTCATTTTGTCTATAGATTCCAAAAATATTTTTTTCAAAATTTTTGGAATCAGATTGTATTTCTTTTTCCATCTCCCACGAAAATTATTTTTTTCCAGAAAACAACATTTTCAAAAAGTGACGCACACCATATAACACATAACTTTTTTTCCATGAAGGATAAAATTCTAATTCTTTCAAATTTAGATTTGTAACTCTGATATCTAGTGCTTCCACTTGGTTAGATGGGTTTTTATTGAATATTTTTTCTTTAATAAAGTTTCAAAGTCAAACCAATTCCAATTCAGACATAGCACGACCGTATAACACATAACTTTTTTTGTATATATCAAAATTTTAAAAAAAAATTTGTTCAATCAAGAATTTCAATATCTGGTGCACTCATATTTTTCAATTTTTTTTTTTCATAATCTGTTATTTTTCCACATGTGCAAAACAGAGACCTTCATTTTTAGTGAAAAACCAATGTTTAATAAAACTAAAAAAACAAATACATAATAAAATCAAAAGATATTAAAATTATATTCATTGGATAGCTCGTTTTGAGGACTACTTGATTCCAGATGGGTTGCTAAAGACTCCTCCATTTTCATCCTCAACCCGAGCTATGAAGCATAAAAAATTAGACTATTTTTGTGTCTCGGGAGGAGGATGAGCAGCAAGGGAGGTTTGAATGAACCCCTAGGGGTTCGGCCGAACCCAAAGGGGTTCGCTAGAACCATGGTTTGCTCGAACTAGAGTTTGAGCGAACCCCTTCAAGGGGGTTCGGCCGAACCCCTTTGCTATGCATTTGGGTTTTTTTTTGCGGCCAAAATTCAAAGTGGTTCGCTCGAACCCTAGTTCGGGCGAGCACCTAATGGGTTTGCTCGAACCAATAGGTTCGTACGAACCCCCAAAATCACTTTTTTTGCTTTGGGTTCATTTTTTGTGAGTTTTCCTTCCTTACTTGAATTGTAAACCACTATTATGGCTTCACCCTTCTACTATGGAGTATAAGGTGTAGTCTTATGTCTTTTAATCCCATGGTCTTTGGAATACCTCTTGAAATCATCAGAACAAAATTCACCACCATTATCAGTCCTTAAGCATTTAATTTTTCTACCAGTCTAATTTTCAACAAGGTTCTTAAATTCCTTAAATCGATTGAACACTTTTGATTTAATTTTCAGAAATATACAAATGCTCTTCTTGAACAATCATCAATGAACGACACATTGTATCTTGACTTAGACAAAGAAGGAACATTCACTGGACCAAATACATCAGAATGGATATAGTCTATCAAACAAGAAGATTTATGAGGACTGGAATAAAAAGAAACATGGTGTTGTTTTCTATATATACAATGCTCACAAAATTTAAATTCGAGATTACAATTTTCAAGCCCCTCAACCAGGTTTTTGTTCTTCAAGGTTTTTAAACCTTTTTCTCCTATGTGCCCTAGCCTATGATGTTAGAGCATAGTCTTCTCTAATGGAAGTTTTACTTCAATAGAGTTTATATAATTAGGTATATTTCCCTCTTTACCTCCATGAGTAGCTTTCTGTGACTTTATAGAGACACTGTTACATTGAACAACCTATGCATCTAGCTTGTACAGGGTACCGATTCGAGCACCTCTAACCAGCACCATTGAACCTTGAGTTATCTTGAAGCCATTTTCAGAGAATGTGACTTGTACTCCAATATCATTTAGAATACTTACAGAAAGTAGGTTTCGAGCCAGACTTAGTATATGCATTACATTATTTATTCCCTTTACTCTGCCATCAAAAAATTGGATTCTAACTCTTCCACGGCCAATAATCTCCAAAGATGAATCACTTGCCAAGTACACCTTTCCACCATCATATTCTTCATACTTTATGAACCAGTCTCTATGAGATGTCATGTGAAAAGATGCTCCTAAATCAATCAACTAGACATCATTTGATACCTGTGTAGCCAAGGTTGTAATGAAGGCATCTGCATCACTATGAGAAGAGTCATTGTTGGAAGAATACTTCTTCTTCTTCTCCTCTTTACAATCCTTTCGGACATGACCAGGGTTCCCATAGTTCCAGTACTTCACCTTGGACTTCTTTCTAGGAGACTTTGATATCCCTTTTGATTTTGATTTTGATTTCTTGTCCTTCTTCTTGCCTTTCTCTTTCGATCTTCCTTTGACAACAAGAGCTTCCTTCACCATCTCAGAAGATTTCCTGCTCATTTCTTCTAATAGCAAAGAACCAACAACATCTTCCATCTTGAAACTGGATGTTGTACTCCCAATATCCATCACCAGATGATCCCATGAGTCTATCAAAGAACACAATAATAGCATACAACAATCCTCTTCTTCAGTCTTTACAACAACAAATGTTAACTGAGCAAGCAACATGTTAAATGCGTTCAAATGATCAGCTATAGACCCTCCTTCCTGCATTGTCAATGAGTACAACTTCTTCCTTAGGAACAGTTTATTCACCGAAGACTTCCCCTGATAAATAGATGCTAGTGACTTCCACAAGGAAGAGGCAGTCTTCTCTTCATGCACATTGAGAAGAACGGAGTCTGCCAAACAGAGCCTTATCATCCCCTTAGACTTTCTATCTACAAGGTCCCAATCTTCTTGCTTCATTCCTGCAGGTTTCACTTCAAACACAACAATCCAAAGATCATGATCCACTAAAAGATCCTCCATCTTAAGTTTCCACAACTCAAAATTACTGGCATTGAACTTCTCTATTTCAATCCTTCTTGATGTGCTAGCCATCTCAATCTGTAATTAGAAATTGACAAACTTCTATAGGACTCCCACTGAATAGAATTGACACAAAAAACCTAACGTACCCATAAGGATAACACAACTAGCCAGGCTCTGATACCACTTGTAAGGAAAGCTAGATGTAGAAACAACTCTCCTAACGTCAAAGACTCAGGGAAGAATGCATATATACTTTTAATTTTTCAATTATAGTTCAATTAAGATGCACTTTGAAATAAATATCAGAAACAGAGAATTAGACAAACACAGATCAACATCAAATATACGTGGGAAAACCCTTATGGGAGAAAAACCCACCACACCAAGAGAAATCACTTTGTATTATAGTAATAAGAATTACATACAAGAGTTCTAACTTCTCTTTATGATGTCATATTACAATAGCTTTCACTATGATCAATCTTGAACAAGAACCTTCACATTATAGTCTTCACAGAATAGAATTCACTCTGATACAATTTGAACTATTCACACACCTATTGATCGAACCAACCATCGAACCTTCAAGCATCTACAACTGGAAACTATATTCATGGTGTTCCCTGTCTATTGAACATCCTCATAGAACCACCATAACGAACTATCTTCCAACTGTTCAAATTCGGCTTCTCCTATTGGTCCACGAGATGCCACATAGGAAAGTCTCACTCAGTCAAATGGCTTCAATCTATGTTGGCATGTCAGTGAGACATTGACAGTGTCTCCCCGATGCCAACAGCTTCATATCGAGATTGACAAGAGTCATCCTTATCATCAAGACATTTTACCAAGCTTCACATGTTGCATCGACTTCAATTTTCTATTGGAAAGACATACCGCTCTCGCCAAGACCTTCCACCGAGTCTCCTTACCTTACATCGAAGCATCCACCAGTTGGCGAGACTCATCGCTTTCTCCAAGGGATGATACTGAAGTCACATGTTATACCGATCGGCAAACAATAGTCGGCAAGACATATCATTATCACCAAGAGGTTTCACCGAGATCTCTTAAGTCACCCCAAAGCCATCAACAGTCGCTAGGACACACCTCCTTCACTAAGACTTTACTCTGAGATCTTTTATGTTATCACGAAGACACCATATTTGTTCCCGTCGGTGAGACCTTCATCATTCACTGGGACTTCTTCTAGAGACCATTTGCACATCAGTAAGACCTCATACCGATAGAATATAAGATATACCGAAGACCACAACATGTAACATACTATCGGCGAGACTTTAATATCTCGATAGGACTTCTCACCGAGCCATCGTAGGTTATCCTGATATGCGATAGAATGGTCTGTCAGCCAGAGATCTCCATGCGATAAGATGTCACAATGACTACTTCTTGTCACAGTGATAGGTTCCAAAATAAAAGTGTTCAACAAGACTCTTGCAAGGTCACAACAACCTGATCTGTTCAACAAGATTCAAAAACTGCTAGTTAGCTAGACTTCATGGATGTCACACCGACTTGGCTCCAGTAGAGGTTACAGCCTATGGGATTGAAACATAAATTTCCAACAGGGTCACTAGTCATAGGAATAAAGTTTTTTGTATTAATATTGGTTTGAATCGAAGCATATGCAAAGAAAATCATTAATTTGAAGAGTGTAAATGCACATATAGAGTAAATATTGTTGATATCAATATGGTGTTTTAGCTAATTACTTCACTAGTACATCCTACTCACATGTTAAGATTTGTTAGGTCTAAAGAAAATTTCAAGAAATTCTAGTTGCCATTAGTTCTTATGTTAGTTTGTTTAATTCTTGTGTCCTAGGTCATTTAATATTTTTATATTTAACTATAACATGTCATTGGATTAATACAATAGTATCAAGCGAGATATTTTCTTTCCATACACTCTTGTACAAGGTTTCCTATCATTTTACAACTAATCCTAAGGTGTGTGAGCTAATTTTCAAATCCTACAAGGTCTCAAACATTTACTTCTATGATTTCCTTCTTGGATCTAATCTTGATTTTGGTGTGATATTTTAATTGGGTGCATTTTGGTGTAAAAGTGGCCTCTCTATTGAATCTAGAAGGCCAAAAGCCATATATTTTCATATTAAATACTTCACATTTTCATGAAGTTTTTGGGTTATATTTTATTTCACACATAGCTACTGTAATTTTAATGGCCAAATGGTTGTCATCAGTGAGTATAATTTTGTGGATTGATGCCCATCATGTCATGTTGTCATGAATTTGACACCCAAATGACCATCATTAGGGTCCGTTCCTTTTTCCTTTTAGAAACCATAATTTTTTATGAATTTTGTAGCATTTGAAAGCTATTGAGGAGTTATTTTATTGTGTCCATACACTTTTCTAGATCCATACCTATGTATATTATGATATATTACATTTATTTCTTACAAATATAGCATTGTGACTAATTAATTTGACATTATGTCTCCTAGAGAAGTTTTATGTTTCTTGAAGGGATTCATTTTTTAGCATTCATCATATTTGGGAGTTTATATTATCTATTGAAGGCTTTTGGCTTTGTGAATTTTGATATCTCTCATACTTTGTATGGGTTTTTCATTTAAATATTAATTTGATCTCATAATTAGTATACAATCCTTATAAACTTAATAACCACTATCTAAAATAGACCTGCATATTGGTCTCTCTAAAATGGTATTTGTAATTAAATATTACTCTTATAACTAAAGATCAATTTTGATAATGGTGCTTGTGGTTGTTTGCTTTCAAATATGGTGATTGTGTTTGATTCCTCTAAAATATAGGTTGTATATGTCTAATTCCCTTTCAAATATGAACCTCCCATGATAATTCAGACCATGCCTACGTCAAATATTAAATTTTCTTTAGAAGTTTTACAAGATCCATTAGAACCATTTTCAATGCAGGTCAAACCAGATCTAGATCTAGAAGATCTAGATAATTGGACAACCAAGATGTATGATCAAATTAAGCAAATGAATGAAGAGTATTTGGTGAATTTAGAGATTTATCAACAGTTGCAAGCTGATTTTAAAAAGAAAATGGATCAGCCTTCTCTTGACATAAAATCAAGATTCAAAAAAGAATTGGTTCAACTCAAAATTTGGGATTATATCTTCAAAAAGAAGAGCACTCTATGCTTTGAAATTCCTTTTGGAAATGGTGTTGAAAGTGTAGACATTGAAATTTTTCCTAAGACTACAGTGATATTTTTACACTAATTCTCATCTTATCCATATGATTAAATAATTGTCAATTATTTAATCATTACTAATTTTATATTATACTATTAATTAAATAATTTTATATTATTTAATTAATTCACATTAATTCTATTCCTCCTTGATTAATTATATTAAATTTATTTATTTAATTATATCACTAATTATCTTTATTATTCTATATTAATTAAATGAATTATTATTATTTATTTAATTATCCATTATCCCTTTCCTAAAATAAATAATTTATTTAATTATTTAATTATCCATTAATTCCTCAATATTATATACTCTCCATAAATTAATAAAATTATTTATTTATTTAATCCACTTGCACATGCATTTAATAATTAACTAGTTGAGGCTTACTCTTAGTCCACTAATCAATCAATTTCAATCCACTCATTTTTCAATTTAGTTCACTAACACTCAGTGTGAGTTAACAATTCAATCAGACATATTAACTCAATCATGCAAAAAATTAACTGAATCATGCAACTAGTTAAATGATCAATCAATTCTTCTCATCAATTATCCACCATTGATCTTTTCACTTCTTTCTCAAATATTGATCATCCATCCAAATCTACATTTTTTATAATATCAATCTTCATCCTCAATTGAAGGCTAACATTAAATATTTGATATTTTTATATCATATGAACGTTTGAGCTTATTATAATTGTGAGTATGTAAAATATGAGAGAAAAAATAGCTTACAAAGGAAAATTTACAAGGACAATGGATGTGATTCAATGTTGATGTAAGAAGGTATTGCTTTAATTATTTCAATTTATTAATTTCTTACATGTCACTTTGTTTTCATTCCATCCATAATAAACATAGCATAGGCTCCATCATAATAAAAAAATTTCACACCTCACATGGCCTGAGAATGGTCGATATTTCACATCACTTTCTTTCTATATCCATTCTTTCAATAATAAATAGTCCTATACCTAACTGGGGGTAATCCTTGTCCTAGTTTAGATAGGATCTTTGACATGATATCAAAGGATATATTGTCAAAATCACTTACCACAATTTATTTTTCATAATAAACTATTTACAATCCATAATCAATTTTAGTCTCATCACAATCCTCCTTCCATAATAAATTATCCCTTCCCAATATTGACATCTTAGTTGGACACAAATAGAACATCATACAAAAACCTAAGCTCAAAAAATCACGAAACAATAGATAAACTATGAAACTAGCCTCTAAACCAAATTGATCAATTTCCTACTTATCTATCAATGTCATCTATATTTATTAGCTATCATATGTCTTATACATCTTGTTAGATCATTGAAACTAGACTAGGCATATTATACAAGATGTTTCACTCCTCAACTCAATAATAATCATTTGAATCCTATTAATAAATCACTCTTCATTAGCATGAAGCTATAAATGTTTGTTGACTCATTTGATCTAGTTAGTCTTATCTATTTATTTAATTTATCATTTGTCATGTTTCTATGCTACTCAAGGATATCCAAAAATTATTAGAGGAGTGAGGAAGGATCATGAATTTTTTTATGTTTGATTTCTATTTACAATCTATATTGATAATATGACTATGGAAACTAAGTTCCTTGTGTGGTATTGGAGTTCCATTGGGGCATAATCAACACATCCAATGTAATTTAAAGGTTATCTAATGATTTGTTGGATCTGGATCGATATGCATTATGGTTACTTCCTCACTATTCCAACAAGGTTCTATTATCACTAGTAAATTCCATTACACTCCTTATCTGCTATTCATCTATTTATACAAAGGTCCATAATATTTCACATCTCAAGTTATAACTCATACCTTCGCGTACGTTATCCATTTTCAAAATAAAAACACTCTATGATGATAATAATGCATTGATAAAAGCTCAAAATCCATCCTACAAATCATACATCAATTTTAATCTATTTCATTCCTTTCATTTCACATGATCTATCTATCTATCTATTCGTGACTTCTTATTCTTTTTTCTTCTATATAACATTTCTTCTACTAGCCCATGTAGTCATTTCAATGGTGTGCTTTGACACACAAAAATAAATGCATCCTTTGCCTAATCTTACATCCATACCTATTGAAACAATATAAAATGGGAGAGAAGAAGAACAAGTGTTATCATATGGTTTAGGACATAGAGCACACCTACTTTCCAATTATCTCATTGAAGGTTAACCCTAGAGATCTTAATGCACAAAGGAAATAGATCTTGCAATAGGGTTTCCCTAGGGTTTGATTGAAAACTAATGATGGATTCACCACCATGTAAGAAATTGGAAATACTAATGTAATGAAAGATGTAATAATAAACCATAATATGATGCAATGACTTACAAAATGAACTAGAAATGTATGAAAAATAGAATAACAAGATGTAGGATGGAATGTGTGTACTTGGGAATCTGAAGCAAAGATGAATGGATTCTAGAACACTAAAAAAACTAAATTTTTGACCAATTGGGACTCATTTGCCAATTTGGGTGAATTAGTCCCAGATCAGGGTTTCTATGTGGGAACATGAATCTAGCAAATGGGTATCTAAATCTCCGAAAATCTAAATTTTGACCATAATTGGGACTCATTCACTAGAAGTGGTGAATAAGTCTAGTTAGGGTTTTCTAAAACTTTATGGTTTGAATCTTCTCTTCTCAGTCTACTTAATCTGCTTCTTTAGGTTTCTGGAGCTAAATTTTTATAAATCAACTTGCAGGTGTTCTGCAATGTTCTCCAATGTGTGATGACAACTTTGACGAATTTTAGGAACTTTAACAACTTTCTCCAAACTTTCTCTTTAATTTTTCTTTAATATAAACCTCTAAATCACACACTAAAGAGATGGAAAAAAATTGTTTTGTTAGTGGATAGGGGTTTGACTTGGTCAAACCCCATTTTGGTAATCAAACCTTGAAATAGAATGAAATAGGAATGGAGAATGATGAATGAAAAAAATTATATGATGTTGCAACTCACCAAACCCTAGAAATCAAAGGCTACAAACATGTATGAGACGGCTCCAATGGGTGTAGATCTTGAATGAAATGCTAGCTTGAATCATAAAACCATAAATCATAATTGTTAGCTCAAAAACAAACATGATGCATGAAATCTTTTACATGATGCTTGATGCTTGAATAATGCTCTAAAATGCTTGAGAATTTTCCCTTGAAGACCATTCAATGCTCTTGTGAACTCAAACTTGCTATATTCATGGATACTTGAATGCTTGGGGTGAAAATGAGTGAAAGAAACTTGTATTTATACTTTGTTATGCAAGAATTCTTAAAATTACAACACTACAAACCAACATGAGACCTAACTGTATCGTAGAAAAAAGGACCAGTTGGTTGAAATGAGATTAATTAGAATTAATTAGGTCTTAATTTAGTGTTTTGAGGCATTTTATGTGTTCGTACTAGGTCTTGGAACCTTGCAAATCAAATAACATGCTTCTAATGACGTCTTGTAAAGGTGTTGTAAAGTCTTGTAAGGGAATTTTATGCTTTTCTACACCTAATTAACCTATTTCTCCCTAAATAAACATTATAAAATATGTTCAATGGCATTATTACTTCAATATAGAAGATTCTTAATGTAAACTTAATGATAAACTAGTGTTGCAGTGTGATTTACACATTCACATTGGTTTTTGTGCCTTTCTAGACTATGTGGACCTAATTTTAGTGTTGTAAAGTATGTTTAATCACACTTTAACATTGATTTATGTGTCCCAAACCTAGTTAACATTTACATCATCACTAATTGGTCTTAATTGGACCATATTGTGCATCCTAAGGTTTTAATTGATCAAATACCCTACAAGATGGCAATTTAAACCTTATTTCCTAATTCCTTGGCTTCTTAGGCGTCGAAATGGCCCCTGTGGGACCCATTCACCATGCATGGAGAATTAGTCCCATCTAGGTGAGACCCATTCACCATGTGTGGTGAATGAGTCCTATTTGGCCCCCATTTTGACCCTTGAGTGGTAAAAAGTGAAATTTAAAGTTTATTTTCACTACATGTCAGCCTATGATGATGTATTATCAGATACTAAGGAAAAATTGTTTATAAATAAGTGTTTTTATCCTCATTTTACATACAAAAACCTAATTCATATCCATTCTTCATTATTCATCCATCAATCTTTCACTCCAAGTCAAGCAAATTAAAGTTTCTTCATTAGAGGTCTTCAAGTTGGCTTTCTAAAGTATTCAAGAGTTGAATGTTCATGTAATTTTGCAGACCTACAAGATAAAATCATCATGATAAGGTAATCCCTTCCATTTTGCATGCTTCATTCGTTTATTTCATCATTTTGGTCTAATTACAGGTCTAAATGGGGTTTGACCAAGGCAAACCCCCATGCCCTAACATTCAACATATCTCTTTCTTGTCTTGTTTGTTTGTAGATTTTAGACTCTTGGAGGCTTAATAATCATTGAATATTTCATTTTGAAGTCATTCAAGTCATCTCTTCATCATTCAAGTGAAAACATCAACAAAAAGTGTTTTTCAGACTTGAATCTGACAGTTTTAGAAGGAAAGACATGTAGGAGACAGAAGTATAGGTCTAACTCCATAGTGTCAACCTTTGATTTTGTAGATTCCTAAAGGAAATAAAATTCACCACCCATGGCGAATGAGTCCCATATGTAGGCCTGAAAAATAGTTTTCTCATATTTCAACTCTTGGTAGTCAGAAACAAGTTTCAAAAAGTTTTTACCAAAAGTAGGACTAATTCGCCATGCATGGCGAATCATTCCTAGTGGCCATTTATAGAAATTTTCCAGGAATTCCAGAATCTTCTAGTGACATCAATCCTCCTCTAGGTGCACTCTATTCAATCTCATAAAATTTTATTTTGATTGCTTAATTTTCTGGTTCATTGTTGCAATACACAATATGCTTTCAAACAAGTCTTATTGTTTAGGATTTGAATAATTAATCAAACAATTCCATAGATTAATTGCACTTAGATCATTCCATTTATCTCATACAACATCACATACATTCTAATTTTAGTGAATCATTAGCATTTTTGGACCCAAATCTTTCTCCTTTTAGGTGGAAAACCCTAGAAGTGCAAGAGTAGCATTTTGGGTCCCAATAATCTATGTTTCACTAAGAGGATAAAATTTTGCCAAAATTTTGAATTAGTTTTTATTTTGGGCCACACACAACTCATTCAAACAAGGTGGTGAATGAGTCCCATTAGGCATAATATTTGGGACCTATAGCATAGGGAAAATTCTAGGATTAGCAATACAAATCTTAAATCAAACTAAACTCAAGCTAAGAATGAAGAACAATGGAAGATAAAACATGCATAAACGAAATATCTCACCAAACACATGTAATTCCATGATTGACCTCCATTACCATTCTCCATTTCATTGTAGTATAGTACTAGCCCTCATATTTTAATTAAGTATGCAGGTATGGCCTCATCACAATGATTTTTAGCAAAATATTGAACATTTCTAAAGTTGCTTCTGAAACTCATTAGATTTTTGGAGGACTAAAATTGATAGAGATAAATTCATTTTATAGATTTAATTTTCAAATGATAGTTTGAGATTGATTGATAATTAATTGATAATCAAGATTAAAAGATGTGACATACAATAGGTTTAGGGTTAAATTAGTGTAAGTAATAAAGCTAGAATGGTGGAGATTAAATTAAAAATTAATTTAATCAATGATGAGGATTGATTGAGACACAAAGGGATAAGGATTTTATGTAGAAGATAAGATTGAAATAGTCACACAATGTCTTAAAAAATAAAAAAAACATCATTAAACTTCAAAAAGATAAAAAAGTCAAAAACCCAAAAAAACATCCAAATAAATTTCAAAAACCAAAAAAATAGAGTCAAAGTCAGTCGTGTCAGTTAGTCTTTGTCATTGTTGAACTACATTGCCTCTACAACTAGGTGTAGGCAAGGCCATTTGTTGATGTGCCCACAAGGCATTAGGTCAATCCTTTAGGTTTCAAATAAACAATGAAATCATGATTTGGTCTTTTATCAATAAAAGAAAGTCAACAGTCATGTCAAACTATGAGGTCTCTGCATGTATAACGTAGGAAACTCCATCAATCGATGGGCCCCTAAGGTCACACTAGGTCAGTTCTTTATGGTTTGTCATTTCAGTCAAAAGAAGTAATACATTGTCATCAAACACAAACAACTATCAAAACATCAAGATGAGTCACACATCAACAAGACAAACAAGTCAACAAGGTCATCAAGTCAAACCAAACAAATTGTCAAAATACTCAAATAACCAAAACAATCAACTTATGTCTTATATAGGATGTGACCTTCCAAAAAAATGACATTGTCATTTGGTCAAGCTTCACCATTTCCTTATATAGGTGGTCACCTGATTGAAACTAGACTTGACATCTTATACGATATATGTCATTCCTGAAATTAGGCTTTCATCAAACATCATCTTATCAATCTCCTAGACAATTAAACAACAAATAGACAAATATTCTTACTTGTTGTTGAAATTATGGCTTGTTTTTTCTTATTTTCATTTGGATTTTCCATTGAGTCTAGTAACTAGCTTCCTCGAGGATGTCTCATGAAGGATTTAGGGAAGCAAGCATGTCTCAGGACTCTTTTTCTTTGACTATTGTTTGTTGATTGTCTTTTGATTTTTTTTTTTGAGTCAAGTTACTAGCTTCCTCAAAGATGTCCCATGAAGGATTTAGAGGAGCATTGATGTCTCATGACTCATCTTTTATTTGATTGTTGTCTGTAGTTTTTCTTGACAAAAATATTGGCATAACTTTTCCCTTAGTATGAGTTAGGACATTCCTTGTCTATGACTATCTTTTTTAGTAGATGGATGACCTTGCACACCTTGGTCTATCTCATATCATGGTGTTTGTTATCCATTTGTATCATTTAATTCCCAATGATGATTAATGCAAGGCCTATTATGATTTGTAAAAATATTGAAGTCATTCTAATATTAACATCCATGTCTTCTATGCTACTATTCATCTTTTCCACTCTAACATTTCTTCTTTTTTGCATCTTCATCATCCTTATCTATTTTCTCCTATCTACTAGTCCTCTCATCAGCTTCGAGAGCACACTCATGTTCTTTGAGCCTTCCTGTCTCCTTGAGGGGGCATACCACTACCGCCTCGTCATCTTTCTTCATTCTACTTTCACTGGGGCATATCTTTTTCTATCTTTTTCTTTGACACAACGCAATATACTACATTGTATAAAACAAGGGCAAAATGTAGACACTAAAAATTGTCCTAGGCTTGCAACCCTTAACTTCTTCATAATTCTTTCATCTTCATTTTTCATAATTAAATAATGTTAATTATTTAATTATTTTCTAAAGTCATATCTCCTCTATTAATTAAATAAATATTATCTATTTAATTATGTCACTAATTTAATCTATCTTCTTTCTTAAATTAAATAAACTATTATTTAATTAATTCCTATGACACTTTCAACTATAATTAAATAATCACTTTAATAGTTTAATTATTCCTTAACTTTTGCTCTCTAATATTAAATAAATCTTTATTTATTTAATTAATCCCAAAATCTTGAATGTTGAATGGAAATCATTTAATTCTAAAGGTTATATCCATATTATATTCCTCTATAATTAGATAACCTCTTTATTATCTAATTAGTCATTTATCACTTAAGTATAGATAAAAATTGATCATTCAATTATTTGGTGAGATAATATCTATTTTTCTTTAAGGAACAATCTTTTTTTGTTGATCACTTCATTATTTAGACAAAATCAAACAATTTTATCTATGTCAATCTTATCTTCTACATGCAATCCTTATCCCACTGTGTCTCAACCAATCTCCATCATTGATTAAATTAGTTTTTAATTTAATCTCCACCATTCAAGCCTTATTACTTACACTAATTTAACCCTAACCCTATTGCATGTCACATATTTTAATCTTGATCGCCAATTAATTACCTCTCAATCTCATCTTGTCATTCAAAAATTACATCTATAAAATGGCTTTATCTCTACCATTTTTACTCCTAAAACCTAATGACTTTTGGAAGCAACTTTAGAAATCTTCAATATTTTGCTAATATCATTGTCATGAGGCCATATTTGCATAATTAATTAAAATCTGAGGGAAAGTACAATACTATAGAAAAATGGAGAAGGGTAATAGAGGGGAAACATGGAATTGCATGTGTGTTTGGTGAGATATTTCATTTATGCATGTTTTATCTTCCATTATTCTTCATTATTAGCTTGGGTTTAGTTTGATTTATGCTTTGTATTGCTAATCCTAGAATTTTCCCTATGCTACATCTAGTGAACTCGATACCAAGGAAAAAGTTTCTACAAATTTCATATGGTTTTCTTTGTTTTGTTAGTTTTTTGTATGATTTGATGCAATCACTGAGACAAAGTGGTGCATCTGCTAGTATTTTTCACTACAACTGCCAACAACATGAGCCGCATCCATTGTAGCACACCGCAATTTCCATCCCGTTAGTTGTAATTGATATTTTTGCAAAGCATCTGATCTATCCCATGCACTGAATCTGTCATTTTGCAATGCAACTACCTAGCTTTGGGTTTGTTTTTAAATTTCTGTGAGTAATTTTTTAATTTTTTGCATTTTCGGTTTAGTAGGTTAGGATTTTCTGGTTACTAATAATCTATTGATAGCATGTAGCAAAACAAATTTAATGTTTATTTTATAGCTTTGTTTGGCCAAGATCTAAAGCTACAACTCTCATTTGTTGAAGGATAAAATTGAAACTACTAATGAAATCTGATGTAGGATGCTTGTCATATGGGTATGTGCAGGATCATGGTGGAGCAAAAAGTGGCAATGAGGAAAAAAACACATCTTTCATCGACCAAAAAATGCAAAAAGAACATGTTGACTTTTTTTAGGTTCAGCTGTCACCATACCAGACACCAAACCTAGTTTTACAAATCAGATAATAGATTTGGATCGGATATCCGATTTGGGAAAAATCCAATTTTGGAAAGGTAATTTTTTTTTTTAATTTCATTTGATTCAATTTTTATTTAGATTTGAATAATTCCATATGGTTTTTTGTGGATTTTTTTAAATAATAGGGTTTTTGATTGAATTTTTGTGAAAATTTTGAGTTTAGAATGGATTTTGATAAAAAAAATTAATTTTTTGTGGATTTTTCACAATAGGGTTTTTGATTGAATTTTTATGAAAATTTTGAATTTAGAATGAATTTTGATTAAAAAAATGAATGTTTTTTTGTGGATTTTGTTTCAAAATAGGGTTTTTGATTGAATTTTTATGAAAGAATTGAGTTTAGAATGGAGTTCGATAAGAAAATGAATGTTTCTAATGGTTTTTGATTTAAAAATAATGTTTCATTTATATTGTCTAATTTTAGATTAATCATTTTTTAACTTTAATCAGGCATTATGGTTGTCAAGAATGAGAATGCATAAATTCCACTAGTTGAGAATGAAAATCCACCAGCTGAGAATCAAAATGAAGAAATGCCAAATGATCCACCACCTCCGCAACCATCAATTGAAGACTTAATTCATGAAAAATTGGAGCAATTGAGGGGAATTTGTGATGTTTATAAGAAAATCCCTTGATTATCCCGTATGTCAACCACATTGACAGAATAATTACAAATGCAGAAAGCCTCTCCACCCAACATAATGCATTTCATTTGTGGCGAGAAACCATGAGGCAATATTATGCATGTGGATTGTCTTATGATGATGTGAAAGATCTCCAACTAACAAAAGCCCAAATAGCCTCTTTATTTATTAACCCCAACACTGGTTTGCCAGTTAATGTTAACAAACCAAAACTTTCTATAAAATGGTGTACGCATAGGGGCATAATAGATAAATTTTGGGATCATTGGTGTATGGTTTTTGATAAACCACCCAAAAATAATCTTGATGTACCTTTTTACTTTATTAAAAAATTACATGTTGAGTTTTTGTTAGGGCATCATGTCAATTACTTTGACATTAAACCCTTCCAGGGCATTAGTGGAGGTATGCCCCAGGATAGGCCAATGGTAGCTAGAGTAGTTAGGCACCCACATGTTCCCCATCCTCCCCTTCCTCCGCCACCTCCAGTACAACATTTAGATATTACAGAGGATGCAGCCACACAAACTATCCAGGCCATTCACTCTTTGAGTGGTCTTTTGGTTTCCCATGCTTCTTTAGTAGCTCAGCCATAGTCTGGTGATCTTGGCGATGGATCCAGTGATATCGCATCATCCTCCTCGGGTCCACATATTTTTGTGCCACATATTTGCAATACGTGCCAGCAAATATGTTTGGGTCCTATTGTACAACCCCCTGAGCAGCCATTAGACACTTCTAATTATGACATCCAGGATGTGGAGATTATAGCAAATCATACGTAGGGAGTAGAGCACACCCTATAGATTCCTCTCCTGCGAGAGACATGGACATTGGAGTAGTTACACAGGTAACATTTAAGGTGTAAATTCATAACTTTCATTTTAAAAAAAATGAATATTAATAAGAGATAGTATCAAGTACTAATATTTATTTACATGGTCTATTTAACAGTTAATGTCTGAGGAGGAGCTCACACGGGTGACTAATAGTACACTGAGGGCCATTTCATTTGGCCTCAACACGCACACAGTATGTATTTTCGAACTCACTCATTTACATTTTTTTACTGTATACTTGCTTTTCATTTGAATTGTCATTAATGAAATTATATATTAACTTATATGTTTATCTTATTCTCTGCTTGTAGGAAACACCTAGTGTGAGTGAGGTTCGACACTCTCTAGACTATGGGCACACAATTTTAGATAAGGGAAAGGTAATTGAACTCAAATTTTTTTTAATTAAGATTTATAAGATATTTTATTGATTATGCATACATTGACATAGATTCATAGTTTCATATGTACTTGTCATTTTTATGTACAGGTGGTTGTGAGCTATACATCATTGTTGATAAGTTCCAAAACACATGAAGGAGTAGGTATTTGAACACCTGAAGGAGGAGGTGTTGAAACACTTGAAGGAGGAGGTGTTGAAACATTTGAAGGAGGAGGTGTTGAAACACCTAAAGGAGATACAAAAAAAGATCAGCCTAAAGAGGTATGTGTTTATTTTATTTTGTGCTTGGTAAATATGTTCTTATTACTGACAATTATATGCTAACTTGGATCAATTTCATGTTTTTGTTCACATATATAGATTGACGTTACAAAAGTTGGTTTGGTTATTTCTTTAAGAGGGGTATATTCTAGGACTCCTAACCCTTTGAAGAGATTTATATTTCAGGCAATCAAGATTTCAATTTTAGAGTTCAATTATAATTCAATGTGTATTGATTTTTATGTTAATTATTCAATTTTAAATTATATAGTATAACTAATCTCAATTGTGGTTTGACTTTTTCTTGTGTAGCTACCTTTAGAGCCAACGAGCGCTTCAAAGAGGCTCCATTTTGATGATCCACCAGTAGTTTAGGATGAGATATACATTTACATACCGAGATGGGATATGCCACATATTGTAAAAATTTGTTTGAGTTGGCGTTGATGCAATTTTTGTATATGGACATACACTTGATTATTGGATAATTTGATATATATAGAAGTTGACAATCAAAATTTAATTTCCTCCTCATGGGCATGATTAAACTCTTTGAAAATTTAATCAAGTGAGCAATGGTTAAATATCAATGTACAATAGCATAAAAAGAATGGTTAAATACTATGTAGTTTATATTCATATTGTTGATTACATTGCATTTCACATCTTTCAAACTCAAACCATTACTTCACATTGCATAAGTAACAACTAGATGCTGATAGATGAAAAAATTTCAATAACAATATAGTTTTTACAAAGCCAACCTAAGCAGTTATGCAATTACTTCACATTACATAACTAATAACTAGGAACAGCTATCAATTGCATTATCTTGTCATGGAATTCTATGAGACCATATTTATTTGAGGAAACTTGGCACAAAACTCACAAAAAATGAAAAGAAAGCACTCAAACAAACTTTAAAGGGGTCTCAGGCCTACTGCCCCCTCATTTCACACGCTATGCAACCATTTACTTGTGTTAGTTTTATGATCAGTGGTTGATTCCACAAAAGGATATAAAAGTAATGGAAAATCCTAACCTAGGAATTGGACATTCCAACAGGTGACTAACAAGGATCATTCTCCAAGTGGGAGATTGTGTTGGTGTGGAGCCTGATCAATCTCCAAGTGGGAGATTGTTGGTATGTGGTGACTGATCATGCTATACTGTATATCCAATGGTATACTATACATCCCAACACGTATCCTTGCTAGGGTCATCACTGAAAAAGGGAAAAATCAACAAAAAAGGAAAAATCTGATTTTGTAGAACCCAAAATCCGGAAGCTTCTAAGTGTGTTAAAAAGGGGTTCGGATGGGTATTACAGTATGATGAAAAATGCGATTATTCGCAAGATTGTAATAAGTTTTTACACTAGATAACAAAAGTATTGGATGGCTGCAGTTTGGTGGATGTAGCCCAGATTGGGTGAACCATGTTAAATTCTTTGTGTTATGATTTATTCTGTGTGTGTTTTAGTTTCTCTGTTTATTATTTAAATCTACATTTAATTGTTAGATATCTGCCATTTCTAACCCTAACACTTCTTATGGTTGTTCATTTACATTGTCAAACCAAGGAACGCATACTTGAAATGGAGCGGCACTGTATGTGCACTAAAAACTAGTTTCAGTCACAATTTACCAGAAATAAATGCTTGGAAGGAATTCTACTTATGCTACAGGAATGTAATGTAAAGTCTTCTTAACTTAAGCATAACTTAATCAAAGCATAAACCATGACAACTGTTAATAAGAAACAAACTATGAATTGGCCTTATGCTGTAGGAACAAACACAAACTAGATGAATTCTCGATGCTACAGGAACAATATAAGACTGAGTTTGTGTTGAAACCTTCAAGAATGAAATCTAAATTATAATCAACAGAAGATAAATAACTAACTATAGATACTCACTAAGTGGGCTCCCTTAGCAAGCATCAACCAGTTTATGCAAGAATTGAACTCAAAACTTCATCAAATTTAATTCATATACTTGGAATCATATACATTGATTGTTCTACTTGTAAGAAAACTAACACAAAACACCATTTCTCATTATAATACTAATTTTAACACAATCTATTACTCACTCATGCAGGAGGAACACTTATTTATATTAGAAAAGAAACTAACTACCTAACTCTAACAGAGAAAGACGTGGACATAAATGCATCCTGGAACTGAGGAAGAAACTTCTCATAAATGAAGGCATATCTGTTCAACACGATTCAGAGAGAATTTAGTATTCCACTCTTCCTAGATTAATGATCATTTAGATTTCCTCCCAACGACCCAGTCAGAGAGTCTTTGCTGGAACAACTTCCTCGATGTCATGTTGGAAATGAACTTTACTGCAGGGCCGAGATCTGCTATGCTTTGACTTGTTCATGCTTCCTTCAACAACCTATGATGCACATGGCGACAGAAGCGAAAGAAAGCACACGTGGAAAATAACATGATACACATTCATTAATCACATATTAAATCCATTTCATTATCCAAAAACCACATGCATTATGTAGTCATTTGGGAGGTCAAACAAAGCAATTAATAGACACATAGAGATGTTAAGCTATAGGAATATAGGAATGTGTTGCTACAGGATACTACCCGATTTTAGATAAAAAGTCTTTAATCAAAGAGTTAAAAAACTATTAGCAATAAGAGTAAGGGTATTAAAAATACATCATAATATTTAAATTATGAGCATATTTTGAGCTCATCAATCAGATTTAATGCACAGAAAATTAATTCTAAATCAAACACAATAACATAGCAAATACCTTGGGAAAACCCTCCTCTTGAGGGAGAAAAAACCAGCCAATAATATCACTTATATTATTGAATCACAATAGAAACTCCTTTACAATGAAGGCTGATAATGAGGCCTAATAATATGCACCACAAACTGATGCCAACATAGCAATACAATGATGTAATTCTCAAATGATAATCCTCAGCCTTCTCACAATAACTCGATCTGCACTTGAAGAGTTTCTCACTAGCTAGCACTTGATATGAAATGGAATGTATGAAAAATGTATGTCTCAAAGCAATGAAATGTATCTAATATATATACAAGCTGAGAGAGATGTGACTCTTCACAATATAGGTTGGCCTCCAAAAAGAATGTGCCTCCTCAAAGATTGTGCCTCCAAGATAGAAGTTGACCTTCATAAAATAATAAATATTATTTGACATAAATCATGCCTCAAGCATGTCAGCCTCTTCATAAATGCACCTCTTCATTAACTCGTATCTCTTGATGAATTAGCATTAATCACAAATTGATATATATATAAATTAAATAGCTTTGGCTATATTTCATTTATTTTTATGTAGAGGAGATCGCTGGAAGGATATGACTGACGCTACAATAATCAACACTCCCTCTCAGCTAGGGAGGATACTTCTAGCTGTACAAGGAAAATCACGTCTTCGTGATGCCTAGTACTATAGCTACAACCATAAGTGAAAAGAGGAATATCATCTCATCATGATATTAGATATTGCCCCAACATGATATCAACCATAATGGCTACAACCATACTATGGTGTGTACAAGTTTTCATCATAGACCTCAATTGAAACAACATCCAAAGGTGCTCTTTTAGTCAATAACACAACCATCTTCTTTAGGTTCATTAGGCTCACTCTGAATCTTTAAGTACTCTTCTATTCAGCAACACAACCATCTAGAGGTGGTCTTCTGGTCAGCAACACAACCATCTTCTTTAGGTTCAGTAGGTTCAGTTCCATGGCTGCAAGTTGTGACTTCATGCTTGATCATTTCTTTGGTTGGCATGACTTCCTCATAAGATGCCTCAAGTTTTTCATCGCTAAGCAATCTCTCATCACCTTCCTACAGTAGAGTTATCAGCATTCTTCAAAAATCATAGGAATTCTTTTAGTACACTCAAGAGTTATCAAATGTCTTCTTGCAATCTCAAAAATTATATTGTATCATTCTTACATTGGTACTTGAGACTGGTAGCTTAATATAGGTCCACAATACAAAACCTGGTTTACTTGTGCAATGTAACAGTGGCATAGGAAGATTTTTCTTTTGAAAGGAAAAATGAAAGCTCAGCCTCTTGGAATGAAAATTCTTGTTTGCAAAAAAAATGAATAAGAATGAGGTAGTTAAGGTATTTGAAGTGATTTAGAGGTCACTTTTAGGGTCACTTTTAGGGTACTTAAGGTGTTTGAAGTGATTTAGAGGTTGCTTTTAGAAAAGAGAGATGTTGAAGAGTACATCAAGTCAGTGAGAACCGAAGTGTAATGTGTTTTAGTTTGTGGTACTCCTTTGTTTCTCAACAGATGTATGATAAATTCTTAGTTCAATCAAGTTGAACAATTTTTGAAAAAAGAAAGTTGTGTCACAATCCGTATTCAATCCAACAAGCAAAAATGAAAGCTCGGCCTCTTGGAATGAAAATGCTTGTTTGGAAAACAAATGAATAAGAATGACATAGTTAAGGTTTTTGAAGTTATTTAGAGGTCACTTTTAGGGTGGAAGGCTTAAAACTCCAATTTAAATGCACAAAAATGAATGAAATTACTTCAAATCAAGTTTGCGAAGAAGTTAACTATGTTGCCCACTAGTTTCCCTTAAGAGTCCAAAGTGCTAAAAGGTAGCAATCTTTGAAGGTCTATTCCTCAGAGACCGTGATGGTTACAGACTCTCTGTTCAAGGCTATGGGATCATGTTGGGACCATCTACAAAAACCTCTCTCAGTTTTTGCTATTTCAGAGGCATTTTCCTATGGTGATGACTTTTCAGTGGAGGGAAAAGTTGCTAGATGCAAGCAGTGTAAAGCTGCAAAGTGGTGCAACTTTCATTCCGCAACTCGTACGACCAAATGAACTATTGCAACATGTCTGGATGGGTATTCTTACACTAGGGATGGTCCTCTCTTGCACCCAAATATGTTGAATCACTTTGAGCTACATTGGACCGACAATTTCCCTTGAGTCCAAAGTGCTAAAAGGAAGCAATATTTGAAGGTCTATTTCGCGGAGACCATGATGCTTATAGAATTTCCATCTAAGTCTATGGGATCATGTTGGGACCATCTACAAAAACCTCTCTCATTTTTTTTTATCTTGGAGGTGTTTTCATGTGGTGCTGACTTTTCAGTGGAGGGAAAAGTTGCTAGATGCAAGCAGTGTAAAGTTGCAAAGTGGTGCAACTTTCATTCTACAACTCGTACGACCAAATGAACTATTCCAACACATCAAAATGGGTAAGTTTATGCTAGGGAAAGTCCTATCTTTCACCCAAATATGTTGAATCACTCCGAGCTACATTAGACCAATGATTTCCCTTAAGAGTCCAAAGTGTTAAAAGGCAGTAATCTATGAAGGTCTATTTCTCAGAGACCGTGATGCTTACAGACTCTTCATCTAAGGCTATGGGATCATGTTGTGACTATCTACAAAAACCTCTCTTAGTTTTTTCTATCTCAGAGGAATTTTCCTGTGGTGATGACTTTTCAGTGGAGGGAAAAGTTGCTAGATGCAAGCAGTGTAAAGTTGCAAAGTGGTGCAACTTTCATTCCGTAACTCGTACGACCAAGCGAACTATTCCAACACATCTAAATGGGTACGTTTACACTATGTATGGTCCTCTCTTGCACCCAAATACACTGAATCACTCTGAGCTACATTGGACCGGCGATTTCCCTTAAAGAGTCCAAAGTACTAAAAGGCAGCAATATTTGAAGGTCTATTTCTCAGAGACCGTGATTCTTATAGAATCTTTGTCTGAGGCTATGGGATCATGTTGTGATCATCTACAAAAACCTCTCTCTATTTTTTCTATCTCAGAGGTGTTTTCCTGTGGTGATGACTTTTCAGTGGAGGGAAAAGTTGCGAGATGCAAGCAGTGTAAAGTTGCAAAGTGGTGCAACTTTCATTCCGCAACTCGTATGACCAAAAATACTATTCCAACACATCTGTATGGGTATGTTTACTATAGGGATGGTCCTCTCTTGCACCCAAATACGTGGAATCACTCTAAGCTTAATTGGACCAGTGATTTCCCTTAAGAGTCCAAAGTGCTAAAAGGTAGCAATCTTTGAAGGTCTATTTCTCAGAGACCGTGATGCTTACAGACTCTTCATCTGAGGCTATGGGATTGTGTTGTGACCATCTACCAAAACCTCTCTCAATTTTTTCTATCTCGGAGGTTTTCCTGTGGTGATGAATTTTCTATGGAGGGAAAAGTTGCCAGATGCAAGCAGTGTAAACTTACAAAGTGGTGCAACTTTCATTCCACAACTCATATGACCAAAAAAATTGTTCCAACATGTCTGGATGGGTACATTTACGCTAGGGATGGTCCTCTCTTGCACCCAAATATGTCGAATCACTCTGAGCTATATTGGACCGAGTGAAATTAGGTGAAAATTTGATGTAGACACAAGGGCACAATCACAAATTCTTTGCAACCTACCTATTTGAGGCATCTAACAGGATTATTGTGTCATTTTTCATGGATATTGTTTGAGATAAAGGAGTTAGATATTTTGGTACCCATGTACCCACCCACTCACTTGACTTGCATTTATCCCACTCGCACTAAATACAACTCTGACAAAAAAAACTAACTCTCATGTCTAAATGGTCCATGTGCCTACATCTAAGCTTCCAAATGAATGCATCTTTGAAAAATATTTGATTGTATGACAATCCAATCTGCCTCCCACTGTACCCTCCTCAACGAACCAAAAGAATCTATGCACTGTTGAATCAAGTGTCCCTCCCTGTGACAATGGTGAACTACACCAATCAACTATAGAACGTGCATCACTGAATTTTGCTCCTGAAATATTCAATTTCTCCTTAACTAGAGCTCTCTTTACGCATGCACCTGCTCCATCATGCTCCCCTTTCCAATGTCTAGCTTAAAAAAAACTCCAAATATGAGGTAGACCCCTCTCTACATGCATTATACTCAACCAATAAAACATACGAGCATTCTTGAATTTACCTGTGTAATTATCTGACCAAATTAGATGTCAGCCCAATGCTATATCATGCTCTTGCAAGAACTCAAAAAAATTCTCAAAACAACGTTGGACATACTTAGACAAATGAGATCTATCATCACTCATATAAAAATGATACTCTCTGATTATCTTTCGATCCTCTCTGTACTATCAGGTGCATGTCTAAACGTTATGTGGAAAAAAATAGCAATCTGAATGGAATTGTAATACTGAGATTGTACCTCATTTTGTGGTTGCAATGTGTAGTTTTCTACAAAATGAACCACTTATATAATAGTACCAATCAGAAAAGAGTCCTTACACATCCTAAATTGTTGATCCAACCACTGATACCTATGACTATGCCTTGCATACTTGTAGAAAATATTGTCCTTAAAATCTGAAATAAAATCAGCAACACTGCATTCTTTTGTAACCAACTCACATCTAGAACCTTCACCTCCACTTTGCAAAGTATATTTGACTATCTCATATCTCTTTTTCTCAACAAGCTTCTTTCCAAATTCATGTTTGAAACTCTCATGAAAAAATTGAACAAAATTTGACAAGACACCACATTGTGAGCACTTTGCATTTAAACAATCATTTCTATAGAAAAAGCAACCATCATCTCTATCTAAACATAAAAATAGATCTAGCAAGTCATTTGAGGATAGAGGAAGATGCATTGCACCACACTCCTGCAACATTTCATTAGTATGCAAAGTAGAACGGATATAGCATAATAGCTTATGGTACATTGAAAACTCCACATGGTATTTGCAACAACAAGTATTATGAATCTTAAGAGGCACACAATAAAATGGCTTCAAACCCTTAAAAGTCCTTTGCGAGATTTCCATATTTTTATTTGTTTAAATAAATTTTTTGAACATTGTTTGGCTTGATTCCAAGAAATGTTTAGGATGTGGTGTATGGTCTCGATTGCTAATTCTTAACTTTAAAACATCCTTTGCATTGGGTGATACTCTATAGTTATCATGCCAAAATTGTTGAATTACCTACTTTACATTATTGGTTAGCTTCTTATCAACATGTGGAAGCCTCCCGACAAAAGCCCATGTATCATTTTGAAGAGGATCATTTATTCTTTCTCTTCTTTCAAGTGCTCTATTCAAAGTTTTACGATTTATGTCAAAATCAATACAATTTTGTCCCATAAAGTTAGCCTTTTTCAATTTATGGCTTACTAGGGCAGTTGTAATGACTCTCCGAGCAGCTCTCTTGTCCTTTTCCTTGTTAATTTTTCCAATAGACTTGAGAGCATTAAAAATATTTTTGACAATAATAGAATTTTTTTCGGTCTTCTTGTTCACATGAGTCTCCAATTTGGCTAGCAAAGGTCCCATCTTTTGCATCTTTAGCAATTGTACAAAAATTTGGCATTGCTCGGTCAATGTCTTATCACTAAAATATTAGTTGAGAAGTCTTCTATCCCACAACCAAACAATTCGTGTTGACCTCTTACCTTCAATTTTTTTTATAATGTTCTCATCAAATTCAAGTAACCATTTAGGGGTTCTTGAAGGTCTTGAAATTGGAATATGTCTTTCTTCCAAACAAGGTTCTTCATTTCTCATGTAATTTGGTGAAACATAATTTACACTTGCTTCAATATTATGTTCAAAATCTTCATTTCCAACATTTTCACCTTGAACATTTTCAATATCAATTTGAATAATTTCATTCCCAATTTCAATATCATATTCAACATCTTCAAATCCAACATTTTCACCTTGAACATTTTCATTATCAATTTAAATACTTTCATTCCCAATTTCAATATCATGTTCAACATCTTCAAATCCAACATTTTCACCTTGAACATTTTCATTATCGATTTCAATAATTCCATTCCTAATTTGAATATCATGTTCAACATATTCAATTCCAACATTTTCACCTTAAATATTTTCACCTTGAACATCTTCAATTTCCTCTTCACTTGAAAGACTATAGGGGTTAGGTTCACCAATATTTAACATGCCTTGTCTTCTCTTCCTATGATTTTCTCTATCTCTTTGTCTATATGCTTCAATTTCTTCTTTTGTAAGCTTTCTCTTACATTTTTTCTTTTGATGACTACTGCTCCCCATTATACCTCATAAAAGATTTTAAAAATCATTGCTTGTGACAAATTTCAATAGAATATGCGCCAAAAAGTTGATATTTGTCTCTTCCTGTCTGAAACCGTGTGTGTGTCACCTGCAAACAGAATGTAGGGTCATTGGAATGCACAAAATATCCCACATGGGGCTTTTCTATGGCCCATAAATCTGATATCCATTATGATCTGATATCCAATTCATTTGAAAAAAATTACGATACTTGTAACTATATAATTTGAGCTCTACAAATCAGATATCTGATTTGAATCGGATATCTAATTTGTGCACACATAGGTCACCTAAGCGTTAAAGGTAGATGGTAGAGGGTTTAAGGGTTAAAGGTTTAGGGTTTAGGGTATATGGTAGAGGGTTTAAGGGTTAAGGTTTTATGGTAAGGGGTTATAAGGGTTTAGGGTTTCATGGTTAAGGGTATAGGGGAGAGAGATAGATGGAGTGAGTGTGTGAGAGAGATAAATAAAGGGAGGGTTAAGGGGAGAGAGATAGAGGGATTGAGTGAGAGAGAGACCTAAGAGAGGGAGAGGGAGTAGGATGGAGAGATTTGAGAGAGAGACAGAGGGAGGGAGTGGGAGAGAGACAGAGGGAGGTGGGGTTAAGGGTAGAGGGTAGATGGTTCAAGTGTTCAGGGTTTAAGGGTTAATGGTTAATGGTTAAGGGTTAAGAGTTTAAGGGTAGAGGGGAGAAGAATAAAGGGAGTGAGTGATTGATAGAAATACCTAAGAGAGGGAGAAGTGGTAGGAGGGAGAGACTTGAGATAGAGTGATTGAGTGAGTGAGAGAGACCTGAGAGAGAGAGTGGTGCTAGGAGGAAGATACTTGAGAGAGAGAGAGATAAAGGAAGGGAGGGTTAAGGGGAGAGGGGAAGTGGTATTGGAGGAGGGAGAGACTGGAGATAGAGTGGTGCTGAGATACTGAGAGAGAGAGAATACTTGAGAGAGAGATAAAGAGGGAAGGGTTTGCTGGGCCAAGGGGAGAGGGAGGGTTTAACTGGAGGGAGAGACCCAAGAGAGGGAGAGGGGGTATTATGGAGAGTTGAGAGAGAGAGAGAGGGAGGAGAGAGATAGAGGGAGGTGGGGAGGGCAGAGGGTAGGGCCGGTCTGGCTGGGTTTTAGGCTTAAAATGGGTTGGGCGCTGAAGGCAGGAAAGAGGAGTGGGAGTGAGGAGAGATACCTGAGAGAGGGAGAGGGGGTAGGAGGGAGTCCTTGAGAGAGAGAGGAAGTAGAGGTAGAAGGCAGGGTTTACGGTTAAGGGCCTAGGGTTATGGGTAGAGGGGAGAGAGGAAACAAAAATCAAAATCGCATCGAGATTCAGAGTCCAGGATTCAAATTCGATAAAAAACAAATCGGCATCCATCGAAAGAAACCGAAATCGTCAATAAAAAGAACAAAGAAATCCAGAAGAGTAAAATAAAGATCGAAAAATTAGAAATCCGTCGAGAGTCCTCGAAAATCCCGTCGTTCCGATCCGTCGAAATCGAAAATCGTCCGAAACAAAATCGAAAATAAAATCAAAAGTCCGTCGAAAGATCAAAATCAAATAAAAGGCTCCAGACCAGGAAGAATCCGGAAAAGTCGAAACCAACAAAGAAAAACCGTCGAGAAAAGACAACAAAGGTCTTTTCGAATCGAAAGGATTCCGATTCGTTCGTCCGGGGATTGTCAGTTCCGTCGAGAAAGATCTCAGCACAAATAAAAGAACAAAGGAAAAACAATAAAGGAAAGATCTCAAAGAAATAAAGGATTCGAGATCTCGTCGAAAGTCGGATAAAATCGAAAGATAAAGTAAATCATCGTAAAGGAAGATGTCGGAAATCGTCGAAATCGTCGTCGAAAAGGTCCGGAAGAATAAAGACTTCACAAAGAAAGGAAAATCCGGAATCGAAATCCAGAGTTCGAGTTCAGATTCAGGTCCGGATTCGAGATCCAGGTCCGTCGAAAGATCGAAATCAATCATCCGCTCGAAAATCCGGAAGAGCGAATCATAAAGAAATCCGGAAAATCAATAAAAAGTTCAAAGGTTCAGGTCCGGGATCCGTCCGTCCGCGTCAAAATTAAAGTAAATTAAGAACTTCAGAATCGTCGTCAAAAGAAATCACAAAGAAGTCAGAACAAAATCAAAATCGTCGAGACTCAGAACAAAGTTAATCGTCGAAGCGGGGTCAAAGGTTAGCAGGTTAAAGGGATTCCATCAGTTCGGTCCGGTTCGACAAAATAAAAGGTTCGTCGAAGACTCCTCGAAAGGAAGTCGTCAAAGATCGAAAAGATCTCCGTCAGGTAAAACAAAATAAAATAAAAGTCGAAATAAAAAAAGGTTCGAGTTCGGGTCGTCGAAGATCACGTCGAAAGATCGTCGAAAGTAAAGTAAAGATCACGTCGAAAGGGTCAGGTCGAGTGAGAGAGAGACCTGAGAGAGGGAGAGTTTTGAGAGAGAGAGAGAGGGAGGGAGTGTGAGAGAGATAGAGGGTAGAGGGTTTAAGGGTTTAAGGATTTAATGTTTAAGGGTAGAGGTATAAGGGTAGAGTGGAGAGAAATAGGAGTGAGAGAGAGAAATGTCCTTGAGAGAGGGAGAGCGGGTAGGAGGGAGAGATGAGAGAGAGAGAGAGGGAAAGAGATAATATTTAAATATTTTATATGTTAGTAATATTAATTAGTTAGATAATATTTTATATATTAGTAATATATATACATTAACTAAAATATAGAAATAATATTTAAATATTATACATAATAATATAATATATTATATATTAAATTATAAACTATATTGTATATTCTAAACTAGATATATTAAAATAAACTATAAAATTTTATTGTATTTTCTAAATCATATATTATAAAGTATAAAACATTTTTTAAAATCATATATAAACCAGATATCTGATTCAAATCAGAATCCGATTTGAAATGGATATCCGATTTGAAATAGATATCTGATATTTCTGACAAAGAATTTATTGCCTAGGGATTATCCTCTGGCTTGCTTTGGTATTTTCCTTGGACATGCCAATCCTAAGAAGTCAACAAAAAATGTGTTTGACAACTCACCTTTTTTTTCTAGACTTCATCCATGTGGCTGACGACTTTATTTTTAGCCAAAATTGATGAAACGAAAAGGATTTGTAGAGGAGACTCTCAGCTTTCCACCAATATAAATTATTCTTTACTTTGAATTTAATAAATAATTATTATTCATTTTCTATTAGAATTAGACTAAAGTCCTGATTGATAGGCTGATTGAAAAATATCTATAACTTTCAAACGGTATCATATTTTTTGAATCCAAAATATGTGTCACATTCTATGCTTCATATACTATAGGATTAAAAAAAAAATTGAATTTCATGAAGTTGACCAAGTTAAGGTGGTCAGACATACGAGTTTTTATATTTTTTAAAAGTTGTAATAAAAAATTCATAATTAATTATTTACTTGGGAAACAATTACAAAAAATATGCGTCACATCTGGACATGAGTCCTCTACTTATATCTAAAATATTGTAAAAAATATTATCATTTTATTGTGGTTAGGTGGTCAATGCACACCTACTTCTTATTTTTCCTAAAATTTAAGTACTCTGCATTGAAATTTCAAATTTTCACCAAATAGACTTTTAAAAAATAAAATAAACTTAGTAGTTTAGAAACTACATTCAATTTTCCATAGATTCTTTTCTTACATATTTTTTAAATAATATAGATAACTTATTCAAATTTTTATGTCAAGTTGCCTAACTCCGATTTTTTTGAATTTTCATTGCCACTTAAGGGCCTTATTTTTCCATGATGATCCTGCACATACCCATATGGATTTTGAAACTGATTATCTATATAACTTATATCACATTTCGTTTGGTCCTTAAAATAAACAATTGCTTACTATGCTTGGTGCTTTTGCACACTTTTTTTTAGATTAGATCTCGATTTAATAACAAGAGTATCTACTCCCCTTGCACACTCATGTGATATTGGGTGTAAGAGAAATTGTTATTAAATCTATAGGGCCTACCTTGGTGGGAAAAAGTACTCACCCGAAGACAACTCAAATCGGAAACAAGCTAAAGCTAAGATACTGGAAAACTTAACATTATAGGTGCAGATGTGTTATGTAGACAAGTGATTGCTTCAGTACCCATGTGGTACATGAAAACTTGTAGAGTGTAACCTTTATAGGCTAGGAAACTTCCTTATTAGAGCTAATCTTGCCTCATGTATAACCAATTGAATGGGTGCCTTGATTAAAAACCATTTGTTTAGATTTCCAAAATCCTTCTATTTATTGGTGCAGGAGGTCAGACCTTTGAAGTCATCCCACATATTTGTGGTTCTTAGTAGAGATGACAAATTCCTTGTTCATGCAAGAATCTATATCTTAGTAAGCCCTAGAAGTGAGTTAACTATAAGGGGGATCATGTGCTACTAAGATCCTAAGTCATTCACTCTGAATAAGTACGACTAGAGAAATCCAAGTGGGAACTCATCAAATATTGTCCTAGCCAACCATAGGATCATACTTATCTTTTTGAAATAAAGCATTTTCACATAAAAAAATAAAAAATAAAAAAATTCTCACTCTCTTCTGGTTTTCCAAAATATGATCAAATTCAAATAGAAACCAACTTGTAAAATTTGCCTAAAATTACAGAAAAATAAGATCCTATTTACAGTAAACCGCATCTTCTATTGAGAACCACATATGCTATTATGAACCATATCTGTTATTGAGAATCACATCAACTATTGCGAACCACATTTGTTGTTGTAAACCACATCCTATACCGTAAACCACAATTGACTATAAAACAATGCATCTATTAAATTTGAACCACAATTTCTTAACAATAAAAAAAAAATCCACTATCACACTCTAAGGTAAAATAGTTAAGATCTATCTCCAATTATCCTTTCACAGTGATCTCTGAACAAAAATGAGAAAGATTTTCTCACACTTTTCACCATTGCACCTTTTAGAATCATTTAGCCATAGCAATAGACATACTAGTTGCAAACCTTAGTTACATTTTAGGAGTCCTCATTATCTTCAAATAAATCAAAATTTTAGTACAATGACCTTTATAGATTTTAAAATAGGCCAACTTTCCATACTTTGGATAAACCTTTCCTTCAAGGAAAATTTTCATTAATCAAAATCACTTGTCACACTTGTTAGATCTTTTTTCATCTTGGTGAGTCTTTTTGAGCTTTTCAATCTAGTTTAGGAACTCAATTTGTCTCGTATTCTTGGTCTTACAAAAGGCCCTTTGAAAATATAAATTGAAGCTTTGGCTAAACTTTGGATGGCTAGTAACCTCTTCTCAAATATCCCAAAATTGATTACCTTTAAAAGCTTTCCTACACTTTTGCATACTTAGACATATGTAGTAATTTTAGGACACCATCATTTTAGGCATTAATTAGCACATTACATTTAAAATTCCTTATTTTCCAAAAAAAAGACCAAAAAAATAGTTGCATTAGCATTCATTCCTTATATCTAAAAAAAATCCAAAAACATAGACTAAAATCATATCATTCATAGACATAGTTCTATATCATCCACATTTTGAGCATATCTTACATGGTTGAAACAAGGTCAAAAAGGAAACAAAGAGAAAATATGGTTGTCCCACAAGACCTTATCAATCCATTTTCAACCCCCGCACAAGGGACATCAAGACCACACAAAACCTTATTGGTAAAATTTGTCAATAGAGACTAACAAGGATACATTGTAGTTAATGACTTAGACACTGCTGCCCATGGTCCAAAATTTTCCTCTTTTGTAGATGAATACTTGGCACAAGATCCCTAATGATGTTTAGAAAAAAATTTAGTAGAAGGTGCCACATTACCTCTTGGATTTGAAATTCATACATTGGAAACTTTATCTACCCAAGGAAAAAACATGACGAGTTGTAGTGGCTCTATTCCTCAAGTAAGCATAGTCATACCATTTAGTGTACCTACCCAAAGTGCCACAATAGTACATACATCACCATTTGGTACATCGATCATGACACAAGGCCTTAATTTTACCATAAGGGCATCATTATCAAATGCCTTCAACACCAATACTAGAAGCAAAAGGCCTAAACTTAGCATAAATATGACAAATTCTATACCAAACATCAACACCACTAGTGCCATTCCAAAAATAGGGGTTTTACAAATGGGACACATGTACCTCTCATGCAATTTTTGAATCAGCCCAATCCTTTGCAAGACGTTCACATTCCCAATCAACCAACATCAAACCAAAACTTATTCTCTCACATTCCAAAAAAAAATTGATCCTTCATTCATACACTAAACCAAAATTCGTCACATAAAGTTGGGTTTCAAAACACTTACATAGACCCCAACAATACATTCAACATGTCATTGATACAAGTGGATGTTCTACAAACATAAATTAAAGCCCTTTAATGACAAATGGATAATATGACCATATCTAGCAAAAAGATTTTTTAGCAAAAGAATTATGTCCACTTCCCTTTGGAAAATATTTATACGTGACACCCTTCCCACATGGATATGTTATACCAAACTTTCCTTAGTATAATGGGACCCAAGCATAATCCTATTGAAAATATAAGGTAATTTTCAACAATGTGCATAGATGTTGCATATGACCCCACATATCTCATGAGAATTTTTATGCAGAGCCTTGTTGGAATAACACTTGAATGGTTTTCTCAACTTCCATATGGCATAAGGTCATCAGGTGAACTTGCTAAAAAATTTATTGAACATTTTGCCTTTAACATTGATAATGAAATCACAATAGAAACCTTATGTAACACCACACAAGATGAAGGAGAGAACTTTATCACCTTCTTCCAAAGATGGAAGAGTCTAGCTAGTCGATGCCCTATTGAAATACACAAAAAGAAAAAGGTCACCATATTCCTAGAAAACCTGAATTCAAATTTGAGAAGTGACCTAAGAGTACATTGTTGTACTTTTGTGGAACTAGTAGAAAAGGGTATTGCTAATCATCAAAGCTTGCGCTTCTTCAACAGTTTTATAGGAAATTCAATGAGTGAAGGACAAATTGCACCTCACTAAATACCTCTTGTTTTTTTATATAAATTTGACTCTTCTTTTGGGGTTTTGAGATAAGGGGAGAAAATAAATGTAAATATAAAACATAAAAGGCGATGTGCCAAAATATTTACAACATTTCAAACCCAAGTTATTCCTATGATTGATATAAAGGAAACAAAATGCCACAACCCCTCATTGTTGGAAAGAGAACAAACAAAAAAGGCTAACCTCAAGGATAGTGGAGACTTTTAGATCTTTCCACAGGTAGTGTTCATTAAGGTCTAATCAAACATAAAGATTCCTTAGAGTATAAGAATGATATTCCAGAAATTACAAGAACTTTGTCTCCTAAGATAGCATAGCATAACAAAATAACAACTTTAAGGAAACAAAAAAATTCCAATGACATAGTCCAATTCTCTTAAGCTACTATTCCACCACACAAGCATAAAGCATAGAAATATTCTATTTAAACTACTAGAATATAGCTTGCAAGACACAGTGTTTCATTCAAAATGACAATATAAAGAAAGAAAGCTTGAAAAAGGCCATACATGCATAGTCTCAATGAATTCCCCTCAATAGTTTGTGCTTTAATTATAACTGAAATTTGAAACAAAGGTCGGATGCCAATCTAACAATAGTTTAAACCTTCATAGATATAATATTCCAAAATAAAGTATTTCTATAACTTGCTTCTAAAAAAAAATCTAAAACCTTAAGAAAACTAAAAATAAAAACTTATTTTGAAAAAAAGAATAGTTCCTCTTTGAAAATCATCATTTGCATTTGTGTCATCACCCTCCTTATATAGCCACCAAAGAAAGAGACATTGCCTCAGTCTAGAATAATTGCCACCAGGTGTTGACAGTTGATAGCACACGATCTGATCATAGACCCTTGGTTAGGCTGCAAAAGATCTTTGCATTAACTCTTCAGCTGCTGCATTAATACCCTCTAGATATTTTAGCAAAGATAGACACCCAAATGCAATCTGATCTTAGGAAAAATAGTCTGAAAAAGGACCCAATTGATCAATCACATCACTGTGAGGTACCATCTCAAAACTTCCATCCCATAAACTGAGAAAAGAAAAAGCCAACCAACTCAAACAAAATTCTCAATTAGATATCTTTATCAGCAGTGTAGATAAACTTTGGCAAGGAGATGAAATGTCAGCAGGGTGAAAACTCCTGAGCTTTCAAATATAGCTCCCAAGAAAATTTTCAATAAACCAACACATGTCCCGAACCTTCTCCTAAAAGGAAGATGAAAAGGTAAAAGCTACACAACCACCACATGGCATGTTGCACACCTTTTTGATAATTTTATTTGAGCGCAAGTGCACCCAATACCAGAGACATTTAAGCAAACCAAAATAAAAATGATTGAGGAAAAAAAAATATTTACAGTTTTGGCAACTCACAGGGGTCTTCACTTTTGTGGAGATTCAAAACCAAGACTTTGGTTGTTCTTGGAGTTTGATGAAAGCAACACGCTAAGCCTCCCAATCTGCATTAGTTGGTAGAACAAGGGTCTGGATCTTTCTGTATGTTTGTTCGAGATCAAAAAACTCCTTGAAAGATATGACACCCCATCTAGAAGAGATCGCACCCAAGTGATAATAGTACTGAGAAAGAGGGTAGATTTCATGCTCAACATCATCCACTATGGGTAAAACACTTGATCTTGGAAGGTCAATGATGATTTGGATCTTCTGTCGAATTTCCTCATTGATTTGCTCCATTGTTAGCATGTCTTCATCTAGGGAGAGAAGAGGAGGTAACCTGAAACCAACCAAGACAACACAGTCCTTTTTGACCTTAGTGACCCTTTTATTCAACACCATCTAGTTATCCTTGCATCTTACGGCAAGCATGTGGTAGTTGATGATGTCATTGGCTTTGATAGAAGTGACCTGCCAGTTGAGAATTCCCTCTCTTTTAGGAACCTGATGGGTATGTGTAGGATCATGATGGGCCAAAAAGTGGCAATATGATGGGAATTTGTAGGGTATGTGACCGATGAATTTTTTTTACCCAAAATTGATGAAATGAAAAGGGTTTTTAAAGGATATTCTTAGCTTTCCACCAATATAAATTATGCTTTACTTTGAATTTAATAAATAATTATTATTCATTTTCTATTTGAATTATGACTAAAGTCCTCATTGATAGGTTGATTGAAAAACATCTATAGCTTTCAAATGGTATCACATTTTTGGAATTCAAAGCATGCATCATGTTCTATGCTTTGCATACTATAGGGTTAAAAAAAAAAATTTCATGAAGTTTTGACCAAGTCAAGGTGGTTAGACATACGAGTTTTTATATTTTTTAAAAATTGTAATAAAAAATTCTTAATTAATTATTTACTTGGAAAAAAATTACAAAAAATATGTATCACATCGGACATGAGTCCTCTACTTATGTCTAAAATCTTATTAAAATATATTATCATTTTATTGTGGTTAGGGTGGTTAGATAGACACCTACTTCTTATTTTTTCCCTGAAATTTAAGTACTACTACATTGAAATTTCAAATTTTCATCAAATAGATTTAAAAAAAAAAAACCTAGTAGTTTAGAAACTACATTCAATTCGCTATAGATTCTATTCTTCCATATTTTTGAAATAATATAGATAACTTATTCAAATTTTTATGTCAAGTTGCCTAACTTTGATTTTTGTAAATTTTTTGCCACTTAAGGGCCTATTTTTTCCATGATGATCCTACACATACCCTGATCAGTGGTGATGTTCAATTTGGCTATAAAACTTTTTGAGTCTACCACTTGTGGTGAACATATTTGTATCAAGTGGTCAACAATCAAACCGACCTTGGCATTCAGTTCTCGCACATCCCTTAAAAACTATAAGGCTATTCCTAGTACACACACACTAGTTGCTATCTACTCCCAATGCATACCTACCAACCTTCTCATTATAGGGAGCGATCCAAATCCTCTTGCAATAGTTAACTCCTAGTTAAAATTAGCCTCTCTTACTCTGGTGTTTTCATCTATTTGACCCTTCTCTTGAAGAGTGTTTTCCAACTCAGAGCTTAGTTTTCTAACTTCCTATCTTGACTCTTCCATCTCAATCTAGATTTTCCAAAGATCATCAATATTTCGAGATCTGGCATCACTTAACTCTTTCTTTAAATTTTCATTTTCAACATGAAGCTAAACTTGCTCATTACAGGCATCTACAAGCAATCTGGACATGTCTCCTTGTTGGACTTGAATTTTTTTTACGCAAGTCATTTCAACATCCTTGGCTCAAACCTCATTCTGTAGTATGCTCACTATCCCTTTCACATTTCCCAACTCAACTTTTTGCTTCCTTAATTTCCTATCCAACCATTCATAATCAACATATACCACCTTTTGTGTGGCTTTGGCTAGGACCATTTTATCATAGAGGCATGTTTCACTCAAATCCAGGCCCACATCATGAATGTCTTAGTCTTCCATCTGCATTTGTCCTTCAGGCTTGGAAAAAAGTGGCCTTATAATGGCGATAAGTAGGGAATTTCACTCTTCATTAAATCAAGCTTTAATCCTCCTGGTGGTGAGCCTTTCGACACTCTTTCATAACATTTTTAGCTTCTTGGTCTTTCAGGCCTATTTGGTGGCATTGAAATGAACCTAAAGAGTCTGAGGGGCATTGATACTTTGAGAAACAATGGGAGTACTGGTCAGTGGTAATCCAAAAAGGGTGATAGTAGGGGAGACTTTAGATGTGTGAGCGCGGGGAGACACAAAAGGTAGCATGATCATAGAAAAAGGTAGAATGCTAAAAGGAATAGGAGAAGAAATAGTAGGGGTAAATGAAGAAAAAGGTTGATGGAGAGGTGCTTTATGAGAAGTAGATGGGCCAGGAGTAACAAGAAAAGCCATAGTTTTGATGATTCCAATGGGGGCCTTTGACAAAGCAACTAATGGCACAACAATGGCCACAACAGATAACACTCCTTAAGCACATGAAAAGTTTCATTAGGTTCATTTTCAATGGTAGGGGTGTATCCAACATTATCAGTTCAAAAATTGAAGATTGTGGATTACTTTAAATAGGAAGAGACTGGGGGTGTACCTGAGACGCAGAAATAGGAAGAAGAGGGGAAGAAAAACTTACCTAATCCGCAATTGATGAAACATTCCACAAGGTGGAATCCACTTCTTCTTCTTGATGGACTAGTATATAAGGTGTACCTAGGGCTTGAATCCTTCTTCGCTTTGCATGATTAGAGCCAAAAAAGTTTTGATCTCCTACTGATAGAGTCCTCTGAAATTTGGCCATCAACGACCGCTGAGGATCCTGCCAGGGATCATCGGGTTTCTTTCCCTCTACTTCAGGCTTGGGATGCAGATGGGGCCTATGGACCACCTTGCCCCAAATCTCTTTGGTTGTCGAGTTCTTGAGGTTTGGGAATTAAGAATGGAACTTGTTCATCCTCAAGCTCATGGCTTGTCTCGAGATTGCTATTTTCGGAATCAACCTCCTTATCATACACATCCTCGAACTCTTCATCGAGCTAGAAGCTTCCGAAAAAAACACCTAGATTTCTCATCTCTTATCAAAACCTCCAAAAGTCTTCCTTCTTTCTCTCTTATGCCTTAGCTCTGCACTGAGAGATTTTCTCATTGAGAGATTCCTCTTATATTCTTCCTATGGCTCATAAAAACTTAGCCACTTTGGTCATTCTTCTGGTATGCAAGCCAAGTCAATGTACATCTCCACACTCTCTCGAGCATGATTTTTCCTTCTTCAGAAATACACCCTAAACTCATGCCTTAAACTGAAATGTCCATTCGGGTTTCAATTCTATTTGTCACAAATGAGGACCAAACCTAGAGCCACCAAAAGATTTTTGATCTCATCCTTAGCCTTCCGCTTGCTCAGTATTACTTAACTCTTTGCAATCATAAGGGGAAGATTAATTTAAGATTTTATTTGTTCCTCTTAGCACCATAGATCCTATCAATAGTGGATACTTGGCAATAAGTTTCTAATGCAAAATTTTTGTCTGTCACAAATTTGGGGAGTTGAAAAACCTCCCTAGGGAAACCATGAAACCTAACAAATGTGAAATATTCCCCAAAGAAATAATTCATTGGGATAGGCATATTTTCCATCCATTCTATAACCTCCTAAAAGAAATGGCTAATAGGGTAGGGTAGTAAATCTTGTAGCACTGGTCTCAAAAAATATTCTACAAACTAATAATAATCTCTTGTTCTTGAAAACATAGGGTTCCACATAGCAATTGGCTAGATATATCCTCTCTCATCTATCCTAGACATTGGCACATTCCTCCCTAGCCACTCAAAATTTTGATGTAATAATAAATGAACCGATATGGAAGAATACCTGAATTTTGACTCAACACTATAGTTTCTTAATTGCAGCTTCATATTCCCAGCCATCACTTCAACAAAATCGTAGTGCCTCAACAATATTTCTCTTTTGAGCACAAGGCCTAAGGAAAATTGGAAAAGGTTAACTTCTTCATTATTGTCGAGCCCAAAAACCCAAGGCAACATAGAGAACATGGACTATGTATCCTTCTTAAATTTTCTCTGTGAAAGAGGCCAATGAATTTTTCCTCTCTGTGGCCTTTCCTTGTCTCATCCTCATAAAAAAATTGTTTTCTTGAACATATCTTGTCCCAGGATATCCATCTATTCTTCGTTGGAAAGGTCAGCACCCCAACCCATAAGGCTACACAACATATCCCATATAGCTTAGGCAAAAATGGTGATCTTGACCCCATGGCCCTCAATAGCCTTTGTATTTTTGTTAAACCTCTTTGCACACACATCAACGAGCTTCGGGCATGGATGTACAACAAATAACACAAATTGTGGTAGTCCACTATTCCATAGATGAAATGAAAACCCTCTGCCGACTCATGCCCCAATATCCTCTAAAAATCACCTTCCCTAAGATTTTTAGGGTTGGTGGATAACTTAGGGTCATAAACATTGTCGGTTATATCTTGAAATACCTCTTTTAGGACGTGTTTTTCAAATTGAAGCTTCCTATAGTGTTCAAATGGTCATTCTTTTAGAGCTAGGGCATTCAAAAATGAGTAGTGCCCAAATATATCAGCACAACTAGGTCTTTTATTTGGAACTTTGGCCTGCTTACCTAATATAAAAATTTCTGCAATGATTGTTTCAAAATGATGCATAAACTCTCTAGTTAGAACAACCATTTTCCATTTGCTAGTTTAACTTAACTTGATTTTGAGTGCAATTAATTTCTGGACTTTTGCATGAATTTATGAATTTGCTACTATTGATGGCTCATTAAATGCTACCACCAGGGTAATACTTGTGGATGGGAGATTTGTATCCCTTGGGAATGCTGAGAAAGCTATGGGAATGGAATGAGTGCATTCCTTCTATCGCCTCTTTCTCCTTATAATTCATTATATTGAAAAGTGTGATTTTTGTCATATGGAGCATGCGAAGATGACACAAGGTACTTTTGAAAAGACATCATTAATTTGTCAGAGCCTTACCAAGTTAATCCATGTATTTTCCTATTGGTGAACTAGTTGGAACTGATAATGGAAAAGGATAAATGTTAACCATCAGTGTATGAGGGAATTTACTGCCAACACCCAAATTTATTTCTCAAGGTATTCCATCAGATCCTCCGTACAATTTTTCCACCATGTTCCGTTCTATCTCAAAATTTATCTTTTTCATCTAGCCAAAAATAGACATCCCCTCGGTGAAGTTCCCTGGTTACCTTTTCCTATATATAGCTATACCACCTTTTGCAACATTCATTCAAACATATAGTTCTCTAACATAGTTGGCCTTTTCCTACTCTCATTCTTCCATAATTCACTACTTCGTCATGATGTCTGTTTGGCTGGGTACCCCTATTCGGCTCATTCCATGGAGACCATAATACTATTTTGTGGTAGATATCACTAACAACTCTGTCAAGTTCCTGGTGAAGAAATGTGACCCCCTAATCATGACTACATTCAAGTAGATCATGGACACAAACTTCATTACTGATAAGAACTAGCTCTGGAGTAACTGCAATGTGCTCTCTCACTTCATGGCCTCATTGTTGGACCTGGGTGTGGCCAATCCCATGATAATTGTGTTGTGTTAGAAGATGTTTGACACCTCTCTGATGGAAGGGCTCAGCGATATAGTGTGAGTGGCCATTCCTAGTGTCAGTATTCCAAGTGCAATAGATCTTCACAAGCATGTGGAATTTGGAGTGGACATGCCCTAGTTGGCCTTCCTTACTGACTTTCACACTATGGATGTGGAAATGCATCGTTGTTCCTCTTAGCCAGTGACCACTTTCCTTCTAGGGGAGTACGACATGGAGAAGGTTCTAAGGATTGCTTGGAAAAATCACTTTAGTTACCTGCTGCAAATTTGCAGTGATTAGACCCTTGGTGTGAACTGTGTGTTCGAAATGTGTTTTGTGTTTTTCTCCTGCTTGCAGCACATCAGACAAAAAGAAGAAGAAGAAGAAAAAGAAAATGAGGAGAAGCATAACCTAATTATCAGTCCCTTTCTGCTTCACCATTGGAGGTGGAAATTTACTATTTATCTAATCATTTCCTCCTTTTAACACCTTTTTGCTTGCTTTCCTTTCTGGATTTGCTTGAGCGAGCCTTATATAATATTTTAAGCCTCAGGCCAGATACTATACTATAAATTATGTCGATAAACATAATATAGTATAGCTTTTATTTCTTTTGTGTTATTCTAGGCTTTATTCATAAAAAAATTTGAAATAATTACAATTTTTTTACATATGGTACATAACTATTAAATTTTTTAAAAGAACTATGTGTTTTAATGGAAAATTCTTAGAGAAATACTATTCACCGGTACATCTAAAACTATCTCTTTGAGTCTGTATGCATTCTTTCTTCTCCATGTGTTGGTTTTAAAATTTCCTTTCTACAAAACTTTGAAATTAGTATGTTTTCTTGGTTTTGTAGCACTCTTGTAGTACCTTAGCACTAAACCTTCTTCTCTAGAATTTGGGCAAAAAATATCTTCATCGGAACATATTTTGATTATTCAATGATGGTTAATTGTAGCTCCATGGGCCTTTTCTCTATCTCTTTTCAGTCTTGGGGTTTTTCCCAAATTTCTCTACATCAATTTATACAAAAGAAACTTCAAAGCCAACTTGAGGGTAATTTGATTTATCAATAGGGCAACTCATTTATAACTGTGCCAATCTCTTTGAGTTGCCAACCCAAAAAAAATTATTAACCTATTTAGGCTCTTGTTGGCTGATTTGGGTAACTTGCCCCTTGTGAAATCCTATATCTGGTAACAAAATTTGACCCTTGTGATTCCACCGGACCTTGGGCATTGATAGGTGTAATGGTCTCAGGTAGACTCAACTTGAATTTTAGCTTCTTTGGAAACTTATCAAATTTTCCCTTTGTAATATGTTCCTGCACATCAATTATCCTTTGTTTCCTTGAAGGGAGTGTAATAGGATGCTCTTGATTTTCTTCCTCGCACTTCTCTAGCTACTTGAAAACCACTGTGCCCTTGGAAGTTTTTTGAAAACAAAAATTCTCCTTAATCATCAGGGTGACCAGGGTCGCAATGCTTGTGAAATATGGCATGAATCCTTGGACAAGGAAAAACTTATCCAAAAAAGATCTTATGTTCAATTCTAAGCTCTAGACCTTCTCAGGACTTATTATTATTTTTTCATGAGACACTGTACAACCAAGAAGCTTTCCTTTGGGCACTCCAAGAAAATATTTTTCTAGATCAAGAAAAATCCTAGATCATTGGTATTTTGAAGAAAATACCTTTAGATGATTGAGATGATCACCTTTTCCTGATGAATCACCAAAATATATGAAAATCATCTAGTTGCCCCATTTTTTAAAAGTAATTCCTATTGCCCTTTGAAAAACTGCACCAGCATCCGAGAGCCTGAATGGTGTTCTTGAGTATATAAACATTTCCAACTTGGTGGTAGCCGTCATCCTTTGTCAGTTAGATTCCATTATGAATACTTCATCATTCCTTGGGGAATCATCTATCAAAGAGGAGATCTTTGTCCTAGTTAGATTCTGGGAGAACTGCCACATCAGTGTCACGGGGTAATGATCTTTTGGGAAAATACTTCTTGAGTCTTGAAAGTCAAGATAAAGTTGGATATCCCTATCCCTTTCCCAAAATGAGACCAGATTTGATACCTAGGTGGAAAATTTTATAGGAAATATGACCTTTGACTTGCCTGAAATATTGATGAACTCTTATGATGCCATAGCTTCAACCTTTGGGTGGATTATCCTTTGTTTCTACCTGATAGACCTAGGTTCATTATCTAGGGAAAACATCGATTGAACTATACCCAGGTCATAGCCTTTGAGATCATACTTTCAACATAATTCCTTCAACTTTCTTTTATCCCTATGAGAGTCCCTCCTGCCAACCATTGATCTTTTGTTGTTTCCAACATCAAGCTTATTAGAATCCTTCGAAATTGTGGATAATCTTTGCTTTGTCAAATTGGAAATTTATTCCAAATGTGTTACATTAAGAAATGTTTGATCGATGATGCTATCTTGAGGTCGAGGATTCCCTTGTATATCAAAAGCTTTGAATTTTTTGATGAGATCCCATACATTATATACGTGAGATCTTAACCTTGTATTTATTGTGGTTTCTTTCCCACAGATCTAGCTTACTATTGATTCTAAATTTCTAACAACTTGTTTCTTACTTCCATCCATTTGTTTTGCTAGATTCGATACGTGGACCAAAATTGCATATCCAGTATCATCGGTGAAGTATGGAGACTAAAAATGATAAGCTCTGGGGTATTCTAATCCCATTGGAAATACCAATTGAACACCTACTTTGGGACCAAATTTGTATTTAACACCATTTTAATGTACGGTCCATACATGATTATCAAATGGATCGTCAAACTCCAAGCCCGACTCTTCAGTATTTTTAGAAAGACCTCATCTCCATTGAAAATTATATAGGCACTCAGCCAAGTAGAATGTATGTTGAAAAATGGATCGGAATCAATGAACTCATTGAGCAACATCTCTTCCTCTAGAATCTACTCATTTTTATCTTCTTCATCTCTAGGAATTTCTATGTAATATCTCTCCTACTGAAAGGTAGAGGTATGAATAGCTTTGAAGCATAGATTTGCATCATCTGCAATATGTTTGGAATGCAAGGATTTAGATAGAATCTTCATCTTTGCCCCATATTTAGTTCTCAATATCAAGTGGGACCAATCAAGTTCCAAGTATCTGCCAAGTTTGGTGGTGAAATATCTTGATAGACACATTCTGAAAATTGGTGGAATGTCTATTATTACTACTTCTTGAGTGACTATCTAGCTTGGGTAGGAGAAGAGGGTCAGGGATAGATCCCTTATCCAACCAACAGTCAAGACTTTCTTTTTGTCCAGTTGCATAATTCCTTTTTCAAGGGGCTCATACTTAAGTTGTAAAGCATCCACCACTTGTTTTGGCATAATCATTGTGTTGGCTCCCGAATCAATCATATTATTATGCAACAATTTATCTCCTACTATAATCATTAAAAATAAAGGTGTGGGATTTGTTTCACTTACCTCTTTCTCTTTAATGCCATCCACATTATTTGTGTAAGACGTTTCTTTCAGAGCTTGAGGGAGAAGCATATATCTATCATTTCTACTCTTATTTTTCAACTGAGTCACGCTCACCTACAAACTTTTCCCTTCCACCTTTAATGCTTCTTGAAGTAGGTTTTCTACTCGAGAATTGATATGATGTTCCATAATGACATATTGGCAGGTGCCTTCATCAATTGCTCCACCATGTTAAGTGTCTCAACTATTTCGGCCTTTGGCTTAAATGGTGGTATTTATTTTGTTTTTAAGAGAAAACGTTCCATCATGACTTGTCCTGGTGATTTTTTTACCTCATTTTCTGCTAATGGTATGTTATGTGGATCTGAACAGGTTTAGACGATGGGCAACAAACCCTATTTCCTTTGGGGGAATAGTTGACATGGATACGGACATGGGGGAGCTTTTTATACATATTCCCTTGTGAGTCTTCTTTTCGATCTTGTATTGTAATCCATGTGCACTTGTGGAATTCTAGTCATCAAGGCTTTGTTGGAGAACACAGTCTCATCTTCTTCCAACTATGAGAAAAGAGCTTGGTCAGGTGTAATGTCTGATTCTTATTCAGTGGACATCCCTTGCATCTATGCCCTAAAATGAGAATTCTCCATTATAGGTGACCTGTATTCATCTGCATTTGGAAACATACCCTTACTCCTTTGTTTTGCCACATTTTGTTGCATATTTCCCCTTGGACAGTTTTGAGACATATGGCTATCATTGCACGGGAAGCACCAGACATTTTCATCCTTCGCCAAATTGTTCTGGCCTAGAACTATCTCTTTATTCAGACTATCCTTCATTGTTTTTAATGGAATAGTGATCAGAACTCTCTGATTTGTTGATGACATCTATTGAACCCCTCCTCTATAGGATCCTTGATATGAATTATGTTGATAAGGAAAATTTCCTCCACCATAGACTTGAGTGGTCATTTTTAGAGGCATCATTTTTTTTTCATTTGATAATGACTAATTCATTAGCAAAAGTCCACATAAGATCTTTTATATCAATGATAGCTACCACCATTGATGAGAGACTCGATGTGCTTGCTTGAGTGGTAGGATACTCATTTGTAGGCTACAGGGTGATCAACTTTAATTGTGTGGTAGGAGTTCTTGGATTGGCTTCCTCCTGTTGGCCATTAGGGATTTCCACCAATATTGGCATTGGTGGTTGAGGCAGAAGTTTCCCAACATCGATCAGGTTATTCTCTGCACATATTGCCACCTCGTATGTGTTGGGTAGGATATTCCCTCCCATGGAAGTTATCATAACTATGATGTTCAGATTGATAGCCTTCAGATAGAACATGAATGCCATCGTGGTCTGAGGTAGAGCAGTCATGAGGATCCTTTGCAAGGTCTTGAGGAACTTGCTATTGAAATCATTCATGTCTTCATGTGGAGCCCTCTTGATGGTAATTTTTTGTTGCAACAGTGAGGAATAGTCTCTCTTTTTTGAGAATCATTCAAATAAGCGTTGTCTAAGCTAGTCCCAAGATAGAATGGAACCCAAGGCTAGAGATCTATACCAATCTTGAGCCTTACCTTTAAAAGTGTTAGCTAGCAGTCTTAATGTGATTTTTTCCTCTGATATGTTGTGTACCTTGTATACCTCTGCTATATCATGAAGGTGTTCGGAAGGGGTTTTGAAATCCGCCCTGGAGAATCTTGGAATATCCTTACGGGCATTAGTAGGTATGGCAAGCCATACATCTAGGGGTGTGGGTGGTTGTAGTAGACTACCACTGTCCCATGTTAAGAAATTTCTAGGAGCAGGAGGAGGTACATGAGCCATGGGAAAAAGATTCCTATGAATCAAATAACAAGCAATCTTATCTAGAAATTTAAGCCTTCAGGTGGAGTAAATAAGGCTCTACATACTAGGATCTGACTTCTCACTCTATTTCTCCTTACAGGTGATACATAACCTATAGTTCTCCTCCTTCTAGGATTTGAGGTAGGTAACTTAGAGTGTTGGAAGTGACCTCTTGAGGATATTCTTGTTTGGACTCTCGGCATGAAACTTCCAACTTCCTTCCTTATCTGGATTTAAGAAATATTTTTTATTTCTAATCAAGCATTTGGGAAAACTTTTGTCCCACCAGGTGTGCTATAAAAAGATCAATTAATCATCAAAGCTTGCGCTTCTCTGAAAATCTTATGGGAAATTCAATGAGTGGGGGATAGATTGTGTGTCACTGCATACCTTTGAGTTTTTTATAGAAATTTGGCTCTTCTTTTGGGGTTTTGAGATAAGGGGAGAAAATAAATGTAAATATAAAACATAAAAGGTGATGCACCAAAGCTTTTACAACATTTCAAACCCAATTTATTCCTATGATTGATTCAAAGGACACATAATTCCACAATCCCTCCTTGTTCGAAAGAGAATGAACAACAAAGGATAACTTCAAGCATAGTGTAGACTTTCAAATCTTTCCACTTGCAGTGTTCATTGAGGTTTGACCAAACATAAAGATTCCTTAAAGTAAAAAAATGATATTCTAGAAATTACAAGAACCCTATCTCCTAATACAACATAGCATAATAGAATAACAACTTTAAGGAAAACAAAAAAATTCCAATGACATAGTCCAATTCTCCTAAGCTACTATTCCACCAAATCCACTATTTAAACTACCAGAATATAGCTTTCAAGACATAATACTTTAGTCAAAATGACAATATAAAGAAAGAAAGCTTGAAAAAGGCCATACATGCACATTCTCAATAAATTCCCCTCAATAGTTCATGCTTTAATTAAAACTAAACTTTGAAACAAAGGTCAGATGCCAATCTAACAATATTTTAAACCTTAATAGATATAATATACCAGAATAAAGTAGTTCTATAACTTACTTCTAAAATTAATTCTAAATCCGTAAGAAAACTAAAAAGAAACACTTCTTTTGACAAGGAAAACAACTCCTCTTGGAAAATCATCATCTACATCTATGTCATCACCCTCCTTATATAGATGCCAAAGAAAGAAACACCACCCCATTCTAGATTAATTGTCACCAGGTGTTGACAATTGATAGAACACAATCCAATCATAGACCCTTGGTTAGGCTACAAAATATCTTTGCATTAACTCTTCAACTGCTGCATTAATACCCTCTAGATATTTTAGCAAAGATAGAAACCCAAATGTGATCAGATTCTAGGAACAACATCCTAGAAAGGACCCAATTGATCCATCACATCACTATGAGGTACCGTCTCAAAACTTCCATCCCAAAAACTAAGAAAAAAAAAGAAAAGGACATCTAGCTCAAACAAACTCCTCAATCAGATATCTTTATCGGTAATGCAGATAACCCACAGCAAGGAGATGATGTTCCAATAGGTCAAAAACTCTTGAGCTTCCAAATATAGCTCCCAAGAAAATTTCCAACAAGAAAACATGTGTCTTGAACATTTTCCCAAAAGGAAGATGAAAAGGTAAAAGCTACACAACCACCACGTGGCATATTGCACAGATTTTCAATAATTTTATTTTAGGGTGAGTGCACCCAATACTGGAGACATTTATACAAACCAAAATAAAAAATGACTAAGGTGAAAAAAACCTGTACATGTATCATACTTGAAAAGGATCTCATTGAAAATTTTGAAATCAAGATGTCAAATAGAAATCCAAATGTTCAAAGCACCCCTAATGACAAGAACAAATATTGGTGCAAAAACAAGAACATAACCAATGATGGTATTGTCAATGGAAAAACCATACATGTAGGACCAGTCATTACATTTAGAGGACACAACCCCTCTAATAACACACCCAACAATGTTGACCAAACTACCAATGTTGTCCAAAACACACAACAACCATGACCGCAAAGGAAGTTCCCAAAACGTGAATTCACTCCCCTAGGGGATCCAATTGAATTATTCTTTAAACAACTGATACAACACAACCTCATACAACTTCCCGACACAACACAATATGATCCTACACAATTTAAACCATCTTGGTGGGATAACAATTCTTTTTATGATTTCCACCAAACAAAAGGACACAGTCTACCACAATGTTTATAGTTCAAGAACATTATACAAGATCTTGTGGAAAATGGAACTATTGAAGTTAATGGATAGAAATAGTTCCATCCTCAAATAGTGATCACAAGGTCTTTATTGACCCATTACATGACCATGAAAAAGGAAAATCCTCCAATTCAAGAAATAATACCAATAATAATAGGTCCAAGTATTCTAATGTCAAATATGACTATAATCACGACACCATCATAAATCACATTCGAGCCTCTGATGGGCATATCAACACTATTACCATAAAGAAAACTCTTGAATGTGTTGTCAATACTTGTTGAACTAAGGTATTCATCCAAGGCACTTCATCACAACAACAACCATAGTCCTCCAAGCCTTAGTACAATTTACTTGACTAGTTGGGAAAGACCCCAACACAAATTTCTATCATGGAACTATTGTCTATATCACCCGATCATCGAGCTATTTTAGACAAATCTTTGCAAAGCACGATCGTCCCCACCAACCTTAATGTCAATTTTTTCCAAGATATGGTAGGATACCTAACCAACTCCATTCATGCTACCTTCTTTGAACAAGATTACTCAACTGAGAAGATAGACCACAATGACCCTTTCCACCTTGAAGTTCTTGTCCATAAAACAAAAGTTAGATGAGTCTTGGTAGATGGAGGAGTAGAGTTCATTATTTGCACATTGAAACTAGTTAAGGCATTAGGCTTCGTAGAAGCATGTGTGGAAACTACTAAGAGTATGGCCATTAAAGCATATGATGATGAAGAATTTTCATCTAAAGGAGTTGTAATGCTTCCCATCAAAATTGGTCCTATGGTTATAGATACTAATTTCTAAGTCTTGGATCTCGTCCTCCCATATAATATTTTACTGGGAAGACCATGGATACATGCTATGAAGGAAGTCTCTTCCACTTACCATGAATGCCTAAAATTCCCATACAATGACTCCACAATCATGATAGTTGGTGATCTTGATCCTTTCCATTATTGCACTAACCTACACGGGATACCCCAATGACAAGTGCCTGTCAATAATGAGGCCCCGTCTTCTATTTCATCACATTACATTGATACATATTCATTAAATAAATCATCCACTCCATCTACCATTCCATCAAACCTCAAGGTCCAATTCCATGATATGGGGTGTGGAGAATATCATATGAATAAGTTGCAGAAAAATGACAATGCTAATGATGCTTTGAAGACTTCAAATTCCAACAATGATGTCAAGACAGTTTCAAAAGATACTCAAATAGATGACCGTGCTTGGATTGACATCTCTTGGGATCCTGATATGACATATTCCTTCACCATGTCCACTTTTGCACAAAATTTTCATGTCCATGACAACCACATGTTCAACCAAGGTATATATGATAATCCACTCTTTGATCATGACCCTGCTGAGGATATCCAATCACCATCCTTGTATCCCACCTACCTTGGGCTAGGATATGTATCTCCTACTATTTATTCTACCAAGTCACCTTTCCAAGTCATTAAGGATGTGCAATATTCCTTTGACATTAACAGTACAAAAAAGGATAGTCCCAAAGATTTTATTGATGACATCACCACTCCTATTTGTCCACTAGACATTCCTATCACTTCGCCTATTTCATCCATCTCACTCATGTCCATCTACATCAGATACATGGCTCATCAAGTCGCAACTCAAGAAAAGAATAAAGTAAAAGCTCCAATTAATGACCTATCTTTAAAAGGAGATCAAGAATCAAGAGACACAATGAAAATAAAAGAATATCAAAACAAGTTTTCTAGCCAAAATAAAAATCTATTGGAAAAATAGAAAGTAAAATAATATCAATACAAGTCCCCTAGCCAAAATAAAAATCTCTTATATAAATCAAAAATAAAATTCAAAAGTGAAAGCAAGCAAAATTTGATCTCTTAAGTATGCCTCTACATCAAAAATCACTGGGGGCATCTATCAAGGGAAAAGGTCAAGAAAAGAGCTTGTTGATCCAAGGTATCTATCGACATCACTCTCACTAATACCATATATTCCATTCCACTCATCCATTCTCACATATCCATCATATCATCCCACCTTTATTAGCGATGTCTTTTAATGTGTCTTTCATGATGACCCCTTGCAATACGCTAGCTCATCGGTCACCCAAATTCCCTTTCACGTGAAGCCTAGTGGCCCACGTAGTGTGCACATTAGGGATCATACCATAGCCTTGTACATCCACCAAATCTATCACCCTTCATATTTGTCACTCATACTCCTCATATTGATCGGTTCCTTTCATTCAACATGGTCATCCACACAAGATTAGGGCACCATCAAGGTAGTATATGGATCTGGTGTTTATCAATACTACATATAGCTTTTGGGAGCCATCTTAATCATGAAAAATACAAAAAAAATGTAAAAAAAAATTGTTACCTAAATGAAAACTTGACAAACAAGCATCTTGGTAACATAAAAACAAAAATTAAAAAATCAAGAAAATAGTAAAGAGAAGGTTGAAACCAAAATAGTGGTTTACAATTTGATGGAGGAAGGAAAACTCTCAAAAAATGACCCCATGGAAAAAAAATTGGTTTTAGGGGTTCGAATGAACTTACTGGTTTGAGTGAACCTACTTAAATGTTTGCCCCCCATTTCCCACCCAAAAAACCAAAGAAAATGAAAATTAAAAGTTGGTTCGCTCAAACCCCCTTATCCCCTATTCTCCCCCTCGCACACCCAAAAAGTCCATATTTTTGTGCTTTGAAGCTCGGGTTGAGGATGAAAATGGATGAGACTTCACAAAAACAACTAGAATTAGGTAGTCCTTGGAATGAGCTATCTAGTGACTATAATTTGAATATGTTTTGGTTTTATTATGTATTTTTTTTCTAGTTTTATTAAACATAGGTATTTTACCAAAAATCAAGTTCTCTATTCTACATGTGGAAAAATAGTGGATTATCAAAAAAGAAAAAAGAAAAATAAGACTGCACCAGATATTGAAGTCCTTGATTCAATAAAAATAATAAATGAATTTCAATACATACAAAAAATGTTATGCATTATACAGGTGCACTATGTCCAAATTGTAATTGGTTTGAATTTGAAACTTGAGTACATAAAAAACTATCTAACCATCTAGAAGAACTAGATATCGGAGTTACAAATATAAATTCGAAAGAATTAGAATTTTATCCTTCATGGAAAAAAAAGTTATGCGTTATACGGTGAGCATCACTTTTTGAAAATGTTGTTTTCTAAAAAATACTAGTTTTCGAGGGAGATGGAAAAAGAAGTGCAACCTGATTCCAAATTTTTTGAAAAAAATATAGTTATAATCTATAGACAAAATTTCATGAAACTCTGGTTTGCATCATCTCCAAATTCCTCACGGTTTAGCCACTATAGGTGCCCAAAAGTGAAGATTTAGTTAAAAATATATATTTCAATATCCAGTTTGGCCAAAAATTGTAAACTACTATTGTGAAATCACCCAGAAATAATTCATCCAATGGTGAAAACCACTTCGATGGAACTTTGGATGAGTGCCATGGTGAAAACCTAGCAAACATGTGTCATCTATAGTCGATTCTACTCCTGTGTCTACCATCATTCCAATCTGACTTCCCTATCATATCACCTATCTTTCCTATACATGCTCCTTACCAATTATCCTTTTCATATCACCCATAATAAATGGTTTTCCTTTCCATAACTTGGAATGATTGATATCAAGCACACTTCACATCCCCATTTCATCACATTCATAATAAATTGGTCTTATACCCGACTAGGGGTAGGAACTTGACTTACATCATTTGGTTCTTATAGTACTTGTTTTGAGGACGTAAAACCATAAAAAAAAACCATTCAAGATCACAAAATGTCTTGAAAAAATACAAAAAAAAATCATAAAACTTCAAAAATACAAAAAAATAAAAAACATGTCAAAAACCCAAAAAAACATCCAAATAACTTTCAAAAAGCCAAAAATAGAGTTAGAGTCAATCGTGTTAGTCAGTCTTTGTCATTGTCAAACTAAGTTTCCTCTATGACTGGATGTAGGCAAGGCCATTTGTCGATGCATGCTTGAGGCATTAGGTCAATAATTTAAGTTTTTCAAATAAACAACAAAATCATGACTTGGTCTTTTATCAGTAAAAGAAATTCAGTGGTCATGTTGAACTACAAGGTCTTTGCATGTATAACATAAGCAAGGCCATCATTCGATGAGCCCGCAAGGCCGCACTAGGTTAGTCCTTTAGGGTTCATCGTGTCAGTCAAAATAAGTTGGACATTTTCATCAAACACAAAAAATTATCAAAACATCAATACAAGTCATGCATCAACAAGACAAACAAGTCAACAAGGTCATCAAGTCAAAGCAAAAAAATTGGTGAAACACTCAAATTACCAAAAAAATTAACCTGTCTTATACAAGATGTGTCCTCCTTGAAAATAGACATTATCATTTTTTCAAGCTTCATCATTTCCTTATACAGGTGGTCACATGATCAAAACTAAACTTGATGTCTTAAACGATATGTTTCATTCTTGAAATTAGGCTTTTATCAAACATCATCTTATGAATCTCCTAGACAATCAAACAACAAACAAATCATTTTTTTGCAAATATTCTTACTTGTTGTTGACATTATGGATTTTTTTGTCTTATCTTTTCATTTGGCTTTGTCCTTGAGTCTACTTACTATCTTCCTCGAGGATGTCCCATGAAGGATTTAAAGAAGCAAGGATATCTCAAGACTCTTTTTCTTTGACTACTATTTGTCGATTATCTTTTGATTTTGTCTTCAAGTCAGGTTACTAGCTTCCTTGAGGATGTACCATGAAGTATTTAGAGGAGTGATGATGTCTCATGACATCTTTTATTTGATTGTTGTCAGTGGTTTGTCTTGACAAAAAGACTAGGGGAACTTTTCCCTTAGTATGAGTTAGGACATTCCTTGTCTATGACTGTCTATTTTTAGTAGGTGGATGACCTTGCACACCTTGGTCTATCTCATATCATGGTTTTTGTTATCCATTTGTATCATTTAACAACCAATGATGATTAATGCAAGGCCTATTATGATTTGGAAAAATATTGAAGTCATTCTAATTTTAACATCCATGTCTTCTATGCTACTATTCATCTTTTCCACTCTAACATTTCTTCTTTTCTATATCTTCATCATCCTTATCTATTTTCCCCTATCTTCCAGTCCTCTCATCAATTTTGAGAGAACACTCATGTTCTTTGGACGTTCCTGTCTTCTCGAGGGGGAATACCAATACCTCCTTGTCATCTTTCCTCATTCTACTTTCACTGGGGCATATCTTTTTCTTTGACTCAACATGATAAACTGCATTGTATCAAAGAGGGGAAAAATGTAGACACTAAAAATTTTCCTAGGCTTCTGACCCTTAACTTCTTCATAATTCTTTCATCTTCATTTTTCATAATTAAATAATGTTAATTATTTAATTATTTTCTAAATTAATATGTCTATTAATTAAATACCTTTAATTCTTTAATTAATTCATTCTTACCTTTATCCATCATTGATGAATTAATTAAATATTATTTATTAATTATGTTGCTAATTTAATCTAGCTTCTTTCTAAAATTAAATTAACTATTATTTAATTAATTTCTATGACACTTTCAACTATAATTAAATAATCGCTTTAATTATTTAATTATTTCTTAGCTTTTTCTCTCTAATATTAAATAAATCTTTATTTATTTAATTTAATCCCAAATTCTTGAATGTTGAATGGAAATCATTTAATTCAAAAGGATTTATCTATAACATATGACCTCTATAATTATATAATCTCTTTGTTATCTAATTAGTCATTTATCTCTTAAGTCTAGATAAAATTTGATCATTCAATTATCTGGTGAGATAATATCTAATTTCCTCTATTGAATAATCTTCCTATTTTGATCACTTTATTATCTAGACAAGATCATACAATGTAACTATGTTAACCTTATCTTCTACATGCAATCCTTATCCCTTTATGTCTCAACCAATCTCCATCATTGATTAAATTACTTTTTAATTTAATCTCCACCATTCAAGATTTATTTCTTACACTAATTTAACCCTAACCCTATTGCATGTCGCATCTTTTAATCTTGACTATCGATTAATTATCTCTCAATATCAGTCTGTCATTCAAAAATTACATCTTCTATAAAATGTCTTTATCTCTACCATTTTTACTCCTCCTAAAATCTAACGAGTTTTGGAAGCAACTTTAGAAATCTTCATTATTTTGCTAATATGATTGTCACGAGTCCATATTTGCATACTTAATTAAAATATGAGGGAAGTAACTATACTATAGTGAAATGGAGAAGGGTAATGGAGGTGAATCATGGAATTACATGTGTGTTTTGTGAGATTTTTCATTTATGCATGTTTTATCTTCCATTGTTCTTCATTATTAGCTTGGGTTTAGTTTGATTTACACTTTGTATTGCTAATCTTGTAATTTTCCCTATGTTATAGGACCATTTTTAAAAATTCTTAGAAAGGTGTGAATCTTGGTTTGGGACCCAAAAACTTAGGTGGAATTCATTTTCCCAAGGTGATGAATGAGTCCCAAATAACTAAATCTTGGCCACACATGCTGAAAGCACCTAAATTATAATTGGATACTGATTTGTGTTAGGATTATCCTAAAAAGATGCATTAAATGAGGCTTGTAGATGCAAAATAAGACCAATTAAAGCATACAAAAGCCCAATTATTAAGGAAAACCCTATAACATTGTGAAAGTGTGTTACAACACTTTACAACACTATAAATAAGGCAAGAATAAGGTTAAAAAGTGATTTATTAGGTGTAGTTAATTAATAAAAACTTAAAAAAGTGTGAAAGTGTGTTACAACAAGTTTCACAACACTTTATCAAGGTACCTTTTATGTTCATTAGTTCAGAAGGGACGAAAACGTAATGTGGATGTGTCGAACACATTAGAACACTAAATCAAGGCACCATTAAGCTTAGTTTAACAAGGAGGGACCAAACAAGCAAGGAAAAGTAGAAGGGATACTTTTTATGTTTCCACATTTATCCCCCACTTTAGTGAGAGGATGAACTTGCTTCAAACTCACACTAAAGTAGAGAAAAACACATCAAGAGTGGTTCAAGTGCACCAATTCCAGTAAGATAAGATGACAATGATCAAGAGGGGTGATCAAGCCCCTAGGATCAAGATCCCATAGAAAACCAACATAGGCAGAAAAGAACACACATGAAAATGGTATAAAGAGAAACAATAAGGCACACACATGCACTATTAAATACAAAGAATATCAAAGTAAATGGAAAATAAAAAGGGTGATTCAAGCTTCAATTATTTTTCCATCATGATGTGGACGAGATCTAGGTTGTTTCTGCAAAAAATGCACACTCACTCTAAGGCAAAGGAACTTGAGGCTATCCACTGGGTGAGACACATACACACATGTCCAATATGTACTCACACACAAGCGAGTGGCTAAGGCAAAGTCATGCCCTCATTTGGATTCCCATAAAACCATACCAAAGTTATACCTCCTGATAACTATGATAAGGTACCACACAAAAATGAACTTCAAGCTTCATGAGACAAGCAAAAATTTGTATGCTTGGAGGTCATGAACAAACAAGATGGCTCTACTAAGTTGTGTTATGCAAGGTGGTCATATAACTAAAATTTTGTAAATCCCAAATGTAAAGAATGTTCAAAGGAATCTTAGTTTATGCAAGGTCATTAGCTTAGGGGAAATTATTCCTAATATTTCCAAGAGAGTACCAATCAAAAATAAAATATTCACAACTTATGGGATGCAATGGATCACATCAAGCAACTAAGAGGAATGTAATATGATAAGATAGGTCAGGCTTTTGAATGAGATCACACCCAATTCCATTCATAAAGTGAAAAATGCATCACATGAGATAAGAAGAATGCACCATGAACCATGAAAAGGAAAAAAATACAAAAGAATAATTCGAATGTATTCCCCCACTTTAAAGAAATTGCTAAACACCATGCAGTCAACAATTACTTTAAAGTAGTAAATGATAAATGCAAAAAATAAAATAGACATGAGAGCCAACTTGGAAAGCCCTATGCAAAGTCATATGTTTCCAAATAAATTTGTGTCGTGCAAAAGAAAAAGAGAAAAATGGTTGCCCCCTAAAATGAAACTCCAAGCACACAAGGGTTCTATGGATTTGGGTTCAATATGTTCTTGGTACAATATTTCTAGAGAATGACACAAAGAGAGTGAAAACAAATAAAAACCTTTCAGGTCAACATCAAAGAGACATGAATGTCTTGACACCTTGCATCATCCCCAAAAGGGAAACACAAGAAAAATGAAAAGATAAAAGGAAAATCTTTTGGGTCAACATGGAAGAGACACGAATGTCTTGACACCTTCTGTCATCCCTAAAAAGAAACCATAAGATAAGGAAAAGATAAAAGGTGAAAATTAAAGGATTTACAACATAGAGAAGAATGAAGGAAAAAATAGAGGAATGCCACAAAGAGAGAGATACATCAAACATAACATCGCAAGGGATCACATTATGTGCATGCAATCACATAAAATAAAAGGAAAAAGAACTAATGCAAAGAAACTGCACATGTGATACAACCTAAATTAGGTCATCTATATCCTAATCATGTTCATTAAATACTAAAGGTAGATAACTAACTAGAGAGACAATAGCAAGTACCAAACTAGGGTCATCACTAGGTTCAACACTCAGATTAGGAAAATTATCGTTTAAGCTCATGGAAGAGGAAAACAATGTATTCAATTCATTATGCACCTCTTCATCTATTTTAGTAACTTCCTCATCATCATCTAAGTTAATCACAACAAGAGATTGAATGATGATGTCTAAGGAAGGGTTAAACACTTGTTTTTGGTTGTATTATAGGATATTTTTGTTTTGGTGAAGGGGGAGGCACATCATGCATTGCTTCATTTTGTCTGGATCTTGATTTTATTTTTTTATTTCTTCATGTAACTTGCAAGAAAGGGAAAAATTTCTATGCCTATGCTCTCTATCACCTTAGTTTATTTTAGTTCTATTTTCAAGTTGCTTTTGTGTAGGACCAGGTTGGTCAACCATAGGTTTCCTTTCTTCACTAAGTGGAGGAACAAAATGAAGCACAAGAGGTTGTTCAACAACTTTCTCGTTGACTTTGTAAACCTTTTTAATTCTAGGAGGCATGATGTGGTTGCTTTCATTATCTCTTGGTCTTTTTTAGTAGGTAGGTGAAGGTTGTATCTTAGGCTGGTCTTGGTTGTTTGGAAGTTATTTAGGATCAATTATGGTTTCATCAAGGATAGTAGGCTTGGTGGAAGGTTGAGGCATGTTTTGAAGGGATAACTTTTCTATTTTCTTTGCTTTGAAATTTTGATAGGATAGGTAAAAGAAGTATTCTCTTGGTTTTATAGGTTCTATAGGCTCCGACCAAAAGAAATCTAAGGGAAAGTTTCCTTTGGAGGACAATGGGTTAAAGCCACTATGATGGAGAGTGAAAACTTCATTATCAAAGTGAAATATTTAGTATTTATATACAACCAAAGGGACAAAATTCATGGAGCGAAGCCATGGATAAGTTGGCTTCACATGAAATTGGTCCAACTATAGGATGATGGACAATGAGATATATAATGTGTTTGGTCCTATTTGTAAAGGAAGGGTGATTGATCCCATCATAGGGAAAGTGAAACCATTATGCGTTTTGGGTATGTGCAATATCATCATGGAAAAAATAGGCCATTAAGTGGCAAAAAATTCAATAAAATCAGAGTTAGGCAACTTGACATAAAAATTTGAATAAGTTATCTATATTATTTCAAAAATATGTAAGAATAGAATCTGTAGAAAATTGAATGTAGTTTCTAAACTATTAGGTTTTTTTAAAAAAAAAAAATCTATTTGGTGAAAATTTGAAATTTCAATGTAGTGGTACTTAAATTTCAAGGGAAAAATAAGAAGTAGGTGTCTGTCTGACCACCTTAACCACCATAAAATGATAATATTTTTTATAATATTTTGGATATAATTAGAGGACTCATGCCCCGATGTGATGCATATTTTTTTGTAATTTTTTTCCAAGTAAATCATTAATTATGAACTTTTTATTACAACTTTTTAAAAAAATATATAAAATTGTATGTGTAACAACCTTAACTTGGTCAAAAATTCATGAAATTCAATTTTTCTTTTTTTAATCCTAGAGTATGTGAAGCATAGAATGTGATGCATTTTTTGGATTCAAAAAATGTGATACCGTTTGAAAGCTATAGATGTTTTTCAATCAGCCTATCAATCAGGACTTTAGTCATAATTTGAATAGAAAATGAATAATAATTACTTATTAAATTCAAAGCAAAGCATAATTTATATCAATGGAAAGCTAGGAATCTCCTTTAAAAACCCTTTTCGTTTCATCAATTTTGGGTAAAAAAAATAGTTGTCAGCCACACACCCATCATATTGCCACTTTTTGGCCCATCATGATCCTCCAGATACCCTTTTGATCCATGCTTTCGGTTTATCATATATATCTTTATAGATTTCATGAAAAAGTAAGAATTCCTCGACAATCACATTTTCTCTATAGATGGGATCTATTAATATCCCATTTGTGGGATTGTCATAGACTCGACTGGCTATGTAAAGAGGAACATCAGGTGCATGTTTAAGTATATCCTTAGAGGAGAAAGGAATGCCAAGAGGATTTTTAGTTTGGACCTTACAAGGAATGAAATCTATCATTCCTACCATTTCATCCATAGGATCATTATCTATAGGATCATGTTGAACAATTTCATTATTATCATCATCCACAACAACATTCACCACATCATTCTTTGTCATTTTACTAGCTTTGAAACATGAAATGTTACATGGTTAGGTATAGGGTTGGTAAATATTTACAAATTTTGGTTAGAAGGGGCAATGGAATTATTTCCTTGATTACTAACACCTCCAATGTAAAGACAATAAAAAACAATGAGGTCTTGCATAAGATGTTTAAGATGCTTGCAATGTTTCATATTGTGTCCAATTTATCTGTGATAATGGTAGTAAGAATTTGGTCTAGGGATTTTTGGCAATGGTTTATTAGGATTAGGTTATTTAATTGGAGGCAAGGTAATCATCTTCTATTTTAGGAGTTTTGACATTGTGTTGTGAAGGGTATCAAGTAAGGGAGTGAATCATCTTTTTAGGTCCCCATAGCTAAAGGGCATCATGACTTTAATTGTCGCTACTTGTTTATTGACATTCTAAGTTGTTTGTTGAGTGGGATTAAGTTGAAGGAAACCTTTATTCTATTTTCTTAAAGGTTGGGATTTTTTTGCTTTGTGGAATTAGACTTCTCTCAGTTCAATTAGAAGTGGGATTTTCATCACGACTATGAACCAATTTTTGATAATCATAGAGGGTAGTACACAAGTGCATAAAGGAGGGGAATTTCATCATGGTAAGCTTATCTTGTATCTTAATTTGCAAATTTTATATGAACATCTTTTGAAGGTGAGGATCGAGAACCTTGGAATTGGTTTGGGAATAAAGTGATTGAGAGCTTGAGATAAAGTTAGTTATCTTTTCTTCTTCTTTTTGCTTGCATCTCATCAAATCGGCCAAGGTCATCTTAGGAGTCATATGCACTTGGAAATGGTTAACAAATGCCTCAACAAGTTCATTGAATGAACAAATTGAGTTATTCAGTAAAAAGGAAAACCACTCCAAGGAAGTATCTTTCAACCACCTGGCGAAAAGCTTAGATAACAATTTATCAAGGAAAAAGTCACTACATAAGGTGGTATAAGAATTAACATGGTCAGAAGGATCTCCCGTTCCTCCATATTTCTCAAATCTAGGTACCTTTACACATTGTGGCTTCGGTGTTCACAATATCTCCAAGGACAATGGACTACTTTTGACATAATATGTAGGGGATCCATTTTGATTTTGGTTGATGGTAGAAACTTGCATTTGAACCTAGGATGAAATGGTTTGAAAATTTTGATTTATAAGAGATTCATTGCTTGTGTTATGAGATGGAAATGAAAAATGTGAGGGGGTGTATGTGTTTGAAGGAAAAGTGAATGGAATGCTTCTAGGTGGTAAAGTGGGAGGAGATATGACATTTGATGCCACAAAGGTACTGGGGATGCTAGTGGAAATACCCAAGGAAGGAATCACATTACTAGTTGGTTGCATTGTTGTTGTGACTTGAGGGTTTGCATAGGTAGGAATTGAGGCTATTGTTGTGAGAGGAGGAATTTGAGTTCCTCCTTGGCTTGTGACATTGCTTGTAGGTAAAGGAAAACTAGTGGTTATGGTGAGGTGTTTTCCAAAGATATGAACTATATTTTTCACAATGGTAAGTCCATCTTCACTTTCATTCATCCATGAACATTATCTATGGTAGGGATGGAAGTAGTTGAAATGTTGTCATTTTGTACTTGATGTTGTAGGTTTTCTAAATCTTCATGAATTTGCACTATGTTTTCTTGTGGAACACTAAAAACCATTGTTTAAACATGTGTCACACTACTTGAAGGTAAAGATTTGTTAAGGGTATGGTCCATACCTAGTGTACTAGTGTCAATATTAGGAGTGAAAGAGTTAGACAACCTAAGATCCATGATGATTGTACTATCGTGGGATGACATGAGTCTCGAACTTCATCTCACTATAGTATTATCAATAGGACACCAAATACTCATACAAGGGCTACTAAAATGCAAGATGAATGCAAATGCAATATATGCTAAGAACAATGAAATGGTTGTAATAGAAATTCTATAAAATAAAATAGAAAGCTATAAGCAACAAACAAGAGCACAAAAATAGAACTTTAAATGCTGAAAAGTGCAATGCAAAATATGCACTAGGACTAATTCACCCAAGGTGGTAAATGAGTCCCAATGGGGATTTTGTTCAAGATTTTCAAAAAAAATCAATTGATTTTTATGCTTTTTATGTTGTATAATCTATAACCTAAGTGAAAATGAAGATTTTGTATGAATTTTAATGGAATGAGATACAAAATCGCAAGCTATCTAAACTTTCACTAATGCAAAATTTGAAAACCATGGAATGTCAATAACACAAATCCTAATACAATGTTAATGCAAGAAAGATATAAGATGATGATGCACTTCAAACTAGAATTATGATGTTCTAAATGCATGTTCACCAAAATGAAACCGTAGTGTAGAAAAATGGATCTTTGTACATTTTCACACTCATTTGGGTCCTTCTTGTGGATTTTGGCTTTCTTTTTCCTTGATCTAGTGTTGTAATGTGTTTTACACATTTACATTGGATCTTGTGCCTTTCTAGGCTATGTGGACCTCATTTTAATGTTGTAGAGTGTATTTAATCACACTTCCACATTGAAATTTTTGTAGCCATAAAAACCCTTTACATAATCATTAGTAGGCCTCTATGATGCCATATTATGCATCTCAAGGAATAATTTAATCGAAAACCCAAGTGAATCAATATATAAACTTAATTTATGCATTCCCTGACATCCCAACTAGAAAAATAGCCCTTGTGGGACACATTTTCCACTTTGGGTGAACGATTCCCATCAAGATGGGACCCATTCACCACTTTGGGTGAATGAGTCCCATCCAAGTGGGACTCATTTTCCCAAGATGGCAAATGAGTCCCATTTGAGCTATTTTTGAGGTTTAAGCAAGAAAAATTGGGTTTTAAGTTTAAATTTTCTCAATATCGGCCTTGGGGATCAAAATAATAGCCATTTGAGTGCCTTTCCTATATAAAAAAGCCCTCAAATTATTGTTTCATAATGTATTCATGTTTTCAAGTCAAGTAAGCAAGAGTTAGGCATTTCAAGTCTCCACTATAGGTCATTAAGATAACTTTCAAGATCACTTCTAAGGTATTCAAGGGTAGATTCTTCATCCATTGTTGCAGCAATTCAAGATCCATCATCATCAAAAGTTTATAATTACGTTACTTCATATTCATGCTTCATTATCTTGTTTCATCATTTTGGTTTAATTACCTAAATGAGGTTTGACCAAGCCAAACCCCTATCCCCTAACAATCAACATTTTATCTCTCTTCCTTTGTGTGATTGTAGATCTAGGTGCTTGGATGGCTTGGACATGATTGAAGAATAGGTTTCAAACTTATTGGAGTCATCTCCCTATTGGAAAGGTCAAAATATCCACAAAAAGTCACTTACAGGTTTCAAAATCAAGGTTTCAAATCCAGACACCTGGAGGAAAAGAAAGAGTAGAGTGAGAGCTGCAGATTCCACTTCTGAGTTTCTAGAAAAGTCAAAGTGGACTCATTCACCATTAGTGGTGAATGAGTCCCTCTATACTTATTTTTCAGACATTGTTATGGATTTGGATACTTATTTGGCTAAAACAAGCTTCAGTGTAGTTTTCCAATGTTGTGATTGATTCACCCAGAATGGCAAATGGGTTCCACTAGGTCTAAAAAGTAGTAATTGCAGAATTTTAGAGTTGTTTCTAGTCTTCAACACATTTATAGGTGCACACTTTTTGTTTTATAGCTAAATATTTTTCTTTATTTGCATTTCTAAGTCATTTTATAGGTCATTTTGTATATCACAGTGTGTTTTAAAAAAATTGGTATTTTCCAAGTTTACACTTGGTGGTGAACCCCTTTTATCTATTTTTGGCCTTTATTACAATTCCCTTTGATAGATTCCAATCTCCTTTGCATTGCAATCTCAAGGGTTTTTTCTTGAGTGAATCGTTAAGGTTTTTGTATCTCTCTCCTTTTAGGTCCCAAACCCTAGAAGTGTAAGAGAGTCCTACATAAAAAAATCTTCAATTCATTTTGGTGAACCTGCATTTCAAATACCCTATTTTCTAATTTGGAGTGCATCATTATCCTAGATATAGCCTACATTAACTTTTTGTTAGGGTTTGTACTAGTTAATTGGCATCTAGGGTTTGTAAACTCATTGCATTAGTGAAAGTACATATAGGTTACATTTTTGCATCTCAAATCATTGAAAAATATCTAAAAATTGTATTTGTACTTAGGATACATATTATACAACATAAAAAGGATCAAAGTCAAACTGAAAATTCTTGAATTTTTTTGAAAAAATCCATATTGGGACTCATTCACCACCTTGGGAAAATTAGTCCCTGTACAAATCTAAAATAGCCTCTTAAAGCACTGAAAAACTTGTTTATAAGCTTGGGTTTTCTATCATTGGTTAATTGTATCACTAGGTTGGCTTTTTTTAATGCATTTTACAAAATCTAGTTTAAATTCGGCCATTTCATGCATTGCTCAATTCTAAATTTGCATCTATGAAATTTCATTTTTAGATCATTGCATAAAGTAATCAGTAAACTACCTTGTTTGAAATCTAAAAGAGTGCATTTCATCCTAGGTACTTACATTGCATTTTAAGTTTACATAGCTTCTATTATATTTAAATAATTAGAAATAACATTATTTACATTCATGAAAATTATGGATAACATTAGATTTTTGCAATTTTCATTTCCAACATTAGTTCCTAGTTCACTTAGATCAGATTCATTAGAAAATGAAAACAAAAAAAAAAACATCAAAAGAAATAATTCAAAAAATGCTTACATTTAGAAAAATCATATCATCCAATCCCTTTAGTAGTGATGACTTAGACATGTTAGATGAATCCATTAAGGACTTCCTCTCACTAAGATCATCTACTAAAGGTTTGACAAAAAAGGATGCAAGCATCAATAATCATGATAATCATAATTGTTCTTCTCTTGATATCTCTCCCATTGGTGATGAAGGTATCTTGGTGAAAGAAGATACAATCATTGAAGATAACCAAAGTCTTGTTTGTCTCCCTCCTCCTCCCTCTTGGAAAGACACTATGACACACAAAACTGAGATCATGGACACTACTCCCAACACCTACCCTACTTGTGAAAATGCTTCAATGAATAAGGATACAATCATGAATAATCATGACAAACACATTTGTTTGGATGATATGTTGATATTTGAGAGCTCTAACAATCCTATCTCTCCTACTCAAGAAGACATTATAGCACATATGGATATACATGTAGATAATAATGAAAATCAAATATTTTCTTCTCCTACTATCTTCTCCAGACATAAAGAAAATAGTTAGGATGGTCTACCATTGTAAAAAAAAATCAAAAAATACCCTTTCCGTAGGTATTGATGTCCTTGTTTCAGCAAAAGGAAAAAAATGGATTTTGATATATATACAACAAGTCAGGATGGAAAACACACACATATGTCAAAAGTATAGTTATAGTGACTTCAAAAATTAATTAAAAAAATATGTAACAAAAAGTTATGAAAAAATTTCCTTGCCCTAGATATTGATGTTGAGAATTCATCTATATTTCAAAAATTAGAATTTTACCCTTTATAGAGAAAAGTTATGTTGGATGACACAAACATTACTTTTTGAAAATATTATTTTCTATTTAAACCTAGTTATTAAAGGAGATGTTGAAAGATTCATCATTGATTTCAAAAAAAAATTAAAACATATATTTAGAATCTACATACAAATTGCCACAAAGCACTAGTTTTCGTCATCTTCAAGTTCTTAACGATTTAGCTGCTATAGCTCTCAGAAGGTGAAGATTCAGTTAAAAATATTGATGTAAATGTCCATATTGGGAAAAAAGTGAGACACAGTATTGTGATTTCACCTGAAACTCATTTTCTTTCATTATTTAAAAAAAATCTTCTTATGATCTTGATTATATTTGATGGTTCATATTTATAGATATTCACACAATATTATTATTAGCACAAAGACTTAAAAGAGTAAACCCTATGTTTCATCACCAAAAATTTAGAGCATGTGTATAACCATGTGTGGATATGGAAAAGTTACATATTTTTAGAGCTTTAATTTTTCTTATGAACGCTCTACCTTTTGTACCCATAATTTTTCTTGTCCTGTGATGCTTATTGGTTATGAAACTATACTATTCAAATTCATCCCTAGTGTTTGTGATAAAGGAAAAAATGGGTTTTACAAGGACCTGAAACCACAAAGTTTACAAGCTAAAGAAATATAAAGCATTACAGTACCCAAAAAATAGGAAGGTTGTAAAATAAAAAAATCCAAGAGAAGAACATAGCCACCAGCCCAGAGCTAGCACATGATAGCAAAAAAAACTACACAAAAAACACCCAAAACCAACCTAAGAAATTTAAAGTATCAACAACCTCAGCTTCAAGGCTGCACATATCCTGGGTGCCCTTTTCTAGGGCTTGAATCTCGTAGGGCGTAGAATATACCTTTCTCTTCAAGTGAGCTTTCGTGCTCTTCAAGATGCCAGCATCCTCAATCTTTCTTTTCTCCTTATCAACATCCAAATACACAACTAGAGAACCCTATTGGAAATTTTTCATTTTCTCAACCATAGTGCTCAAGATAGTGGTGTTATGTTTAGCAATTATGTGGTTATGCTCCATGATAATTTTTAGTTTCCCTGATTTTGCTAATCTCTCCCTCTAGGAACTTAACCTTACCCTCATTATCCTTCTTCATCTTGTCCATGAGTTGAACATTTCGTTGAAGGATCTCGACCATCAACCTCATATTATCCTCAATACACACAAACTCAATAGTATTTTGTGTAGCACCTTTAGCTTTCATTTCTTCCAACTTACTAGTGAGAGCCCTATTTTTTAAGCTAAGGTACTTTATCTCATGAAAGAACCACTTCATAATCTTGAAGAAATCAATAGCCCCATTTCTAGCAATAGTTAAAATATCATCAGGAAACTCCCTGTCAGGCTTAAAGTAGTGGTCTTCAGGGTTAAGATTTCTAGGGAATCTGGGTCTATTTTCTCTATCAGTGGCAGGGTAAGAGGTATAGGAATCTTCACTGGTTTTAGGGGCATCAATTTTATCCTTTGGGGAGTCCTCAGAATAAGAGATTGGTTAGTTTATTAATAGGGGGATTCTTATTCTTTAATTTCTCTTTCTGAGTAGAGCTAATGGGGGTTTTCACAAAGCAATCTATTTTAGTCAAGGACTTTCTCATAAATGTTTTCTTACCTAATTTTTTGGGTGAGGGAGGGTCTTCCTCTTTCCATTCAGTGTCTGAGTTATCTTTTTCCTTAGACATGTTGTTAATGTCTATCATAGAGTGAGTTGGATATGAAATTTGTTATATGTCTCTCTCCACCTCTCTTAGCATGTGATTCTTAATATCCACTTGTTGATCCATGTAATAATAGATTTCTAAACTTAATCGCACTTCAATATGTTTTCTATAATTTATAGAGACCATATTTAGATGTTAAAATTATGATAAGAATGTTTATATTTTTATTAGGTAAGATAGCCGTGACATATAGTTGACAAGAATACAATTGTATTGCTACAATATGATTGAAATACTACCATACTATTCTTCTAGTGTCCTTAAGGTACACATAATTCATCCAAATGCATCAAGGTATCCAAAAAGTGTGAGTGTATTGTAGTTTATGGCCTTTAGATTATCCACCCTTTCTACACCATTTTGGTAATTGTTTATGAAGGATATATTCCTAAGTGTTTTATTTGGATTATTGGAACCTTATTTGTGTGGTCCTTTTAATATTTTAAGAGATATTTATCTTCCCAACACATTTTTTTTATATGTAATCAATTGAATGCCACTCTCATTCTATTCCTTATATCAATAAGGTAATTGGATTGTAGATCGATGTTTTCTCTTTCTAATAGAGGAAAATTTACACTCTTGTAAAGTATTTATTTTATATGTAAGATTGAGTATTATATTAATTTATCAAAAATGAATGCATCAACAACCCCCTGGGCAACATATTTTCTAGTGCTTTTACATACACAAAAACACCAAAAGGAATAAAAAGATGGTCGAAGCCCAATCCTTAACATAGCCCAACCCAACCCATTACATCTATATACACCAAGTTTCCAAGGGGACTATGCTACCTTAATTTTTCATTACACAGGGCCATGAAGAGAGGAAATCATGTGACCCATTACATACAAAATACTAACATAGTCAACAAAGCCACTCTGCAAACAACTTTACAACACCCATCAAAATACACTGGAATATACCTCAATTTTAGGAACCCAGTCAAAAAAATCCACATCCACTAGCCTCAAGACTTTCTTCAGAAGACTATTCATTGCCGATGTTAATTGCTTGTTATAAAACAAAGGCATTCATTTCAATTCCAACAAGAAAGGGTAATACTTCACAACTTCGCTAGGGACCTTGACTAACAACTTGTCACTTGGATGAGGAATACCCATCCTTAGAATCACAACCTAAATAACTTCATCTAGCCCCCCAAGAAAATATTCACTAAATAGGCTATGCATTAGAGCCCTTACCTCAACCTTAGCCTTGTGCGTGTCAAGCAACAATGCCACGAAGTGAGAAACAATGTGTGTGTTAACTCGCGGTGTCTCACTATAAGCCGAGTGACCCTTCCCAAGCACCATCTTAATCGCCACCACTCCGACATGATCAATGTTGCACAAAATTTCCTTTAGCCTCTAGTTGGTGATCCTACAAAATGTAGCTTGCAGGAGATCGCATTCTAGATGGATTGGTGTGTCCACGCCCAAGCCCACTAATGAATCTAGTAATCCTACAAAATGTAGCTTGTTGGAGATTGCATTCTAGATGGATTGGTGTTCCCACACCCAAGCCCATTAATGAATCTATCGACATTACTGCTAAAATACTAGACCTTTCTGCCACCCTCTCAACCATTTTGGCCATCAAAATCTGAATGCAATGAAATCTAAATTGATGAAAATTGTATGTTTCCGCTAGAGATATTTGATGTGCGACCCCCAACTATTTTGACATCATTGTGTAGTCCTTTTGTGAACAATTCACCTAGATTCCAGCCTCAGAATAATGCTTGGCCATTGCTTGAGCATTGAAGGATCTGAACTGAGGCCCTTGAAAGGACTTGAAACTTGCACACCAATTCTCTATGCAAAAGGAAATCTCAATCACCTTTCCTCGCAATAATTAGGAATATCTCCATTATATGGGTAATAAAGACATCACCCTATTCAAACTCCACCCCTTCAACCAATGTGGATACTTTTTAAACAAACCATCTTTCCTTTCCAACTTGGCTTTCTCATCACCCGCCATCTTGCCACATAATGAATCCCCTTAGTCACCTTATCACGCTAAATATTCATGGACCCCCACACCACTTTGTGGGGGGATCACCCACCCATCCACGCACTACACCCTTGTAAAGTCTTAATGATGACTTTGTCACAAATCTAGTCAAGTCTTCTACTCATGTTGTATTTTTTGGTGCATTCGTATTAGGTGTCTTATGTGTTTTTTATTTTCATGTGTCATTGTATAATAAGAAAAAATAAAAGTAAAAGTATGTGATTGTATAATGAGACAAAGTAAAATTATTATTTATTATTCATTACATGAATATTAAAAATCCACTTAAGTTATAGTCAATCAACAATAAACATTCAATATAAATTATACTTTAAAAAATTATGTAAAGAATAGAAATGGGCTTTATGTAAGACCTTAAAACTTGACCACCATTAAATAAGAAAAAATATAAACAAAGAAACATAGTATGGAGGGTAAATAATACCAAATAAATAACCAAAAGTATTAGTTGAATCATTCTTGAAGGAAGAAAATGGTCATAGTGATTAGAAACCCTAAATATGAAGCAAGAGGTAAAATTATAAAATAGAAATGACTAAAGAATCAAAAAGTAACATATAGAGAAATGATATATACTAAAATGAGGTGTCAGTAATGGCTTTAATTACTGATTTTAATAAAGGATACATGATAATTTACAAGACTATAATAAGATTTATCATGAGAAATAATGATTCATGTGCTGCCAATGAATTAGTGACTCAAAGAATTCACCATCAAGACTTATTTAGTAGAATATTTCCTACTCGTAGTGGTTTCTAATTATATGGGATCCTAACTATAATGCATTAAACTTCCCATGCGCCCTTATATTTAGACCTAGCATTCCACATTTAAACCAAGCCAAAAAACTAGAAGGTGCTTTGATTTTCTTTTCTATTGAACAATAATTTGACCATCTCTTGATGCACCAAGTTTGTTTCAAAAAATGGAATACACCTCAACTAAAAAGTTGATGCTTTGAGTGAGTAGGTCATCTCTAACTTCACAACTTTTCAATATAATTTCATATATTGACATTTCTAGGGTATGAAAGGTATTAAACTCATCACATATAAAAATATTGAAAGGTATTTTCCATATAGTTTCATGACTATAGTTCTATCAACCCAAACTACAAGCTTCAATGTGTCATCCCATCTTCTTTTGTTTTTCCCCAAAGCCATTGTGATGATTCTCACTATTCTTTTGTTACTATACTCAAACATGTTGATTTCCTTAAAGATGACAAAGAGAAGAGTAAATGATGTTTTTGATATGATAAGCAACATTTACAGGGTGTTGTACCCTTTACACAATGAGCCACAAGGGCCAAAAAAGATCAAGTCCAAAAAACAAAAACAACTAGCCAAAAAACATGGACACAACAGACTAATAGTTGACAATAACACCACACATCAACAACAGACTAACTAGCATTCTCCCCATTCTGAGAGAGGAGATTGACAACATCATCCCTGACCCATTCGGGGCCTTCTTCAGTTGTCTTCTTATCCATCTTGTCCATCACAATAGAGAGGGTGCTAGTAAGAGTAAATGATGTTAGTCCCATATTTATTGCACAATTGATTAAATTTTCTTTCCTAAAATACATACAATTATCAACAATAATTCTATGTGATACCTTTAATTTTAATAATAACATTCTTAATGAGAATAACTTCAACCCACATTATAAAATAGTTAATAGTTGTAAGAATAAATATGAAACATTTACTATAATACTTGCTGATTTTTATGATTCCTTTTAAATAACTTTTATACATTTTAGTACATATATATTTATAATTATAACTTAATTTTATCTATATTTTTTCAAATGTCTATTATAATATATCATTTTAAAATTTTAATTTATATGAAATATAAACTACATTAAATATATTTATAAAAATTCAGAATTTCATTACAAAGCAGAAAGTTTTTCTTTTCAATCATTTCAAATAAAAATAAATTAAAATGTAAATACATTAATCAGGCTAAATAGTGTAAACCAGGGAGCACATGGTACCATCCACTTATACCAAGGACGTGATGACTTAAATAAATTGAAGATCATGCCTTTCTTTTTATTTTTTCAAGGTTTATCCTGCTTAGAGACGACACTGTACCTTATGTCATGATTAGGTGAATCATATCCAGCTGGGAGTTTAAAGAAAAACTCAAGTAAATGAAGGAAGCATTATTCATGCAAAACAAAGTAGAAGAATGCATGACTAGACTTTATCTTTGCAAACTGTATATGGAATGTCGAACATGTAATCTGGGTCGACCTCTTCAACGTATACAGATGATGGCCAAATGAATAACCACAAGTCTCAGAGAAATTAAATGATTATAGTGAACAAAAACCACGAATATGAAGTAAGCAGTGGAATTATAAAATATGATTGTCTAATGTTTTAAACTCTAAAATAGAGTACCAATATTTAATAAAATGGGCTATTAATAATGGTTATAATTAGGAGTTTCAATAAATTATATAGGATAATTTACACAATTTTGTAATAAGATTTATTATGAGAAATAATGATTCAAATTTTGTCTATGATTTGATAATTCAAATAATTTACCATTGAGAACATTGAGTAGAATGTTTTCTATCCGTTTTTAATCATGTGTGTTCTTATCTATAAGACATCAAACTTCCCTTGTGTGCCTTTATATTTGTATCTAATATTCCACATTAAAACCATGTCACACAACTAAAAGCTCCTTTGGGTTTCTTTTTTGTTGAAGAATAATTTGGCTATCGCTTGATGTACCAAGTTTATTTCAAATAAATGAAATCCAACTTAAATAGTGAGTAAGTCACCTCCAATTTCACTACTTTGCTATAGAATTTCATATATTGACATTCTAGAGTGTGAGTAGTATTAAACTCATAATATATATAAAAAACTATTGAAAGAGATTTATGCTATATTTTTCATGAGATTAATTATATCAACTCAAAGAAAAAGCTTCAACTTGTCATACCATCTTCTTTTGGTTTTTCCCTAGATTTGTTATGTTGTTTTTTACTAGAATTTGGTTACTATACTCAACATGTTGATTACCCTAAAGATGATAGAGAGAAGACTAAAAGATGTTAGTCTCATACTTCTTGTACAATTGTTAAAATTTGTGTGTCTAAAACACATACAAGTATCAATAGTAATTATTTATGAAACTCTTAATAATTGAAAAAGTACATCTCAATTTTAATAATAAATTTCATCATGAGAATGATTTTAACTGCAATAATAAATTAGAAACATTTACTATAATTTTGACTAATCTTTTGTAATTTCCTTCAAATAACTTTTATACATTTAGTAAAATATATATCTATTATTGTAACTTCATTTTATCTATATTTTTTTCTCACATTTATTATAATATATCAATTTTAAAATTAAAATTTAATATTAAATGTAAAAAATTCAAATGAATAATCATAAATAAAAATAATTAAATACAATAAATACAAATGAAGATAAGTAAATGTGAAGGGAGAAAACATTTCTTACCTATAAATACAATAACAATCACTACTGATGAATTGAAATATAATTGCACTGCTCAGTCTAAATAGAGTAAACCAGGGACCACATGGTACGATCCACTGATACCAAGGACGCAATGACATAAATAAATTCGATATCATGCCTTTCTTTTTATATTTTCAGGGTTTATCTTGCTTAGAGACGATACTATATCTTATGTCATGATTAAGTGAATCGTATCCAGCTGGAATTTTAAAGAAAAAGTCGGGTAAGTGAAGGAAGCGTTGTTCACGCAAAACAAAGGAGGAGGTATAACTAAACTAGGTATATGGAATGTGTATTATGTAAACTAGATCACCCTCTTCCACGTATACAAAGGAGGTGGAATTCAAATCGTAGTAGGTGGGGATTACGGCTTATCCCTGAAACACGAAAAAAGTTGCAGGTTTTTTATTAAAACCGGAGGCTCGGGCTCATTCATTTGTCTATTAATACAATATAGAAACCTCAATGGATTTCATTCCAATCTCTGGTAGTCCAGTAATATTACTTACTCAGGTTTCATTACAGTTGAATTTAGTTTGTTATCCCTTTTTGTACAAATGGCTCATCCTCGCCCAGTCATATTATTTGCCCTGCTAATAGTGCTGGAAATGCTGGTCAGCACTGGTCACTCCACTTCCCAATTTACAGATTCACGGGCAGCTTATTACGGAACTCCAGATGGCTTAGGAACTTCCAGTAATACATTCTAACATTATATGTTCGCATTATGATTTAGTTTTAACTCTCTTATTAAATGAATGAGATATAAGAAAGCTTAATATGAATATGTAGGTGGCGCGTGTGGATATGGTGACTATGGGAGAGACATCATGGGTGGAGATGTTGCTGCAGCAAGTCAGTTTTTATATAGAAATGGGGCTGGATGTGGCGCTTGCTATCAGGTGACTAATGCACTTAAACCATATTATTAGTATATTTTGAATTAAGCTACAATACATTGGAGTTCTGAGTGATGTTGCTTGTTAAATAGGTGAGATGCAAAAATAAGTACCTCTGCACAGACAGTGGAGTAACACTAGTGGTCACAGATCATGGAGAAGGCGATCAAACTGATTTCATTATGAGTCCTCATGCTTTCAAAACTATGGCCAGGCAGGGGAAAGATAAGCAACTTAAAGCTTTGGGTGTTGTTGACATTCAGTACAAACGGTAAGTGTTAGGGAAAATTAGAAATTTTATGTGGATAAATGTTGTTTCCTGAGGATACTTAGCAACTTCTTATGGATAACTACTGTTGTTTTATTTTACTGTAAGGTGATTAAAGAATCTCTCTGGTTTTTCCCTAAATGCACCTTTTTTTTTTCTTAGATAAGTTTCCTTTCTTGAATAAGCTTTCTTAGATAAGCTTTTCTTCTTAAATAAACTTTTTGTTTTATTGCATGGACTAACTCCAGTTGAGCTCCATGCTTTATGTGAGAACTTGGGTTACCTCATGCTTTGTCTTGCTCTATATAAAGCAATGGCTCTTTGTATATTTTAATGTGCACTAGTCTCATTTACTATATAGAATATAATTTATTAAAACATATTTTTTCTATCATTCTGTCCTAATCTTTTATTGTGCAATTGTGTAATTTACAATTCAGCTAGTATTCTTAAAAATTATCACAGTAAGACTGAGCTTTTAACACTACACTGTTTGTTATATTTGAACTATAACTATAACAATCTGATGCTGACGCTGACTGCAATATGTCAGAGTTGCTTGCAAGTTGCAACTATACAGGCCAGAACATCTGGTTCAAGATTAACAAGAGCAGTAATAACCTCTATTATCTATCTTTGGTGTTGTTGTACCAAGGAGGTGAAAGAGATGTAGTGGCTGTTGACATTTCTCAGGTATACAGAACAAGATCATAAATTACAGTGCAAATTCATCTCTATATTACTATTTAGCTTGACAACTGAGGGTGTAATGGCAGGAGAAAACTTCTGATTGGAAAGCAATGAGGAGAAGTTATGGGGTTGTGTGGGACATAGTAATGTCACCTACCAAGGGCAATCTGGCTCTTCGATTTCAACTGTCAGGGGGACAATGGATTTATGCTCCAAATCTTATATCCTCTCATTGGAAAGGTCGAGCTCTCTATGACACTGGCGTTCAGCTCAAATACTGATAATTATAATAAGTAAATAACTTAGTGGCATTTAATTTAAATAAATTCAAGCAGGGAGATCAAATGTATTTCTTTCTCCTTGGACTTGCCTCAAAAATTTGTGTCTTACATGTCCTAAATAAGTATTCAAATAGAGCAATAATGTATTAATTACTGAGTGGTTAATGTGTGCAATAAATATAATATAAAAATATGATTGTACGGTACCTCTTTTCTTTTGGCATCATTTGTTTTTTTAATTTTAATTTTTTTTCTTCCTCATTAATTGATTTAAATTATGTCCATGAATGTTTCAGTTTATACAATTAATTATAATAATATGATCATTTATTTTTATTTTTAGAATCTTATTACTTGGATTGAAAAAAAATGAAATTAAGTATTTTATGTGGTGGAGCTTGTGGAGGGAACAACCTTTCCACTTAAATAAAATATGGAAAACAAGTTATGTGTTTGTAGATATGAGAATCTAATCATTCTTAACTCTTTCTTGGAAAAATACTAGACAATATTTTTGTTCTAGGACCTCAAATACTCTATAGAGCAATCTTCATAGTGTATAGAACATATTGGTATCTCCTATTTAAAATAGACATCATCTCTTATTAGAAGAATCTAACTAAAATAGTAAAATATTTTATATAAGATCCATGTGACATCATTATAAAATAAATTTAGATCTAATAGAATGATAAATTTGACAAAATTATTGTACTTTATTTAACAAATGATAATTACATTATATAATTTCAAAGAAGCACGACAAATTATTATCAATATAGAACTAAATATGATAGTATTAATTTTAATTGTGTTTTGACAATCTTAACATATCACTAACATTTACTAAAATAGTTGAATGATTTCTTCATTGGAAAAATTAATAGTGTTATTAACAATGATTACTTCTTTATCAATATTAATTACTATAATTATAATTATTTCTAAAACCCTTTTTCCACAATCCCAAGCATCATTTCCTTTCTCTTCATAATGAAGGCATTGCTTTGTCCTTTTCACAAGACTAGAACTTGATCCACTGGTATTTTTTCTCTTGGAATATAGTACAAGAAAATTCTATATTGGATTTTCCCCACTATTCTTTAAGCATCTTTCTTCTTCAAGGTGTCATAGGCATGCTTCCTAGACTTTGTGATGGTACATGTTCCCCAACATAGATACCATGTTGCCAAACATTAGTATCATACTTTTGAGTAATACAACTTTTGGATTATCTTTATGTATAGGTGATCAAATACTTATAAGTTGATTCATAAAAGACTTTTGTTTTCAAACATGACCTATAATTCTCTTACCTTATAATAATTTTAAATCAAATAGTTTTTAGTTGACTAGAACTTTCACATTATGTGTCGTTATAGAAAACAATTTATGAGAGCCTCCCATTAATTTTTATATGTCTTAGGAAAGTTGAATATTCCACAAATATTTTTCAATTAGGTGACTTCATATCTTGTTCTACCATATGTAGAAATTTTATCCTAATTAGTTTTTAGAACTTGAGCTAAAGACACTCTAAAAAATAAAGAAATTTAAAAATCAAGAGAAATAAATAATTATTATAGTTATAAATATTTTACTAGAGAATGTAGCTATATCCTCAAACTATTGTGTGAAATAATTTATTAATTTTTCATGTTAACTAAAAAACACTATGGTTATGCTCCTATAAAAAGGTACCTAATAGAATCTTGTGACATCTAACCTATCTCCAATAGGTGCTCAAAGTTGCGAAAGCCCTTATAAGATGACAAAAATTATTTGAAATAACAAAATAATTTATATTCAAAACAATATATTTATTAGATATATATTTTATATTTTATTCAACAAAAGATTATTATATTGTATATTTTCAAATAATCACAATAAGCTACATATCTAGAACACCTCTAGTTCTCCTACTATTAGTGGTATAGATAAATATTGTAGTAATTCAAATCATTTTTAATTTAATTATTTATTTATTCTAATATTTAAAGAATTATGGATTAAGGACAAAAATACTACAATGAATAATCATGCCAATACATATCAATAAATGTATACAAAATTAATATGTATTGCTCTCGTCATGTAGTTTTCAAATCAATTTTATGAAAAAATATTAACCACATACATTAATTTATAAAATTGAGCCTTCAAAATACATGTTTAAAAGGGTTTCTAATGGAACCCCTCAAAATTTTTCTTGGTCCATTTTAAAATCTCACAATATTTGGCTTAGACCTTTGTTGTTGGCTTAGGGCTATGTTCCTCATCATTGTTTTAGGGTTTGAGTCCTCAAAACCCTTCCAAATTAAACTCTAAGTCTGAATATCCTTACTGGCATTCTATTATGTTGTTGGCCTTCTAATGCAGGTTCACGGTTGTTTAAGTTGTGACTTGTGCCTTTAGGTTCATTCTTTTACTAGCCCCTAAATCCTAATGATATTGGTTGATGCTCATGCTCATTTTAAAATGTAATCCTTTGTGAAATTTTTTCATAAGTCTATGATCGGGTTTTAATATTTGCTAAGGGTCTTAATCCATGCCTTTATGTTCCTGACCATCATCTTCCTAGTAAGTGGCCCCCTTTTTAAGACTAACATTTGTCTCATGTAGAAAAATTAAGCTCTACACCAATCATTCGATCATTGCGAGCCAATCTCAACAGTTCCCCATGCACCCATTCCATTTCATTCTTCATTAAAATAATCAAGCAGACTAGTGGGTAGTTGTCACATGTCATATATTGCGATGGGTTCATTTATTCCAAAGGGTCAGCATGCAGAGCTTAAAGAAAGACCAATGACTAATATTGCGACACTTTTCTTCATCTTAGTCATTCCCCGCGTGCCTGTCTATTCTACGAATTATGGTGAAGTAATCACATAGGCTAGTGGGTAATTGACAACTGTTGCTTTTATGGAGGCACCTACCAAGCTTTGAAGATTGTGTATGCTTTATGAGGATAGAGATTGATGGTGGATGGTGGGTGATGTGGGTCAATCCTGCCTACTCCTCACCATCCCATGAGGGACCAACTTGTACCTCCCATTTCTCAATAGGTGAGTGGGCAACTGCCATGTGGAATATTTTAAAGGCTTTGATGGACTTTAATGGAGATAATGTACTACTAAAATTTGGTCGAGAAGACACTAAGATTAAAATGGTTCCATATTAGAACTAGTTTCTACACCATATAAAAATAGACCCTTGTCACTTTCATGGTCTTTTAGGCCTTGCTTCATGATGTTTGGTCTATTTTTCTCTAATTTTATGTCATAACATGGCTTTAACATGCATATTTAGGTACTAAAATTTAAATAATGGCATCTTGTGAAGGTGTTGTGAAGTGTTGTAAGACATTTCTACACTCTCTAGACTCTTTTCATTATAATCTACCTAAAAATCACCTTTTCATCACTAATCAAGTCCTATTTTGAAGTGTTGTAAAGTCTTGTAACAAGATTTCATGCTTTCCTAGGCACAATTTCACTATTTACACCTTTCTTATGCTTTATTTGACCCCTTTATGCCCTTATAAGCCTTAATTAAGTGTGTTTTTGAATGTAAGCCCAAAAAACATTAAATACAAGATAATTCCTAAAACCCATTTTTTAGGTCCTAGGTGGGACCTATTCACCATGGGTGATGAATGAGTCTCCTTGGCTCCAAATTCAAAAATTTTAAAATTTCCTTTCAAGATTTTATTCAAAATCACCTGATGTCTCCTTGTGATGAGGTAGTAACAAGTTACTAATGCACAATATTGTATAAATAAGTGTTTTTACATCATTTTAACCCCCATTCATTCAAACATTCAATCTCATATCACATTCAAGCATTCAAGCATCTTACAACATCAAATCAAGTACTATTGAAGCATTTTGGAGCATCCATTGATATAACTTTTCATTTTCATCAACAAAGGTTTGGTAATTTGATAACATCTAGATGTTATTTGTTTATCATTCTCTAGCATTTCATTATTTTATTAAGAGTTTGATTACCAAAGTGAGGTTTCACCAATGCATATGCCTATTTCCTAACCCTCAACTATTTTCCCCTCTTGCATGCGTTTTTGTAGACCTATGTATGTAGATTTAACAAGCATTTAGATGATTGAAGATTGGTCAACAAGTCAAATAGGTACTTCAAGTCAAATTAACTATATTTCAAGTTTGGAGAAGGTATTTTGTCCATTTCCTATAGAATTGACTTCAACAACTCGACAAGCAGACATTTCTATATCTGGTGTTGTAGAGTTGTCTCCAGAATTCTAAAAATTTTGGGAGAGGATTGATTCACCACCAGTGGCGAATGAGTCCCACCTTAAGACTAAAAATCTAGTTTTTGTTAGATTCCAAATCCCGACAGTTAGAAACTTGTTTCTAAAAGTTTTTGACCAATAATAGGACTAATTTTCCACCCTAGTTGAATGACTCCCACTATTGATTTTTTAGTAATTTCAGACAACATTCAGGCTATTCTAGATTCCTCAAATCTTTCCCAAGTGCACTCCAATTCAACCTTTCTTTTTCTATTTTGTATTTTATTCATTCTTAGTTCATTGTTTGTATATCACATTGTGGTTTCCAACATAGCCTAAATCTTAGTTTTGCATTCATAATCAGTCATATAGATCACTTAATTGCATTTATTTCACTTCATTTAGTTTAAAAAAAATCGCACATAACATAATTTTAGTGAACTAGTTAGCTTTTTTGGCCCTACCTCTCTCGTTTTAGGTGAAAAAACCCTAGAAGAGCTAAAAATGTGCATTGGTGCCAAAAATCTATGGTTCATTTTGGTGAACAAGCATTTTGAAAACTTTTCATTTCTAATTTCATTCACATATTTCATCCTATACTACATTTGAAACAACATTCAATTAGGATATTATTTTATTTTTACATTCTAGGACTTCTCATATTGCATTCATGAAAGCTTTGTTTATATTTCATTTTTGCATTACATATCTTTGAAAACACTAAAAATCTGCATTCTACATCCTTAATTGCATTCTGAAAAGCATTAGAATCATTTTAGAATTTCTAAAAAACAAAAAAAATACCATCCTAGGACTCATTCACCATCGTGGGCGAATCAGTCCCTCTACACTTTTTACATAGCAATTTCAAACATTTTCTGGCATTTTTCTGCATTACAGTCTTCTGTAGTTACTTTATGTTTTCATTTCCTGAATCTTTGTTTTTAGTCACTTATTCCATCTTAGTTTACTTGCATCATGGCATTTTCTTTTAATAAGTTCTGGAATTCCTTAAAATCCTTAGTAGACATGTCCAATTGTGCCTTTGGAAATTACTCTAATGACCTTGAACTTCCACATGCTCCTTCAACTCTTCATGATTGTCCTCCTTGTGAAGTAGACATCATTGGAGAAGATTATGATAGCATGAACAATTTTTACAATGAATTCCTTGATAATCTAGAAGCCAATGCAACCTTTTATCCATCCATGAGGACACAAGACCTTCCTACTATTGGACCTCCTAATCACTTTACATACTTGCATCTTGAAATCAATAAAGGACCTAAGGTTTCTCCCTAAAGTGGACCTAGTCCCTCAAAATGAGCACACTCACAACCATTTTATGATCACAAAGTCACAAAAACTCCAATAAACCTTGAAGAAATATATGGAAAAGGATTTACTATCCTCAGTAAACAAGGTTGTGAAAAAACACATGAGCATGAAATTCACCAACTTCTTGAACAAACACAAATCAAAGAAAACACAATAGGATTAGGATATTAAGATCCTTCTCATCCTGATAGACCTCCTTTTCAACCTAGGAGACTTCAGCATGATGGTACAATGTTCTTTGATGCTCCTCCTGACTTGAATATTATCGTTCCACGTGAACAACCATTACCCCCTTCTAATGACAAGGATGCTAGGATCCCCATGGGTCCTCTTCCTCCTTCTATTCATGAACAAGGAGAATCTCACAAGCAAAAACAACCTTACAAATTGAAGAAACTCAATTTTCCTACACATCCTCCACCAAAATGTGAAAGGATGCTTCAAATGCTTTTAAACAAATATCTTGTACTTTTACCACCTATGAATAGGTTTTTTATTTATCCTAATTATTATAACATACCATTTTGCAAATATCATCACATTCTTGGTCATCAAACAGAAGAATGTTGAATGTTGAAGGACATACTGGATAAGTATCACTTCATTGATACCGATTGTTTGTCCATCATACCTTAAAGCAACCAAATCCCATCATCATGTCATAGTTGTAGAATTCTTTATTCTCACTATCGCATGACCATTTTCCACCACTCACCTCAGCTCATTATTGCCTTTACACTTTGAGGGGGAAATAAATTGTTAGCCTTGTCCTTGTAATGTATTTTTCTTTATCTCTTAACTATGTTTTTGAAAGAGGAAAAAATAGGTTTTACAGGGACCCGAAACCACAAAGTTTACAAGTTCAAAAGAAAATATCATCAAAGACCCCATAAACAGAGAGGTTGTAGAGAGGATAACAAAATGACAAAGCCACAGCCAAAAAAAAAGTCCAGCAAGGGCCACAGAAAAGACCCAAAAACACCAGACCAAACACCAAAAACAACTAAACTTGGGACTTTAAAGTTTCCACTGTCTCAGCTTTCATGTCATTCATTTCCTAAACCCCCCCTTTTAAGAACTGGACCATCTGAGTAGTAGGAGGTGCTTTCCTCTTAAGGTTGGCATGGATCCTCTTCGATATTCCTTGGTCCTCATTCTTGCTTTTATCCTTTTCCTCTTCCAAATCAACAACCAGCAAGCCCTATTGTGACTTTTCCAAATTTTAAGACATTGCATTGATGATAATGGAATTGCGCCTTGCCATTATATGGTTTTGTTCCACAACAATTTTCATGTTGTTTCTTATTTTAACAATTTCAACTTCAAGAGTCTTATACTTGTCCTCAATGTCATCATCTTCGGTTCTGGTATTGTTCTTTTTCTGTTTTCCTTCTTCATTGCTCAGAGCAAACAACTTCAATTCTAGTTCCTCCAAATTGATATTTAGAACCCTATTTCTGATATTAAGATCATTAATTTCTTGATAGGCCCATTTCATAACCTTGAAAATATCACCAACGCCACTTCTAACATAGGCAAGGATATCTCTAGACTGATCTTGGTGTAAAATGAGGTTAAAATCATCCGGGTTAGGGGAGCTAGGAAATTTGGTACCATCATCTCTAAAAGAGGCAGGAGGGCTAGAGACAAAGTTTCTACTAGCTTCAGGGTTCTCAAATTTTTCCTCCAAAGAGACTGTAGAGTAGGAAACCAACTTAATGGCAGGGGAACCCTTGACAATGAGATTCTTTAAAGGGACCGGGCAGCCGGGGTAAATCTCAGAGTTAACTTTCATGAGCTAGGGTTTACAAAGCTAGGTTTTCTTACCAGACAGGATAGGGGGCGGATTGCCTTCAACAATTCTCTCTCAGTTAGGCTTAGAACAATTCTTCGAACCACCACTATTTGTATCATAGTTCTCAGACACCGTGGAGGCTACTGGGTTGGATAAAGCCGACAGGCTTTGAAAATGTTCATAGATCAACCTAATAAGACCAGGATGAAGAATAGGGTATCTACTCGGATTTTTCTTATGGTCCTCAAGGCTATTGCTCAACGAACATAACAAGTAACATTTGAGGAAAATAAATTCATACCTTATGGCGAAAGTGGTTAAGGAGAGAAAAATGATGACCATAAACTCTAGTGAATCTCCTGTCCAAGGTAATATACTCCATTATGGCACGAAGCACCTTTCTCCAAAGTACCTTGATGGAGTTGACTTCAAAGTAGTTGTTGGAAACTTTGACCAGTTTCATTTTCTCCTTTTCTTTCTTTGGGAAATTTATTACCCCCTCATTTGAAAACCTTCTATCATGATAAAATTGCATGCCCTCAGTGGACATTCCAGCCACCTCTCCTATGATTTGCTCATCCAGTTTCACATTTCTTTCAAAGAGGATAATTTATCCATTATTATAGTTCTTCTCAAAGTAGTCAGTGGCCTTAGGATCAAGCCCATGAACTTTTTTCAGCAATGGAACCAAACCACCACGCTCAATCTATTTCTAGACCTTAGAATTCCTCATGCATTTTGTAGCTATTTGGCTCAATTCTTTTCCTATCCCCCCATATTTGTATGCACCTCACTACAATCTCTACCAGCATCAAAAACCTATTGCAAATTTATGCAACCATTCCAATGAACCCATAAAGTGTGTCGCTTTTTCTTACCAACTAAGTTATTTGACATAGCCCCATCAAATCTCTTGATTTTGATGTACTTAGCCCTTTTCCCTATCATCCATAAAGATATATTCCTCTTTCCCATGCATAACAACATAATATAATAAGGCTCTGGCTTCAACTCCCAAGTCCCTGAAATTCTGCCAAATGTTCAAACCTCCCCTCTTAACCCCGTCATTCACAAATTAATTTTCCACTTTGTTAGATTCCCTATAAACGTGGGAGATTTTAACTTTATTGAACTTGTCTAAGATAGATTTTGTGTCTTCAATCCAATTCTTAATAGACCAAGAGGGAGGGGTCCTACCTAGGAGATAGTCAATGATGTTTTTGGAGTCCCCTTCAAGCCATATATATTTTATATTCAGATTATGTGCTAAAGTTAATACTTGAAAAGCTCCTATAGCCTCTACCACATGGTTGGTTTGATGACCTAGGGAAATGGCCACAACCACCATAAAGGTACCAGTTGAGTCCCTTAACACACCTCCACTTCTGGCCATCCCTGGATTGCCCTTCACAGTGCCATCAAAGTTGGCTTTAGTCCACCCATTTAGAGGAAAGGTCCATTGCACACCCTCCATGCTTTTCTTAGCTTTCTTGGATGCCTTAGAAACATCCATTTTGATATTTTAACCCTTGGATATCATTAGATCATAGGGAGTGCACACCATAGCCTCAAGATTAAGAGCATTTTTGGGAATAACATTAAAGTTTTCCTTTATAAGATTTTTTTTTTTCAAAAAAATAGTCTCCGACATCTCCTTATCCCTAAATAGTCTATTATTACACTCTTTGCACACTCCCTAAACAACAAAAGGGAAAATAAAAGCCCATAACCTTAAAATGAAAGGATTTTGAGATGGAGCTTTCCATTGTGAAAAGAAATCTCCAATGGATAGGGGAACACCCAAGAAATATTCTAGAGAGCCAAAAAAATTCCCCAAATTGTAGCAAAAAATAGACAGTGGAGAAACAAATGGTTTGTTGACTTTGCCTGACTCTTGCAAAGGTAACATCTATTGGGGATTTGAAATCCCTGTATGCAAATATTATCCACTGTTAGCAACTTATTTTGAAGAAGAATCCATAAGAAAATGTTGGCTTTAGGAGTCAAGTGTTTTATCCATGCTTTAGACTAGAAAGGAGGGGGGGATTGAGAAAGGAATAGCAAATAGACAGTCGAAGAAACAAAGTAGTTACTCAAAGGGTTGTCCATCCACACAAGATTATCATCCAATTGATTCTATCCCAATCTGACAACCATTAAGGAAGATTGAAGTAGAGCCAACTCCTAACTAACCACACATAATCTACCAATATCCTTCACTCCAATAATATTTAACATACTCTTTGAAATTTGCTTTGTAAAACTCAACCCATTTGTTGAATCTTTCGATTTTGATTAGGGGATACTTAAAAAGCCATCTATCCTCTGAGAACCTGGCTAGATTGTCGATTCTAATGTGCCATCCAACCTTTTATTCCAAAATATTTCTACTAGCAATCATGTCATTCCAACAAGCTAAACCACGAGGAAAAATAGGAGAATCCAGCAAGGCTTTGAGGGACACACAAATGGTCATATATTTACTTCTTAAGATATCTTTCCATTCTCCATCAGACAAGAAGTATCTGCATATTTTTTTAGCAAGAAGAGTCTTATTAATCATTCTAACTTTTCTAAGACCTAAGCCCCCAAGGTTTTCGGTCTGCAAACCAAATCCCATCCTATAAGAGGCATCCTCTTTTTCTCCTCCACACCAGACCAAAAGAATCTTTTTTGGATCTTTTCAATGGCTTTTACAAATTTAGCAAGAATTTTGAAAAGGCTTAAAGCATAAACTGAGAGATTTTGAGGAGAAGCTTTGAGGAATTGAATTTTTCCAACTTGGGTCAAAAGAGATCCTTTCCATCCTGCCAACTTCTTACTGAACCTATCAACCAGTGAACACCAAAAAGATTCAGAGGTTTAAGGCATAGAGGTAGTCCAAGATAAGTAGAGGGTAAGGATTCCACTCTACAACCAAGGATTCTAGAAATCTTAACATGTTTATGCTCAGGGCTATTAAAGGAAAAAAAGGAGCTCTTCTGTCTATTGACCATCTGCCTAGTCACCTTTTCATACATGTTCAAAGTTTTTTTGAATGTCTTAGCAGCATTCACCATTGATCTTCCTAGGCATTCACCATTGATCTTCCCATCAACATAGTGTGTCTTCCATGTTGACCCAAAAGGTCCTTCTCTTTTTCTTTTTCATTTTGTGTTTTCCTTTTGGGAATAATGCAAAGCATAGAGATGGCCTATGTCTCTTCCATGTTGACCCAATCGGTCCCATTTTCTTTTTGTCTTTCTCTTGTGTTTTCCTTTTGGGGATGATGCAAGGCATCAAGACTACAATGTCTCCTTCATGTTGACCAGAAAGACTTTTATTTTCCATTGAACTTTTCATTTTCTTTCTTTTTGCATGTGTTTTACATTTGGGGATGATGCAAATCATTGAGACCGCAATGTCTCTTCCATGTTGACCCAAAACGGACATTTGTTTCCTTTCGTTTTCACTCTCTTCGTCTCATTCTTCTAGTTCTATGTGCTTTGGGGACTGATGACAGTTCAAAGCTCTTTTATAAAAACATTGCAGGAACAAACATACTGATGCCAAATCCATAGATCCCTTTTGTGTTTGGTTTGTTCCTTTTTGGGGGGAAACTCCCTTTCTTTTGGTTTTCCTTTTCATTGATATGATGTAGCCTTTCTCAAAAATATATGACTTGGCATAGGGCCTTTCAAAGTTGGCTCTCATGTCTTGTTTTCTATTTGCATTTTCTTTCTTTTTCTAATTTCAATTAATTTCTCACAAAATGTTGTGTTGCAATTGTTTTAAAGTGGGGGACATACATTACCATTAATTCATTTGCATTCTTGGTTCCTAGTGTAGCCTTGTCATTTTTATGATGTGTTAGTCACTTTGTGGATGACATTGGCTATGATGTCCTTCATAAGTGTGAATAGATCTTAGAAAATTACATTCCTCTTGGTGGCCTAATGTGATGAACTACATCCCCTATGTTGTGAATATATTATTCTTAGATTGGTGTTCTCTTGGAGACATTAGACACAATGTTCCCTAAGTGACTAACCTTGTATAAACTTAACAAGAATCCTTTGAACATCTTTCCCATTTTACACTTTTCTATTTTACATTTTTTCATTTTTATATTTTATATTTTTCATTTTTTCCACCTTGCATAATGCAACATGCATGCGTCTGGTACCTACCTTTTTGTTCATGAGTTCTAAGCATATGGAGATTTTATTGTCTCATGAAGCATGAACCAACGTTTTCCTTGCACGACACCTTTTTTTTATTATTATTAGACTGCAGGAATTGGGTAGCACGACCCCCTATAAACTGCAATGCACCTGGTAAAATCTTTAATGTGACCGGCAGCGCTGGTGCGACACGCCCTCCAGTACCATGGGGGTGGGGGAGACTAGACCTCATGACCAACCTCTTGCAACAGGAAAGATTTAGCCAACCAAGCTAGGGCCCCAACCCACTTGCATGACACCTTGTCAAAGTTATCATGAGATATAAATTTGATATGGTTGAGTGGGAAGTGCATCTAGCAGCATGACTTTCCCTAAAGCCACCTTTTTGTTTGTGAGTGCATACCAACTAGTATATGCATCTCCCCTTTTGGGATTTCTCACTCCATAGACATCAAAAGTTTTGTAGCCCCAAAGCGAGTATACTTGGGCTTTCTCACCTAGAAAACCACAATGAGTTATATTGCCCTAGAGTGAATATACATTCTCTTTTAGCCTAGATCTAATCCACAACTAGTTGGACAGACGATCAAAACTTCATCTGATTCTAAAAATTTGTGTGTTCATTTGTTCTTATGTTTAGTTTTTCATGGGATCTTCATCATGGGGGCTTCATCATCCCTCTTGATTGTTGTATTTCATCTTTCTAATGTAAGTACATTTGAACTCTCCTTTCGATATTCACAACTACTTTAGTGTGAGTTTGAAGAAAGTTCATCCTCTCACTAAAGTGGGGGGTAAATGCACCATATAAAAATGGACCCTCATCATTGTCATGGTCTTTTAGGCCTTGCTTCATGATGTTTGGTCTATTTTGATCTGATTTATGTCGTAACATGGCTTGAGCATGCATATTTAGGTACTAAAATTTAAATAATGACGTCTTGTGAAGGTGTTGTAAGATATTTCTACACTCTAATAGACTCTATTTATTACAATCCAGCTAAAAATCACCTTTACATCACTAATAAAGTCCTATTTTGAAGTGTTATAAAGTCTTGTAACAAGATTTCACACTTTTCTAGGCACAATTTCACTATTTACACTTTTCTTATGCTTTATTTGACCCCTTAATGCCCTTATAAGCCTTAATTAAGTGCATTTTTTAATGTAAGCCTGACAAACAACATTAAATACAAGATAATTCCTAACACCCATTTTTAGGTCCTAGGTGGGACCCATTCACCATGGTGGCAAATGAGTCTCCCTTGGCTCCAAATTCAAAATTTTTAAAATTTCCTTTTGGATTTTTATTCAAAATCACTTGATGTCAGCCTATGATGATGTATTAATGGGTTACTAAGGCACAAGATTGTATAAATAAGTGTTTTTACATCCATTTCAACCCCCATTCATTCAAGCATTCAAACATCTTACAACATCAAAGCAAGCACTATTCAAGCATTTTGGATCATCCTTTGATATAACTTTAGATTTTCATCAATAGTCGTTTGGTAATTTGATAGCATTTTCATATTATTTGTTTATCTTTCTCTTTCATTTCATTATTTTATTAAGGGTTTGATTACCAAAGTGGGGTTTGACCAAGGAAAACACTTATTTGCTAAGCCTCAACCAATTTTCCCCTCTTGCATGTGTGTTTGCATACCTATGTATGTAGATTTAACAAGCATTTAGGTGATTGAAGATTGGTAAAAAATTTAACTAGGTGCTTCAAGTCAAATCAACCATATTTCAAGCTTGGAGAAGGTATTCTATTCATTTCTTATAGAATTGACTTTGACAACCTGACAAGTAGGCATTTCCAGATCTGGTGTTACAAAGTTATCTCTTGATTTTTCAGAATTTTGGGAGAGGACTAATTTTCCACCATTGGTAAATGAGTCCTACCTTAAGATTAAAAATATAAGTTTTGTTAGATTCCAGATCCTGACAGTCAAAAACTTGTTTCCGATAGTTTTTCACTAGTAGCAAGACTAATTCGCCACCCTGGGTGAATGAGTCCCACTGTTGATTTTCAGTAATTTTAGATAGCATTCAAACTATTTTGGATTCGTCAAATCTTTCCCAGGTTCACTCTGATTCAACCTTTCCTTTTCTGTTTTGCATTTTATTCATTCTTAGTTCATTGTTTACATATCACATTGTGTTTTCCAACATAGCCTAAAGGCTTAGTTTTCCATTCGTAATCAGTCATATAGATCACTTAATTACATTTAGTTCACTTGGTTTAGCTTAAACAACACCACACATAACTTAATTTGAATGAACTAGTTAGCATTTTTAGCCCTAGCTCTCTCCTTTTAGGTGAAAAAACCTAAAAGAGCTAGAGAAGTGCATTGGTGGCAAAAAATCTATGGTTTAGTTTCTTTTGGCAAATGTTCAATATTTTGTAAATTCTTTTTGATTGCGTCTATCAGTTCTATCAAATGCTAGTACACATGGGAAGGAAAAATTGAAGTATGGCGGAGTACGAGCCAATATTCTCATATTAAATCAAGATTGCTCCCCACTATCTTGTTGTGATAAATTGCAAGTAAATTAATTCCCATGGGTGAGCAAGTAAATATGACATGATAAGTTCTATTAAATGCTAAGTACGTGGTTGAACATGGAAATAGAGTGGGTGTATATCCACTTGGGATTTTTTGATTAGGAAAAGGCATCAATAACATGCAATTAAGATTTTTCATAATTAATTACTTTGATTGTAACTATTTGTTGATTTATCTCAATGTTTGATGAATGGATGAGGTTCAAAAATCAAGCAGCCTATCATCAGCTTGGTCACACAAGCTTCTATTGAGTATTAATTGTTGGCATGCTTGCATGGCTCAATATAATTAGGAACGGTGACCATATTTTTCTTCATAGTTTGCAATCAGAAGTTAAAAATTAAGTTCAGTCAGTGAATAGGTTAGCAAGGAATTTCTTTGATAGATTGTTGGAGAGGTATTGTGATAAACCTTCCCTAGGTAGGTAGGTACTTGTACTTTCTCTTTTCAACTACAGTTATAATAGTTTATGGGTTTTAGAATCCTGGGGTGGTGAGTGTTTTTATTGTGCAATGTTTTTAAAAGTTCATATGAATTATTGAGGCTTGACTTCTTTATTCATCAAGAGTCTTTTTTAAGAGTAAACCTAGGAGAGTATTTTTGCAAATCCCGAGTCTCCTTGTTCTCATCCTGGTTATTATGAAAATGAGTAATCCAAATGAGTATTTCAAATCAGTTCGAAGGTCTAGGAGACTAAGTCTATTTGATTCCAAAGATAATTCTCTTCAAAATGAAGTTGAGACACTCTAAATTCCTCAAACACCAAAGGAGAAGAAAGCATGTGCAAGAATTCTAAGAAGATTGTTGTTAGGAACACATATAATTTTCGAGGGAGGACCATTTCAAAAGAATTGGTCAAGTTGAAAGGGAAGGAATTAATCGAGCCTGTGAAGAAAGAGAAAAAAAACAAGTATCATAAGGATTACTTGGGGAGACACAGTTCTCCCATTGAAGTTCCTGATAGCCCTTCTAATGGTGGAGGTGACACTGATCTAGAGTATGTCCATTATCTCCTTTCCCTAGTGTTGTCTAAGGAGTTGACGAACATACTCTAATGCTAATGACTCAAAGTAGTGTCCCCACCCTATTTTGTTTTTTATTACACCATCACATTGCATCAAGATCATCCCCTTTAGCATATTTGTAGATTTTTGTTTTGAGTAATGATGTGGAAATATTTTGGGTTGGTGTGTTGGAGAAGTGTCAGACTCCTTAACTTTGATGGTAGGTATGCTTTTTTTGGGTGGTATATAATTTTTTTCTCTGGCTATGAATGGAGAATCTTCTTTGGTCAACAAGGACAAGGTGTTTTGGTGTCACTACAACAACAAACTACGACTTTTGGAAGGTTGTCCGGTCTACTTGAACTGAATCATGCTTGATTTTTTGTCTTTTTCTCTCCCTATTCTAAAATGATTACATGTAGGTAACTAGGGAATATCCCAAACTCTAGTGAAATTAGTCATTAAATGAAATGAAATTTAACTATAATTCAACTAGATGCTTGTTTCTCCCTTGTTCAATAAAAGGGATTTCAAAGCCGATTACAAGGGTTCAAATTTTGAGTCTTACAAAGGTCTCTAAGGTGAAAAGCTAAGTTCAGAGAGGAGCATGTTGTATAATAATGATGAATATAATAGTGAGGAATTTATGGTATGACTGATGTATGTAATGATCTTAAAATAGTTTTATGATAGCAATAGTCATGGAAGAAAATTTTAGTTCTAAAGTGTATACTCTCCTATGTAATTGTCCTCCAAATTATGAATGAAATGGTTACTGGTATTTTCATTTATCTTTAGTTGTTTTAATTTAATGATTGGTTTTATTTTTGCTTCAATTCAAATAATTGATTAAATACTAAAATAAGGTTACAGATTTGTAAGGAAAGAGCATGGGATTTGGTAAGAAGTTATGTTTCAGACATAGTGAGTAACAATAGCCCATCAATTTTTAAGTTAAAGTCTACATTTTTAGGATTTCAAAGCTTATTCAAAGCACATATAGGTTTGTAGGTGTACCTCTCTAATTTCCTTGTTTTCAATCATATTTTGCATTCACTTCTAGGTCATCTTGTTAAAGGTTTGCACATCATTAGGTTTTTTCATTCTAGGTCTTGCATGTTACTTGTCTTTCCAAGCCCTTTCTTGGTGGTGAACCCTATTTTAGTCTTTAATCATACCCTAGGACAACCTTTAGTAGATCTTTTTCCTTCATTCCATCTTGGGATTGAGATATCTAGGGTTTCCTTGAGTGAAACTAAGTGAAATAGGTTTAGGTCCTAACCCTAGTGTTCCATCTCCCAAAATATTTGGAACCCTTATTTCAAAGGTTTTAGATAGTATATTAACATTTTATCTTTGTCATATAGGAAAATTTATACTCTTGTAAAATATTAATGGTGACTTATTCATAAAAGTGGTTATTTTTTAAATTGTGTTGAAATTGTTGATGCATTAGTATTAGGTTTCTTATGTGTTGTTTTTATTTTCCATGCCAAGTTTTATATGAGATTGCATGATGAGATGTGGACATGAAAAAATTAACCCTTCTACTTTTTCTTGTTTTGTCCCTCCTCATGCTTAATTGGATTTATTTTTCCTTTATTTGATGTTGCAAATGTTGGAAACACAAGGGTAGACAACTGAGAGGGGGGTGAATTAGTTGTCCCATAAATTTAAACTTATCAAACTTATTAACCTTATTCTCAGATTTGATCAATAACCATGTCAACAACACATCAAAAACACACATAACACCAAGATTTTTTACATGGAAACCCTATTCAGGGAAAACCACAGTAGAGGTTAGTCCGCAAGATTATACCCTATTAAAAGTATAAAACAAATGTGAATGGGGAATGCACATGCATTCGGGCACACTGCTTGGAGCTTAGTGCTCAATTACAAAAGGAAGACTCACTATCTTAAAAAAAAATTGGATTACATCCACAAGATTTTGAACTAAGAAAATAGCATTTGCTAATGCCTTATTACAGTTCTGGTTAAGCACATAAACACTTCTTCGCACTCTACTTCTGCCTTTGAATGATTAGGAAATTATTCACACATCGCATACAAAATCACACCATCAAATGGAATAAACAATCTCTTATATATATCCACAACAAAATATTACATTGCTACATGTGGGCTTCAAAAAAATAATAAAATGAATACAAACTATCAACTTAAAATAATAAATAATTTTCAATGCAAATCGACCAAGGTTAGCCACAACATAGTGAAGACCCAAAATAAGATCTCAAGCATGTAAAAACTTCAAATAATTATTCCTCAAAGATCCACAAGTTACAACACCTTGCTGGCCAAGAATATGAAAAACATGAACACACAAGAGAAAATATCTAATCAAAAGTACAATGATCAATGTGGAAATGCAACATAGATAGAGCATGATCTAGAAATAGTCATAAAAATCATGAATCACCATAGAAGCATCTAAAACAACTAAACTTAATATAATCACATCATCTTCATTCAAGAACACCAACTGAAGCAACAAAATGACTGTCAGAACACAACTGCTCATAACTCATTCAAATCTTCATGCAGATCTCTAAAACTTAATGTGGATAAACCAAACATTCTCAACAAAAAAAACTTTAATCCACAACCACTAATCATCAATGTACTCAGCTAACCAATAGACTAAACTACACTTCGAGTATGTGCAGGATCATCATGGAAAAATCCGGTCCTTAAGTGGTGATGAAATTCAGAAAATTTAGAGTTAATCAATTTAAAGTAAAAATTTGAATAAGTTATCTATATTATTTACAAAATATGTAAGAATATAATCTATGGAAAATTGAATGTAGTTTCTAAACTACTGGGTTTATTTATTTATTTTTAAATCTATTTAGTGAAAAATTGAAATTTCAATACAGTAGCACTTAAATTTCAGGGAAAAAATAAGTAGGTGTTTGTCTGACCACCCCAACAATAATAAAATGACACAAAAATTTAATAATATTTGATATATAAGTAGAAGACTCATGTCCCAATGTGATGCATATATTTTTGTAATTTTTTTCCAAGTAAATAATTAATTATGAATTTTTTATTACAACTTTTAAAAAATATAAATACTCGTATGTCTGACCACCTTAACTTGGTCAAAACTTCATGAATTTTTTTTTTTTAAATCCTATATGTGAAGCATAGAATGTGACACATATTTTGGATTCAAAAAATGTGATACCATTTGAAAGCTATAGATGTTTTCCAATCAGCCTATCAATCAGACTTTAGTTGTAATAAAATAGAAAATGAATATTAATTATTTATTAAATTCAAAGTAAAGTATAATCTATATTGGTGGAAAGCTGAGAATATCCTTAAAAAACCCTTTTTGTTTCACCAACTTTGGGTAAGAAAAAGGTCATCAGCCACATACCCTACACATTCCCATCATATTGCCATTTGTTGGGCCATCAATATCCTGCACATACCCCTTCACCATTGACAACTTGCAACTTATTTCATTAAAATTTTCTCAATATCCTCGATATATATAGCTTCTAAGATATTAATTCCAATAGTGTCGACATCAATGACAACCACATATTAGCAACACAACCACAAAATCCAACAATCTCCCCCTTTAGCATTATGGCAACACATGATGTGAAAAGTGCCATCAATGCAACTATCTTGAACACTTACCCCCGCTTAGGTTCTGACTCTTTTATCCTCAACTCTTTTGCATGAATCTTCTCCCTAGATAATTCATAGTTTTTCACATGACTCTTATCCCCCTTTGACGTCAATGACAAAGATTTCTTTTCTCCACACAAGCTCTTAACCACATATCTAAACATCTAACTATTTCCCCTGAGTAGCAACCACCACAACATCAATCTGGATCAAGATATGACTATGAAATTCATGGATTGATCACAACTACTTATAACTCGATCAAATCTTCATGCGTATCTCTAAAACTTAATGTGGATAAAATAGACATACTCAACAAAAAAACCTTTAATCCACAACTACTGATCATCAATTTACTAAGCTAACCAACAGACTAAACTACACTTTGGGTATGTGTAGGATCATCATGGAAAAATCAGGCCCTTAAGTGGTGATGAAATTCAGAAAAATCAGAGTTAATCAAGTTGATGTAAAAATTTGAATAAGTTATCTATATTATTTACAAAATATGTAAGAATATAATCTGTGGAAAATTGAATGTAGTTTCTAAACTGAGTATGTGCAGGATCATCATGGAAAAAATAGGCCCTTAAGTAGCAAAAAATTAAGAAAAATCAGAGTTGGGAAACTTGACGTAAAAATTTGAATAAGTTATCTATATTATTTTAAAAATATGTAAGAATAGAATCTGTAGAAAATTGAATGTAGTTTCTAAACTACTAAGTTTTTTTTAAAAAAATCTACTTGGTGAAAATTTGAAATTTCAATGCAGTAGTACTTAAATTTCATGGAAAAAATAAGTACTCATTTTTCTGACCACCCTAACCACAATAAAATGATAATATTTTTTATAAGATTTTAGATATAAGTAGAGGACTCATGTCCCGATGTGATGCATATTTTTTTGTAATTTTTTTCCAAGTAAATAATTAATTATGATTTTTTTTATTACAACTTTTAAAAAATATAAAAAACTCGTATGTTTAACCACCTTAACTTGGTAAAAAATTCATGAACTTCAATTTTTCTTTTTTAATCCTATAGTATGCAAATCATAGAATGTGATGCATGTTTTGGATTAAAAAAATTTGATACCGTTTGAAAGCTATAGATGTTTTTCAATCAGCCTATCAATCATGACTTTAGTTGTAATTTGAATAGAAAATGAATAATAATTACATATTAAATTCAAAGTAAAGCATAATTTATATTGGTGGAAAGCTGAGAATCTCCTTTAAAAACCCTTTTCATTTCATCAATTTAGGTAAAAAAAAATCATCAGCCACAAACCCATCATATTGCCACTTTTTGGCCTATCATGATCCTCCACATACCCAACTACTGGGTTTAGTTTTATTTTATTAAATCTATTTAGTGAAAAATTAAAATTTCAGTATAGTAGCACTTAAATTTTAGGGAAAAAATAGGTAGGTGTTTGTCTGACGACCCCAACAATAATAAAATGACAATACTTTTTTATAAGATTTGATATATAAGTAGAAGACTGATATCCCAATGTGATGCATATATTTTTGTAATTTTTTTCCAAGTAAATAATTAATTATGAATTTTTTATTTCAACTTTTAAAAAATATTAAAACTCATATGTCAGACCACCTTAACTTTGTGAAAACTTCATGAAATTCTTTTTTTTTTTTAAATCTTGTATGCGAAGCATAGAATGTGACACATATTTTGGATTCAAAAAATGTGATACCATTTGAAAGCTATAGATGTTTTTCAATCAGCCTAACAATCAAGAATTTAGTTGTAATAAAATAGAAAATGAATAATAATTATTTATTAAATTCAAAGTAAAGTATAATTTATATTGGTGGAAAGCTAAGAATATCCTTTAAAAACCCTTTTCGTCACCAATTTTGTGTAAAAAAAAAATCGTTAGCCACATACCCTACACATTCCCATCATATTGCCACTTGTTGGGCCATCATGATCCTGCACATAACCTTTCACCATTGACAACCTACAACTTATTTCATTACAATTTTCTCAATATCCTCGACATATACAGCTTCTAAGATATTAATTCCAATAGTGTTGACATCAATGGCAACCAAATATTAGCAACACAACCACAAAATCCAACAATCTCCCCCTTTGGCATTACGGCAACACATGATGTGAAAAGCACCATCAATGCAACTAGCTTTAACACTTACCTCCCCTTAGGTTCTAACTCTTTTCTCCTTAACTCTTTCGCATGACTCTTCTCCCCACATGAGTCTTCTCCCTTGATAATTCATAGTATTTCAAATGACTCTTCTCCCCCTTTGACATTAATGAAAAATATTTATTTTCTCCTCACAAGCTCTGAACCACATATCTAAACGTCTGACTACTCCCCCTGAGTAGCAACCACGACAACATCAATCTAGATCAAGATATGACTATGAAATGCATGGATTGATGCAATCAAATGCATCTTAGTTTTGATCAGGAGGGGTAATCACCCTAGCTGCCCTCTGAGATACTCAAAAGTATCCTTATACAATGGTTTGGTAAATATATTTTCAATCTGTTCCTTTGTAGGCACATACTCCAGTTTGACTTCCTTTTCACTCGCCTTCTCTTTCAAAAAGTGAAACTTGATAAATATATGCTTGGTCTTTGAATGCAACATCAAATTCTTAGAAATGATAATTGTACTTGAATTATCATAGAATATAACAGGTTCATCATACACAACTTTGATATCTTTCAACATCTGCTTCATCCATAATACTTGATTACACTTATTAGTAGTAACAATGTATTCTACCTCTACAATAGATAAAGAAATGGAATTTTGATTCTTACCAAAGAAAAATACACCACGACTAGTACTCTTTCTGTCATTCACATCTCCTTCCCAATCAACATTAGTAAAAGCACTCAAAGTAAGACCATCATCTTTAGGATACCACAACCCAAAATCAACTATCCCCTTCAAGTATTTGAAAATCCTCTTCATAGTAGTCACATGAGATTCCTTAGGATCAACTTGAAATATTTCAACAATGCATACAAATTCATGATATCAGGTCTAGTTTGAGTCAAATAAAGCAATCCAAAAATCATTGATCTATATCTAGTTTGATTTTCTTTCAGAGAATCATCATCTTGTGTCAACTTGCATCCAGCACCATAGGTGTACCAACTAGCTTTGAATCTTCCATACCAAACTTCTTTAGCAATTATTTGAAGATGAACACATACTTGGATTGAGATATGAAGATCCCTTTAACTAGTTGAGTAATTTTCAATCCCAAAAAGAATTTCATCTCATTAATCATAAACATCTCAAACTCATTTTGCATCTCATCATCAAACTTCATACACAAACTATCATATCCTCCAAAAATGATATCATCAACAAAGACTTCAACAATCAAATCTTTATCATCATCAATCTTGAAATACAAATTACTATTACTAGTAACTTTATTAAATCCAAGCTTCAACAAATACTTGTCCAATCTAGCATACTATGCTCTTGGGGCTTGCTTAAGTTCATACAATGCTTCAATCAACAAACCATATGTCCCTAATCAGTCAATTCAAATCCATCAGGTTGCTCAACATACACTTCTTCCAATTTGCCATTTAAAAATGTTGACTTGACATCCATCTAATAAATCTTGTAGTTTTTGTAAGAAACATAAGCAAGAAATAGTATCATAGCTTCAATCCTAGCAATAGGGGCAAAGGTTTCTTCAAATTCAATTCCTTCCATATGAGAATATCCTTTGAACAAAAGTATTTCTTTGCTTCTAACAACTTCACCTTGCTCATTTAGCTTGTTTATAAAGACCCATTTAGGTCCAATTACATTTTTTTGTTTTGTTCTAGGAACAAGAATCCATGTATTATTCTTATCAATTTTGTAGCTCTTCTTTCATTACTTCCACCCAATGTTCATCTTTGCATGCTTCATTCACACTATTAGGCTAAGTCTTTGAAATCAGATAGTATTCTTCTTCAATTTTACTCCTAGCATGAACACCTTTTTTCTTATCACCTATAATTTGATCTTTTGAATGATTTAGTCTTAGATACCTTGGGGTCTTAGGATTTTCTTGACCTTCTAGCTCTTGTGATCTTCCTTTTGCACTTTCACTAGTTCCTCCCTCTTGATTTTCTTGATGCACTGGAATGATCTGGACTTGATTTTGAGTTGGAACTTTTTTTCTTGAGACTAAATTGTTATTATGATCATCTAAATCATATCCATAGGTTATGGATGGCCTAACTATGTCTTCATCAACCTTGACATTTACACTTTCAACTACTTTCCTCAATCGCTTATTGTAGCACCGGTAGGCCTTGCTCTTAGTAGAATAACCAAGAGAGATTCCTTCATCAATCCTAGCATCAAAATTTACTATATCATGATCTCTTCTGATATATCATTTACTGCCAAAGATTTTAAAATATCTAATAGTAGGATTATGACTAGACCATAGCTCAAAAGGGGTCTTATTAGTATCACCTTTGACTTTTACCCAATTGAGGATGTAAAATAAAATACTCACAACTTCTCTCCAATAGATATGAGGAATTTTTCCTTCAAGAATCATAGTCCTATCAACATCTTGAATTTTCTTTTTCTTCCTTTCAAAAACTCCATTTTGCTGAGGGGTCCGTGGGGTAGATAATTGTATCTTTATCCCGTGCACTTCACAAAAAGAATTAAACTCATGGGAAGTGAATTGACCACCTCTAGATCTGATCTCAAACATTTAATCTTCAGACCTATCTTTGTCTCAACCATAGCCTTAAAAATATTGAATTTATCTAGAGCTTCATATTTTTCCCTTAAGAAAGTAACCCATATCAATCTAGAGTAATCATCAATAAGTAACATGAAGTATATGTCTCCTTGTAAACTCCTGACTCTAGAAGGACCACACAAGTTAGTATGAACAAGCTACAACACTTTATCTTAACAATGTTTATTGCTCTGAAATGAAATTCTAGTTTGCTTCCCCAACTAACATTCCTTGCATATAGTATTAATTAGTAGGATTTACCAACTTAGGAAGATCTCTCACTACATGAGTAGAACTTATATTGATAACATTCTCAAAGTTTATATGACACATTCTCCTATGCCATAACCAACTTTCATAAACTTGAGCAATCAAGGAAATTTTACCAATAGCATTTAGGTGATAGATGTTACCTTTTATTTTTGTACCTCAATTAATCACATTTCTGGAACTCCCCAATATTCTACACTTTCCATTCTTGAATTGAAGATTGTATCCTTTGTCAACCATATGTCCAACACTTAAGATATTATGCTTCAAACCTTCCACATATAGAACATCATCAATATTATTCTTACCATCAAGAGAAATGGATCCTCTACCACATATTACACCAGCTTTGTCATCACCGATTATTACATCACCACCATCATACTCTTTCAAGCTCACAAATTTTCTTTTATTACCTCTCATGTGATGAGAGCATCCACTGTCAATCACCCATTCATCTTTCTTCAACTCGAGTAGCTAGGTCTTTCTCCACATTTGAGCAACTAATAGATTTAGTAGGGGTTGGATCATTTTCCTTGATAGCAATGAATACCCATTTATCTTCACTTACATTCCCTTTATCAAATTCATCATCTGTCACGCCTTCATCAACAACATAATAACACTTTCTTTGGAATCTAGGCTTGTTACGTCTTGTCTTATGGACTCTTTTTGGACACCTTGATGCAAAATGACCTATCTTATTGCAAGAAAAATATTTAATAGGAAATTTCCCTTTATACTTACCTTCTTTGGCTTCTCTCTTGACAATAAGTGCTTCAAGCTCCTCTAGTTTTCTCTCCTCTTCTTCAATCTCTCTCATTTCATCCTCATACTTGAATACCTTTCTAGAAGAAATTTCTCCCAAATCATATCTCTACTTATCCTTTCTAGAGGTAATAGCCTTGAATGTAGATTCTATCTTAAGAAGAGCATCGCCAAATTCACTCAACTCAAAAGCAGTAAGCTTACCAATCAACATGTCTCTAGTTACATTTGTTACAGTCTGGAGCTCCTCAATAGCACTAGGTTTGACTTTGTATGCAGTAGGAAAGGATCTAAGTGCTTTAGCAACAATCTTTAATTCTTCCAATCATCCACCAACACATCTAATACTGCACACAAGTTCATTCACTCTTTCCATGGAAGAAGTAATGTTCTCATCATCACCCATTCTCAACATTTCATATTTCCCTTTCAGACTTTGCAACTTAGCAATCTTCACATTAGCATCACCTTCATACAAAGTTTCTAACATTTTCTAGATCTCCTAAGCAATCATAAAATCCATATTAATGCTTCCTTAGCCCTTATATTGTACCTGGCTTCCTTAATATCATGTGCAGTAGAAGGACCATTATGTGGAATGATATACCTATTCTTTGTAATTTTCTAGTAGGATTCACCAATGCATATCAAATGACACTCCATTTGATCCTTCTACAAATAATAATTTGTTCCATTAAATCTTGCACTATCCTTCTTATATGTCACCATCCCGAATCACCTCAAGTTATCTAAATTCTTTCGACAAACCTGCTCTGATACCAATTTTTGGAAACACAAGGGAAGACAACTAACAGGGTGGTGAATCCGTTATCCTAGAAATTTAAAATTATCAAACTTATTAACCTTATTCTCAAATATGATCAATAACCATGAAATCGTAAATCAACAACACATCAGAAACACACATAACACCAATTTTTTTTATGTCGAACGTCTGTTAGGGGAAAAACCACGATGGAGGTTAGTCCACAAGATTATACCCTATTAAAAGTATAAAAGAAATGTGAATGAGGAATGCAAATGCATTCAAGTACACTACCTAGACCTCACTACTCAATTACAAAAGGGAGACTCATTGTCTTAAAAAAATATTTGGATTACATCCTCAAGATTTTGAATTGAGAAAATAACATATGCTAATGCATGATTATAGTTCCAATTAAGCACATGAACACTTCCTCACAATTTGCTCACTCTTTTTCACACTTTACTTCTACCTTTAAATGATTAGGACATTATTCACACATCTCATATACAATTACACCATCAAATGGAATAAACAATTGCTTATATATATCCACAACAAAAGATTACATTGTTACATGTCGGCTTCAACAAAATAATAAAATGAATACAAACTATCAGCCTAAAACAATAAAAAATTTCAATGTGAATTCACCAAGGTCAGCCACAACATAGTGAAGACCCAAAATAAAATCTCAAACATGAAAACACTTGAAATAATTATTCCTCGAAGATCCACAACACGTTACAATACCTTGTCGTCCAAGAACATGAAAAACATGAACACACAAGAGAAAATCTCTAATCACGAGCACAACAATCAATGCGTATGTGAAACATAGATAGAGAATGATATAAAAACATCCAAAAACATCATGAATCACTAGAGAAGCATCCACAACAAATGAATCTACTAGAATCACATTATCTTCATTCAGGAACACCAACTAAAACAACAAAATGATTGTCAGAGCACAACTACTCATAACCTGATCAAATCTTCATACGGATCTCTGAAACTTAACATGGATAAACTAGATATACTCGACAACAAACCCTTTAATCCACAACCACTGATCATCAACATATTGAGCTGACCAATTGACTGGACTACACTTCACCACTAACAACCTACACCTTATTTCATTACAATTTTCTCAATATCCTTGACATATACAGCTTCTAAGACATTAATGCCAATAGTGTTGACATCAATGACAACCACATATCAACAACACAACCACAAAATAAAATAGCAAAGTGGCCCACACATTCACATTATGTCTCGAATCTTTAAGAATTATCAAGACTTTACGATGTCTTGTAAAAGTGTTGTGAAGTGTTGTAACACATTTTCACACTTTTCTAGAATCTTCTGATTATAATATTACATACCCTCTTTTTATTACTTACCAAGTCTTATTTTAATGTTTTGTAAAGTCTTGTAACAAAGTTTCATGCTTTTCTAGACTTTTCATCGACAAATACACCTTTCTTATGCTTTATTTGGCCCCTTTATGCACAAACCTTAATTAAGTGTATTTTTAAATATAAACCTGACAAACATCATTTAAGACAACTTTATTCCTGATACCCACTCACATTCTCTGAGTTGGACCCATTCTCCATTAGGGGCAAATGAGTCCCTCTTTCCACAAAAATCAAAATAGGTTCAAATTTCTGGCATGAATTTTTATTTCTTAAGACCTAAGGTTGGCCTGTGATGTATTTTCGGGAAATTAAGGCATATTTGTCTATAAATATATGATTTTCTATTCATTTTAACCCCCATTCACCCATTCATTCCATTCATCAAAATAATTCATTCATGCATCATAGCATTCAATAATTCTAGCATCTTCATCATTCAATCAAGCATTCAAGCATCTTGGAGAAGCATATCTTCAGACTTCAACATCAAGGGTTTAGTGAGTTTATGAAACTGTATGTTATTTGTTCATCATTCTCTCTTTATTTCATTTCATTATCAATGGTTTGATTACCAAACCAAGGTTTGATCAAGGAAACCCCTATACTCTAACCCTTAACACTTTTCTCCTCTTTGCATGTGTGTCTTGCAATTATTGTATGCAGATTTATCAAAGAGATAGGTCTTAAAAGTGTCACCAAATTGTCAAAGATCATTCAAAGACAACAAAACCCTATTTGAAGCTTGGAGAACACTTTCCCATCAAAATTTCTAGATTCAGATCTGGCAAGCTGTCAAGAAGAAAAGTGCAGATCAGGTCCCACAAAGTTGACCCTTGACTTTTCATAAATCTATAGGTGAGCTAATTCGACATATGTGGTGAATGAGTCCCACTACTATGCTTGAAAAAGTGTTTTCCAAAGTTTTTTGTTCTCAACATCCCAAAACCAATTCTAATAGTTATCACCAAAAATAGGACTAATTCACCATTTGTTCATGAAATTCAATGTTTTTTAATCGTATAGTATGTGAAGCATAGAATATGATGCATGTTTCAGATTCAAAAAATTTGATACCATTTGAAAGCTATAGATTTTTTTCAATCAGCCTATCAATCAAGACTTTATCTCTAATTCAAATAGAAAATGAATAATTATTATATATTAAATTCAAAGTAAAACATAATTTATATTGGTGGAAAGCGGAGAATCTCCTTTAAAAACCCTTTTCTTTTAATCAATTTTGGGTTAAAAAAAGTTGTCAGCCACATACCTTACACATACCCATCATATCGCCACTTTTTGGCCCATCATGACCCTGCACATACCCTAATTATATATAATTATATATATATGGGTAGATGCACAAGTGGTAGGGTGATGTGTTGGGGTGATCAATTGTTTTAAAAACCAATATGGGCCAATGCACAAGTGGCAAGGTGACGTGGCATGCTAATATATATATATATCTTCGAAATGAAAACAAGAAAACCCATTTTCATATTTGGGAATAACAAAAAATTATCAAAGCCAATTTGTAGAGTTAAAGTTCATACAATGTCGAACACAGGAATATAAGTTCATGCCAGAAAACCCTGTAATTGAGAACTAATCAAACACTATACATGTTTATGTATTATTTTGTTATTCCATGCACAATATGTATATATATGTATGGAAAGACAAATACATATATAAGAACAGAATAATATATTTGCATGGTAGATTAACTTCAGAATGAAAACAAGTGAAACCATTTTCATATTTGGGAATAAAAAACAAATATTAAAGGCAAATTGCAGAGTTAAATTTTGTGCATTGTGAAAGAGAGGAATACAAGTGCATGGAAAAAAACCATGTAATTTTGAACCAGTGAAACCCTTTCCAATGTTTGGTAGTAACAATGAAATGAAAAGGGAATTTCATAGACATTACTATTGTGCATGGAAGAAAAAATAATACATAAACATTCTAGAATATCTTCGAAATGAAAACCAATCATACCATTTTTATATATCAGAATAACATGAGAATATTATAAGAAAATTGCAGAGTTAAACATGTTCATGCAAGTGCATGGAAGAAACCCTCAAAATCATACACATTAAAACCATATGAATATTTCCTAGTGACAAGAAAATATATTGTATCCATTTTGATATTTGGGAATAACAGAGTATGTAGACAATCATGATGGGCCAAAAAGTGGCGATATGATGGGTATGTGTAGGGTATGTGGTTGACGACATTTTTTTTACCCAAAATTCATGAAACAAAAAGGGTTTTTAAAGGAGATTGTTAGCTTTCCACCAATATAAATTGTGCTTTATTTTGAATTTAATAAATTATTATTATTCATTTTCTATTTGAATTGCTATTAAAGTCCTGATTGATAGGTTGGTTGAAAAACATCTAGAGCTTTCAAACCATATCACATTTTTTGAACCTGAAACATGTGTCACATTCTATGCTTCGCATACTATAGGATTAAAAAAAATGAATTTGATGAAGTTTTGACCAAGTTAAGGTGGTCAAAAATATGAGTTTTTATATTCTTAAAAAGTTGTAATAAAAACTTCATAATTAATTATTTACTTGGAAAAAAAATACAAAAAAATATGCATCACATTGGCACATGAGTCCTCTACTTATATCTAAACTTTTATAAAAAAATATTATCATTTTATTGTGGTTAGGGTGGTTAGAGAAACACCTACTTCTTATTTTGTCCTTGAAATTTAAGTACTACTACATTGAACTTCAAAATTTTTACCAAATAGATTTTAAAAAATAAAAAATAAACCTAGTAGTTTAGAAACTACATTCAATTTGCTATAGATTCTATTCTTGCATATTCTTGAAATAATATAGATAACTTATTCATTTTTTATGTCGAGTTTCCTAACTCTGATTTTTCTAAATTTTTTGCCACTTAAGGGCCTATTTTTTCCATGATGATCCTGCACATACCCAACAAAAAAATGTTAAAAGGAAATTGTAGAGTTAAATTTTGTGCATTGTGAAAGAAAAAACCCTATAATTTTGAATGAGTGAAACCATTTCCATGTTTGGTAGTAACAATGAAATGATAAAATCATTTCGTAGACATAGCTACTATGCATGGAAAAACAAAATAATACATAAACACACCAGAATACCTTCGAAATAAAAACCATTCATATGATTTTTCGTATTTCAGAATAACACAAGAATATTATAAGCAAATTGTGGAGTTAAAGTATGTGGATTGAGGAAGACACGAATGCAAGTGCTTGGTAGAAACTCTCAAAATCATAAACATTAAAACTATATGAATATCTCATAGTAACAAGCAAATATATTGTATCCATTTCCATATTTTGGAATAAGAAACAAATGTGAAAAGCAAATTGCAAATTTAGTGTTCGAGCAATGACTAACACATGAAAAAAAGGTGCATGTCTAAAAACTAGTCAAACCATTTTGATATTATGTGGAATAAGTCTAATAGTAATGAAAAACCATTTTAAACCAATAAAATCCATTTCATATTTCATATAAAGAAGCAAACATGAAAAGTACAATGTAGAGTAAATGTCATGCAATGAAGAATAGAATATTAGGAGTGAATGGATGAGTATAGAGGAAAAGAAAACCACTAAAGCCCTCCCCACATTTCACTGTATGCATTGGATTGAAAGAAAAAAAACTCGCAAATAATTTTAAAAATAAAAACTAAGTGCATGGTAGAATACTGTCATAATCATTGAGACTGGTAGAGGCTAAGTGAGGTATTAAACCCCACCTAAATGATAAAGGGAGATACCAAGAGTGTAGAGACAAATGAAGAAGCACAAAGAGCCCAACAATGAAGCGTTCAAAGCCAAACAAGTTTCGGTGTGAAAGGAGATGAATAGTCAAGAATGTTTGCAAACAAAAGGAATGAGACTCAGGAGGATATGTGAGAATGTGAAGCATTGAATGAAACTTGATATCCAAATAACGAGCTTGACATACAAAGTAAATGTGGAGTGATGTGTAAGGAAAGTTGGTTAGTGGAGGAAACAAAGGAGGCGGCGAGTGTTTAATGCTCTAAATTGCTGGTTTGGGGTGGCGAAACTATCATGTACACACGGTTGTCCAATACAGTGTATGTAGATGTGCTCATTGATTAAGGAGGCTAGTGGGCTCCACTTTTGTGTGAAGGGAAAAATATGCCAGTTTTGGACACGTCAACATAAAATGTGCTTGACAGGTGGTGGGGTGTTCGATTTAAAATATATATATGTGTCAATACACAAGTGACATGGTCACATGGCGGGCTATTTTTTAATTTTTATAGGTCCATGTGGACTGCCATGTGGACCTACAAAGTTGACCTGCCCTACTTTGAGCCCTTCTCCCCTTCCCTCCACTGATACAAAGGGTGTGATGAGATAAATAAATTGAATATCATGTCTTTCTTTTTATTTTTTCAAGGTTTATCCTACTTAAAGATGATTTTGTACCTTATGTCATGATTAGGTGAATCATATCCAGCTGGAAGGTAAATGAAGGAAGCATTATTTAGCAAAAAAAATGAGGAGGAATAACTAGACTATATTTTTGCAAACTATATATGGAATGTGGAATATGTAATCTGCCAGGTCAACCTCTTCCATATATGTAGAAATGGTCAAATTCAAATTGGGTAGGTGGGGATTATAGCTTATCCCTAAAACACATAAAAAAAGTTGTATTTTTTTAATTAAAACTAGAGGCTCGAGCTCATTCATTTGTCTATAAATACAATATAAAAACCTCAATGAATTTCATTCCTCTTTGGTAGTCCAGTAATAGTATGTAGGTTTCATTACAGTTGAATTGAGTTTCTTATCCTTCTGTGTCCAAATAGATTATCTTCACTCAGTCATATTAATATCCCTGCTAATAGTGCTGGAAATTTCTTATCCTTCTGTGTACAAATAGCTTATCTTCACTCAATCATATTATTATCCCTGCTAATAGTGCTGGAAATGTTGTTCAACATTGGTCACTCCACTTCCCAATTCACAGATTCACAGGCAGCTTATTATGGAACTCTAGATGGCTTAGGAACTTCCACTAATACACTCTAACATTATATGTTTTCTTTATCATTTAGTTTTAATTGTCTTATTAAATGAATGAGATATAAGAAAGCTTAATATGAATATGTAGGTGGGGCATATGGATATGGTGACTATTGGAGAGACATCATGGGTGGAGATGTTGTTGCAGCAAGTCAGTTTTTATATATAAATAGGGTTGGATGTGGCACTTGCTATCAAGTGACTAATGCACTTAAAACATATGATTAGTATATTTTTATTTAAGCATCCCATTAAAATAAAATACATTAGAGTGTAAAGTGATGTTTCTTATTAAATAGGTGAGATGCAAAAATAAATACCTCTACACTAACAGTGGAGTAACAGTAGGGGTAATAGATCATGGAGAAGGAAATCAAAATTATTTCATAATCATTCATGCTTTCAAAAATATGGTTAGGTAGGGGAAAGATGAGAAACTTAAAGCTTTGGGTGTTGCTGAAATTCAATAGAAATGATAAGACTAGAGATTTTAACATTACACTGTTTGTTATATTCTCAACTATAACTATTACAATCTGATGTTGACATTGACTGCAATATCTCAGAGTTGCTTATAACTATCTAGACCACAGCATCTGGTTCAAGATTAACAAGAGCCGTAATAAGCCCTATTATCTATCTTTGGTGTTGTTGTACCAAGGAGGTGAAAGAGATGTAGTGGTTGTTGACATTTTTTAGGTATACAGAACCAAATCATAAATTATAGTGCAAATTCATCTCTATATTTAGCCGATAGGCTTTATATGTGGGGGAACCCCATCGACGTTTCCCCCAGTCTGACACCGGCTGGAACCCCATGAACGCCCAGGAATAGTTCTGTCGTGCTCTGTTTTATTTACAGTCAAATTTGTATTAAATTTTCTATGGCCTTGACTGCCGTGCATCCCTGGACAGACCCACTGGCTACCCTCAAACTCCTCCTGAAGCTTATAACAGCATTAAATGTGAACCATCGGCTAAATATGGCGTCCTCATCTGTCTCCATCAGGTATGGCTCCCAGCAGCTGTGCCATTTCGGTGCTTGCCTTGCTGTTTTCGTGCTTGCCTTGCAATTTACTAGGCCACCAAAGCTCGCTCGATGCAATAAATGTGAACCAGCGTTGAACAATGTTAAATGGCTCTAAGGGGGACGACATCATTTGTGTTTGAGCAGTCTCTGTAGCGAAGAAACGGGCGGAACCAGAGCATATTTTCCACCACAAGGTAACTCCCTATCAATCTATGCTTGCATCGAGTCCCACATATTGTTACTTTGAACTAACACTTTATTTGGTATATATGTGTATATAAGAAAGAAAATATATATATGAACATACTTGGTAACTCCATGGTAGACTGAATTGTTGTGGCCAAACGAATTGGAGGGCGTGTTTGTAAATGGATACGAATAAGTTCGGTACATGCCAATTTTAAATATAATACTGAGATTATATCATCTGTTTCCATCACTGTTACCATTATTTTACTTGTGCTACATAGTAGTGAAAACAAAATCAGAATACAAGAGCATTGCTTAGGTCTGATGATGTGAGAAATGCTAAAGAAACATTTTTTTGATGTGTAAGTTTACAGGGTCTTGAACATTAATGGTTCCTAAATATGAAAATATATTGAAGTCTCAGCCTTTGAGGAAATAATATCACCCACTCTATTTACATGTAGACAAAGGTAGATGGTGACTTTCTTTCATACGTGTGATCAAATATAACAAACATACCAGTTGCATTTTTAAAAAAAAATTGAAGGCCTCTTCAATGAATCCGTTTTTAGTTCACATCTTGCAACCATTGTTGTCCTTGAGACTACATTTCTTTGAGGCATTTTGTTAAACAGTTCACCTACCCTGCTTCTTGCATCCTCCCAACTGCTTGTCATGGGGCTCCTCCCAACTCCTCCTCACTGGTAATGACCTTCACTTCTTCAATTTGGTAAGTTGTAGCCACAAAATAGGCGTCTCCATAGTGGTTTTAGTGTATGTTCTTCAATTTAGTGAGTAGCTGCCATACATACCATAGAAGGGTGACAGGATGTACATGAAGAATAACTCGAGCAACAAAACAACCTAAATATTTCTCTCCATTGTCACCTTTCACCACCTCTCTATCTCATAGGCATCAGAACTGAAGTGCAAAACTTGAAATAGATATATATAGAAAGATACTTTATCCTGCTATTGTTCAGAAACAAAAGACTAAACACTCCCATCGATATGACAAATTTTAGTGCATTAATAGAAACAATTTTATATTCTATCCTTGAGCACCAATAAAATCCGCAAGTATATAGAAACATTTTTTAATTTAATACTTTCTTGACAGAGATCAGCAAGTACTAAATGCTTGTGTAGGTTTTGATGTGGTCAAAGAGAGACTAATCAGCAATTGAATGAAAATGTGAACCTTATGCAGCTCCCTCATAGCCCATGGAACGCAATAACTTCATCTACTATTCTTTGTGGCTTTAAAGACTTCAACTTCCAAGCAAGAAAATCAATAGCAATAAACAAAAACATGTAAGACAGATGTTAGATATTTATTGAATCATACAACAATGAACATAGGTGCTACTTGGACACCATTATCAGGAAATAGCAAGTATTTTTATCTAATTAATCTATATAAAGTTTATTTAATTTTTACATGATTAAAGTTATTTTATTTCATTTATTTAAAAAAGTTAATTTATAATTTTATATATTTTGAAATATAAATATGAATTGTATGATAATATTTTCCACTTCATTTAAAATCCTTAATCATTTTGTAAATATAACTATTCTGTTTATTTCAAATTGTCAAATCAATAAATATATTTAGTCGATAGGCTTTTTTAATGATAATTACAAAATAATATAATGTTAATTGATATATAATATTGTAATTACAAAAAACTATTCATATTACTTTATTATGATTACAAAAATAATATTATATTAATTAATCATATAATATTAAAGAAAATTAGACTTTCGCTCTCCAGTTGTTTGAATATGTTAAAGTTTTTATTCATTTAAAAATAGTCCATCAAAAAAAAAAATCATAGAAAATTTTAGACTTATTTATGCTTGTAGTTTGGGTCTTAGTCAATACATGTGCCCTTGTTAATGACAATTGTTTTTAAATATTAGTATCGCTATTCATAATAATGTATTATAATTAAAAAATAATATTACATTAATTTATTATATAATATTAAAGGAAATTACACCTTCACTCTCCGTTTGTATGAATACGTTAAAGTTTTCACTCATTTTAAAATAGTCCATCAAAAAATAAAATTCATACAACATTTTATACTTATTTATGCTTGTAGTTTGGGTCTTAGTCAATACCTATGCCCTTGTTAATAACAATTGTTTTTAATATTAGCATCACTATTTTTAATTATAGTTTCAGGATATGGCTAATGCATGAGCACTTGAAGATGTTATTACTATTTCAAGCAGTGGTTCTACTTCCAATGCACCCTCACCACAAACCCATGAGTTACCTCTATCAGCAACTGACTCAACATCAGTGGATTGGTTGGGTTTCCCCCACCATAATGTTGATGCTCTTTCAAACAATGTCTTGACAAGTTGTGAAATTTTTGAAGAAGCTATGCAGACAAGCCAAGATTTAAGCGATGTGGAGGATCATGAAGTTGAATTGGTGCAAGAAGTTGTCCGAAAATTCCATGCGACCTATGAAGCTCTTGAGCTATTTTATGGTTTCCTGCATGAATTGAAGTATTGTCAATATTATGGAGTGGCCAATGCATTTGAACTAAAGCATGAATTCCAAGATTTATTGAGTGATATATGGTCTAAGAAGCTCAACTAACTTCTTGGAAGGTAGTTACTTTTTCAATATGTCGATCAAGATTACTAGTATGATACATATTAGATGTTTTTTTGTGAAACTAAATGAGGATCTCAAAATAGCTATATGTGGAGTGAAATGGATTTAGTGCTCGACCTTATATTTGAACCCTTAGTTGTTATATATTAAGTTTACATTGTAATGCCATTGTACATATTAATCTTTATAGTTCTAATTTTAATGAATATAACTTATTCTAATATTTGTGTCCCCTTATTTTGAATATTATCTTGAACTATAACCTTAAGTCTACCAAATATATATTGGAATGCTACTCAAAATGATGATATATTTGATCATTATTGTAAATATTCACTCTTGCAACACTTAGCTATGTGAAGTACCATAGTCATATATATGCTTCTTTCAAACCCTTTGAAATATTCAATGTTGAATATAGTTATATATTATGTTTACATTGTAGCACCCTTGTGCATATTGATCTTCATAGCACTAATTTTATTGAATATATCTTATAGTACATATTGAGGAAAAATATTCCTCCTCGCATTTTCCCTTTTTTTTTGCAAATGATGTGCTCCACTTGTGTATTCTTATGCTCAACATTATGTTGAGGTCTATGCTTTGTAAAACAAGAACCTCCGCCAATTGTATGCAAACACTATCTTACATGTAATGTACTTTTGCAGGGTTAGTCAACTTCCATAGACCATGGCTACAATATTAACCACAGATGCAATTAAACTTATCCATGATGGGAATGAAGGGTTCAAACCTAATGTGCAATTTTTTTCTATTTCAAACTTCAGCCATGGCGATGAATGTAACAACCGCTACAAGGTAGAAATATCTGATGGGGCCTACAAACAAAAAGCATCTTTACCTCAGAAGTAAAATCATTGCATAGAATCTGGTGAAATTACAGTTGGATCCATAATACGAATGACAAAATATAATTGTCCCAGACCAAGCGGGTCTCGGTGAGTAAAGGAATCAAAAATTTCCCATAACAAAATCATTATTAACTTTTTAGCTTCTTCCTTGTATTAGTAATTCTTACTCTTGTCTTCCAAATGTATAGGTGGATTGTCATTGTGAACCTTGAGATTGTTTCTACAAACCAGGTTATAATCGGTCATCCTACATCATTTTATATGGAACCAAAGCACCATATAGAAAAGGAAATGGAAAAATCTACAGAGCCACATGCAGAGCTTGATACAATTAGCGCTGCTAGAGTATCAACTCATGTGAGAAGATTATTTGGTGTGAATCCTTCTAGGAGTAGAATGGAAGCACCAACCACAATTACGCCTGTTAAAAGTTTGAATCCTTTTCAACCAAGATGGACTGTTAAAGGTCGCATGACTACAAAAAAGGATATCCGTAGGTACAATACCAAAAAAGGTACTGGTCAATTTTTCACCTTTGACATCATTGACAGAGAAGGGACTGGAACACCTGTGACTTGTTTCAATGAAGTTGTTGATCTTCATTATCAAAATATTACTGTTGGGAAAACCTATACATTTTTTGGTGGTACAGTAAAAGTTGCTAATAAGCTTTACAATAGGTTAAATAGTGGGCTATAAATTTCCTTGTCAGTAGAGTCAAAGGTCACTCTTTTTGAAGATGACAACTCTATTCCAAAACACGTATTCTCATTTACACCTATCAATGAACTTGGAAAGAAGAGTAGCAACTCAACCACTAATGTTATTGGAGTTGTCACTTGTGTTAGACCAAGCTCCATAGTAAGGAGAAGAGATGGGACAGAGGTCCTAAGGCGCACAATATCCTTGTTGGACACGATTGGGGCAACTATAGATATCACTCTATGGGGCACGATGGCAGAGAAGGAAGGTGGTCATCTTCAAGACAAGTATCACCTACAAGAAACAACTATTCTCGCTATTAAAAATGGATGAGTTTGTGAGTACAATGGAAAGGTGTTGAGTACATCAAGCAATACAAATTTATTTATAGACCTTGACATACAAGAGACACAACAACTACAAACTTGGTTCAAACAAAGTGGGGCTAATATTCTATCACCTTCAACAAAGTTTAGTAGCCCATCTATGCCTGTCACTACAATAACAATCAAGGATGTTCGAGAACAAATTCCTCATAGAGTGCACCATCTCCAATGTACAATAAATGAAACATTGTTCTCCATCAAATCCGAATCATTCTGAAATAGTGCAAGAAAAGATTGGTGCAGACTGAAGCTGGAAAGTGGTTTTTCTCAAAGTGTCACGTAGCATGTACCTCTTGTAATTATAGGTACATACTACAAATAAGGTTACAGGACCACACAGATATGCTATGGGAAGTTGCATTCGACGAAGCAGCAACATAATTCATTGGAATGTTTGCAGAAAAGTTATACTCTCTACAGTTTGAGGATGACATAGAAAGGAATACTCAATAGGTAATTAGAGACGTGTTGAACAAAAAATACTTGTTCACTTTGACATGTAGAAATGAAACATACAATAATAAAGAATGCTTGAAGGAAACTATCACAAAGGTTGAGCAAGTTGACTTCATTGCAGAGAGCAACATATTACTTTCCAAGATCAAAGAAATGTGTAGTGACTCTTATAAAATTATAGTTGATGTATTCAAATATCTAACCACATGTGCCACGTCTACGTACAGATAGAAATATATAAGTTGCTAGGTTTACATTTCCCAATTCATGTCATGTATATGACTCTTATAAAATTATATTTCCACTCCAAGCTTCAATACTATGTGTTTCAACTATAACTGTAACAATAATATCTCAATAAAACAAATGTAACAATCTGTATCTATTTGCTTATGTCTATATATATGTGGAGTCTACTTCTAGCATTGCAACACTCATGAATCTACTTGCTTATATATATATTTGCTCATGTCTATATATATGTGGAATCTACAACTATCTTAAAACTACACTTTAATAGAGATTAGTTCTATAAATTATGACTTGAATATGTCATTTTTTTATTTTTTATTTTCTATTTTAACATATGTAGATACATGAATTTTAAACATTCTTCTTTCAACATTGTAAGCTTTAGATATGTTATGTTCATCTCACATATAGTTGTTTGAGTATGTTTGTGCTTCTCTTATTGCTAATTCAGCCTTGCACTCCCACTGTACAAATGGACGACCCCTCCCCCGAAACAAGTAGAGATTAGAAGAAAGCAGACCCGAAAAAGAAATCAAGATTACTATGCTAGGCATAAAGAAGCAATTGTAACCCGAAGACAAATTAAAAAGTTGCACACCATCCATATCGACCCCCGCCAAACAGAATCACAGAGACTACGAGATCGTGAGATAAAATGTGATTACTATGCTCATAATAGAGAGTAAATAACTACAAATAAACACATTAAATTTTTGGAGAAACAAGCATGGCAAGCTCCACTATTGCAAATAGAACAGGACCTACAAGATTGAACATCATTCAACACAACTACTAGCTTCATTAAGATAATGAAAGGATTTTAAAAAAAGATAGATGCGCTTTCCAATAGGAAAACATGCATTATATGCAAGGAAAACTACCCAGGGATGCTTCTTCATTCATCCGACCCCCATGCTACTTGCAAAAGATGTTTCAATGAGAGAGGTATACATCGATTCTCCTCACTCAACAACATGGACCCAGGAGAACAACCTGATGTGCTTAGAAGACTGACCCAAGTGGAGGAAATGCTCATTGCTAGAGTTAACCCAGTACTACAAGTAGCCCATGCACCTGGAGGGCAATATAAATATAGCGGTCACACAATTAGCTTCCCACAAGATATCAAAAACATTGCAAAAGTTCTCCCTCAAAGGATAGAAGACTTGGATGTGCTCATAGTTCGAAGACTGCATACAGAAGGCCATTTCTATGATTGTTATGTAAGTAGACTTCACATCATAGATGCATTACAATACAAAGTGAAATATGACCCATACTATAATGATGTTTCCATAAGTGTTGATGGTTTGGCTCAAATTCCTAAAGTTAGCACAGATATTTCAAGCATGTTGCACACCATTGAAACTAACGAGTGTGCAGGGGTGCCAAATAATTGGAACACCATTGATGAAGATGAAATTGAGGATAGCATAGTACACACATCATCATTCATGGCTAAGTTGCCAAATAGACGTCGTGAACTAGAAATTATTAAGCAAGCACTAGACCTTGACGACAATACAAATAGCACTATAGATTGGCCTGAAATGAACTCATCACCAATAAATGAATACAATACTGAAGGCTTGCTTGATATGGCATTCCCAACCCTCTTCCCCAATGGGGTTGCACTAAAAATGCAACTGTGGAGTAGGGAAGTCTAAATGCACGAGTATGCACTACACTTGATAAGGTTCCATGACCAGAGGTTTGGAAGGCATCCAAGGTTTCGATATTTTATGTTCAATCTTATGTTGCGACATCGTAGCCAAAGGATTGCCGCAATTTTCATTAAAAAAAATGTAGAAGAAAACATCCCAACAACTATTGAAAGCCTTTGTGCACACTTGAAAAGCCTCCCTGACACACAATTAGCTGAAGAACTCATGCACTTTGGCTCTTCAATGCAAGGCACAAGACCATATTAGAACAAGAGTCATTATGAGCTAACCAATATGATTAACCAAATAGGGTCTCCCACTCTATTTTTCACATTGAGTGCAGCAGACACAAAGTGGCCAGATCTACAACGATTGCTTTCAAATGACACAGCAATGGAGATGCAGACAAATAAACAACATCTTGACAATGTAATCAATAACCCCCACACCACATCATTATATCTCCACCAATGATTTACAATCTTCCGTGAAGAGGTCATCCAAAATATTTTTGGTGTAAAAGATTATTGGTATAGATATGAATGGCAACATCGAGGAACTACACATGTGCATGGATTCCTTTGGCTTGGAAATGCACCAGACATGGATAAACTTGATTGGGAGAACAACACAAAAGTTGAATAGGCAAGGAAATTCTTCGACAGGTATGTAAGTTTTTGGAACCCTCGTCCTGCTTCGCATAGAAACAACCTGGTCTATCATCCCCAACAGGATGACCCATGCTTGCTAGACACAACTCAGATATTATCTATAGATTCCTCTCATGACTATGAGGAGATAATCAACCGTGTATAGAGGCACACAAAATGCAGAGAGGGGACATGCTTACGCAAAAAGGGGAAACAACTACAGTGTCGATACAAAGCTCCATGGAAAGAACAAGCTGTATCTACCTTGTCATGTGACGATAATGGCAAAAAAGAATATGGACCTGCAAGGAATGATGATAGGCTAAACATACACAATCTAGAAATGCTTTTGATATGGAGAGCCAACATAGATTGCCAACCAGTTATCTCACGAGCACTTGTACTAAAATACATTGCAAAGTATGCATCAAAAGTAGAAAGAACATCTGAGTCTTGTATTGATATGTTATAGAGAATATCTACATGCCAAAGAACAAATGACCTAGCTATCACAGCATATCAAAAATTTATGACAGAGCTTGTTGCAGAGCGTGATATAGGAGCACAAGAAACATGTCATATGCTTCAAAAAAATTCACTTGTTGTTTGTAATAGGCCATTCACATCTTTGAATGTTGGCTGAAAAGTGTTCCAACAAATAACAAGACAACCAGATGAAATACACCTCCACACGAGCTACCTGCATTCCTACATTAATTGGCCTCAAGAAATGGAAACAATAACGCTACTCGAATCTGCAAGATCTTTCTCCTATTCTGCAAGGTGCAAAGGATGCAAATGGAAAGAGAGAGGTAAAAGCGATAGTTAATGTTTTCCCAAAGTTCTATACCATCCCAAATGAGGACTCATACAACTTTGAAACTTTTTGCTGGAGTGAGCTACTATTATACAAACATTTTCGAAGCATAGAAGGTGAAGTAGGACTTGCTAAGGATACAATAATTGCAAATTGGAAGCAAATGAACGCAACCAAATATGATGTATGGCATCTTAATCACACAATCGAAATCGAAGCACCCACTGAAGAAGAAGATGAGAGCGATATAGTGATTGCCACAAGGGACACAACAGAACTTAATTAATGGGAATTGTTTTCACAGATAGGTCCCTTAAACAATGTCGGCCTAAATGAACTTGAGATGCTTGGTAGGCATGAGTTTGACAACAACAATAGATGGGATCAACTACCAGTACCCTTAGATCTTCATGAAATTGTCATCCACTTCATCCCAATGAAAAAGGCATGTAGCCAAGAAGACACTATGTTAAGCAACTTGGATGTGCCAGAGTATACACTATCGTCGCAACAAAAACTAGCACTCACAATTATCATTGACCATAGTAAATGCTCCTCAGAAAAATCATTGCACATGATTGTTCAAGGAACAGCATGCACAAGAAAATCGTACCTAATTGCTTGCATAAGAAAAGCTCTCACAAGTAAGAGCCCACAACAAAAAAGTGAACTACTCACATTAGCTCCTACAGGGGTGGCTGCATTTAATATACATGCATCAACTATACATTCAATGCTTGATCCGGTGGACATTTTTTCAGTGAAAATTGAAGTGTCTTATTTTCTCTAGAATCTGCACCATCAGAAAGAGCTTGGCATCCTGATTCCAACACAATTCGAACGGAGCGAAAAGGAGTCCGTTTGTGCAAGTTATAGCCAGTCAAACCTTGGGTCAAACTAGGATCAGGGGCATTCAGGAAGTGAAAAAAATGGCGTCGTCAAAATTTGTCGAAGTTTGTGTCATCGTGAAGAGCTCATCGAGATGATTCTGACGGTGTTTGTTTCATCAAAATCCGACATCGTATGCTCAACTTATCAGCAGTCAAAGTTTGCAGTTGACTTTTTGAGGTGGAACATACGGATGCTGACGTCAGCATACCGTACTGTACGGACTGTGAAGTGGCCGAATCAGAAACTGACATGTGGCTTCCACGTCGGCATTGTACGAACCAATCACATAGCAACACGTGTCATCCGTACGACCAGTCAACAGATCCAGTCAGCATTCTGTAGCACAGTTGGCAGTCCAGTCAGCATGCCACGTCATCGTCTAGTCAGCAGGCCACGTCAGTGGACATGTCATCATGCCACGTCAGTTCCACGTCATCGGCTAATCGGCAGGCACGTCGACATCCAGTCATCTCTGTCAGCGAATCAAATGTTGCCACGTGGCACCTCCTCAGCATGCCACGTGGCATGTCTCTTTTCCCTGCGGACGACCGACTTCGGTTGTTTTGAATAGCAAAAAATTGTTGCGTAGACTCGAACCAACGACCTCCCACATCCGAATTAAGCGCACGACCGTTGGACCAAATAGAGTCCGCTTTACCATATATGGGCGGCGGTTAATTTTGTTATTTAATAATTGGCGAATGGCTTTTTAAAAGCCAGCGGTCGGGAGTGGAACCCGGAACCGCCGGCCCACCGAAATCTTGACCGGCCAACACACCACCGATGCTATTTGAAATTAGAGTGTGTTTGTTTTATTTTATTGTATTAGCCAGCCCGAGGCCTTAACAAAATAGGCTATTTCTATTGTAAACCACCTAACTAATAGCCTTCAAATGGCTATGAACTAAATTTTAAATAAAACAAACAAACAAAAGCCTGAAAGACATAAGTAGAAGGGCTTAATTAGGATTATTTAATAATCCTAATAAGAGAGATATTATATAAGGTGGTTATTTACAAGATATTATGCAGAAATATGGGAGATTTTTATGTATCTGGAGAGATAAGGGGAATATTGTAAAATATTTTGGTTAAGGGCCAAATTGGGTTAATTCTTTGTATAAAAAAGGGGTGTAAGGTGAGAGTGAAAGGGAAGTTTTTTTCAGGTGATGAAGTCCTGATGTTGAGGTGACATGAAAGAGAGGTCTTGTGGAGATTCTTTGAGTCATTCTTGCACGTCAGAGCACTGTTATGCTGCCGAAGTGCTTGGAGAATGATTGTGGTGCTTTGTAATTGATTTTTGGAGTTAATCGGATCGATCTCTCTATTGGAGTGGACCCGGAGACGTAGTCACATTTGTGATGAACTCCGTTATCAAACACTGTTTGCACTTCTGTTCTTCTCTCTCGCTTTCTCTCAGTTTGTTAATTCCTTCATTTTTGTTATTTCCTTAAGTTAATTTTGATTTAATTAACTTGGAATAATCATTGTAAAAGTTAAACATTTAAATACTGCAATCTAGTCTAGATCCTATACAGATCAAGTTGGTATCAGAGCTTAGTTGGCTATTATTGCAGTTATTTGTTTTTTTGAATGCTAACGAGATCCAGGATTCAGAAGGGTGAAGGCAAGCTCGAAGACTTTAATCCTGAGATCGGAAAGCGTAGAACATTTCCGAAGATGTCAGTTTCTGGAATGGAGGTTCCTGAAGAAATCAGTGAGCAGGAGTTTCGAAAAGCATTCCTCGAGATGAAGGCAAAGGTGGACATTCTTTTTCAGGAGAGACAAGAACGGAAGGAACGTGAAGAAGGTTCGTCAAAGCAAGATGCTCGTGAAGACAAGAAAGGGAAACAACATGGAGATGGTGGCAAGCAACCAAATCACCCCTTTTCTTCTTCTCCTCCCTCTTCTCCTTCTCCTTCTTCTCCATCTTCTCCTCATTCTATTTCTTCTAATCCTTTCAAGAGTGGGTATAAGCCTAAAATTAAGTTGGATGTAAAATTTGACTTGCCTAAATATTGTGGTGAACTTAATGCTGAAAAATTGGATGATTGGATTCAACAAATAGAGGTCTACTATAGAGTCGAGAACTTATTAGATGATGTTGATAGGATCCAATTAGCTACTCTTCATTTAGGGGGTATAGCCTTAACTTGGTGGGAGAGTAAGTCTAAGGCAGAAGTTTCACAACATGGTAGAGTCAGTTTAACTTGGGCAGAATTTATTAATGCTCTTAAGAAGCAGTTTTATCCCCTAGGACATATGCAACAATTAATGATGGATTGGCAAATGTTTAGGCAAGGGAAAGGTCAAATTGTCCAAGAGTACACCCATGAATTCAGGAAAAGGGCTATTGCTTTGAATGTTCCTTTGTATACCCAGGACACGTTGTTGAAGTACATAGGAGGTTTGCATTCCTACCTTAGGCATTCCATTTTGGTTTTGAACCCTTGTAATTTGGATGAAGTGTCTATTCAAGCTACACACTTAGAGTCAAGGGGTAAAGGATCTTTCATTGACAAGTTTGATAATGATGTAAAGAAATCTTCCAAGAATGCAGAGACAGGGAAAGGAAAGAAGGCAGCTACAGTTAAGAAGGATGAGAAACTTTCTTGCACTCATTGTGACAAGGAAGGTCATGATGAAGATCACTGTTGGAAGTTACATCCCGAACTAAGGCCTAAGTGGGCTCAGAGACGTAATCAGAAACAGAAAGGTAAGGAGAAAGCCATGAATGTTGTTATGGATCTTGGTTCAGATTCAGATGATGAAACTAAGATAACAGCGATGGGTCTAAAAGGTAAAGCTCCTATTTCTGGTGTTTCTGTTGCTAGTTGTGCTTCTACTTCTACAGTTAATGATTTCTCTGAAGATGTGAAAAGGAATGAGCTGTTTCATTTAAGGGTTGTTGCTAAAAATAGTAAAATTGATGCACTCATATATAGTGGATCTCAGGTGAATTTAATTTCAGAAAGTGTTGTAAAGAACTTGGGATTAAAAACTAGACAACATAAGAAACCTTATCCACTAGGCTGGATTTGTGAAAATGATAAGTTGCAAGTAATAAGACAATGCACCTTAAGATTCGCAATCACCAGTAAATTTGTGGATGAAGTACAGTTTGATGTAGTTCCATTGGATATCTGTGGGATAGTGCTTGGTAGCCCTTATCTTTATGACAAAAAAGCAATTTTCTATAGGGAAAAGAACCATTATCACTTGTTTAAAGATGGCATTCAGTATATTGTACATTCTCACAAGATTAAGACTGATTGTTCTTTTGCAAACACGGGGCAGTTAAAGAGGGTAATTAATGCAAGTAAAGAGTTAACTCTTATGTCTGTCAGTACAGGTGGTTCTACACTTGAACTTGGAGTAGCTAACCAGGGTCAGATGTTGCAGGATGCACTTGCAGTACATCATGAGAAAATGATTATTCAAAGCATTGATGGATCCTTGGGTAATAATGTTCCTGTTGTGAAGGATCGATATGTTATTGACTTACTTTCTTTCATTTCTGCATTATTGTTCAGCTTGATGCTAGTCAATTTTTGTTGGTTAGTGGCTACGACAATTGATGTAGATGCTTATGGAAGTGATAAAGTTATGTTTATGTTCAACAATATTTCTGCAGTCTTCATTGTGCTTGTGAGCCAGGTATTCAGATGTACAGAGGATACAGGACAAGTGGGGAGGCCAAGTCCTCACTTAATGTCAGAGTAAATGCCACTTTTGGAGGTCCAAAAGGTCTTCAGTGGGGAGGCCTGATCCGGTGGACATTTTTCGGTGAAAATTGAAGTGTCTTATTTTCTCCGAATCTACACCATCGAAAGAGCTTGGCATCCGATTCCAGCGGAATTCGAGCAGTGAAAAGGAGTTCGTTTGTGCAAGTTATAGCGTCAAACCTTGGGTCAAACTAGGATCGAGGGCGTTCGGAAGAAAAAATGGCGTCGTCAAAATTTGTCGAAGTTGGCGTCATCGCGAAGAGCTCATCGAGGTGATTCCGACGGTGTTCGTTTCATCGAAATCCGACATCGTATGCTCAACTTATCAGCGGTCAAAGTTTGCAGTTGACTTTTTGAGGTGGAACATACGGATGCTGATGTCAGCATACCGTACTGTACGGACTGTGAAGTGGCCGAATCAGAATCTGACATGTGGCTTCCACGTCGGCATTGTACGGACCAATCACATAGCGACACGTGTCATCCGTACGACCATTCAACAGATCCAGTCAACATTTTGTAGCACAGTTGGCAGTCCAGTCAGCATGCCACGTCATTGTCTAGTCAGCAGGCCACGTCAGTGGACACGTCATCATGCCACGTTAGTTCCACATCATCGGCTAATCGGCAGGCACGTCGACATCCAGTCATCTCTGTCAGCAAATCAAATGTTGCCACGTGGCACCTCCTCGGCATGCCACGTGGCCTGTCTCTTTTCCCTGCGGACGACCGACTTCGGTTGTTTTGAATAGCAAAAAATTGTTGCATAGACTCGAACCAACGACCTCCCACATCCGAATTAAGTGCGCGACAGTTGGACTAAATAGAGTCTGCTTTACCATATATGAGCAGCGGTTGATTTTGTTATTTAATAATTGGCGAATGGCTTTTTAAAAGCCAGCGGCCGGGAGTGGAACCCGGAACCGCCGGCCCACCAAAATCTTAACCGGCCAACACACCACCGATGCTATTTGAAATTAGAGTGTGTTTGTTTTATTTTATTGTATTAGCCAGCCCGAGGCCTTAACAAAATAGGCTATTTCTATTGTAAACCACCTAACTAATAGCCTTCAAATGGCTATGAACTAAATTTTAAATAAAACAAACAAACAAAAGCCCGAAAGACATAAGTAGAAGGGCTTAATTAGGATTATTTAATAATCCTAATAAGGGATTTATGATATAAGGTGGTTATTTACAAGATATTATGCAAAAATATGGGAGATTTTTATGTATCTGGAGAGATAAGGGGAATATTGTAAAATCTTTTGGTTAAGGGCCAAATTGGGTTAATTCTTTGTATAAAAAAGGGGTGTAAGGTGAGAGTGAAAGGGAAGTTTTTTTCAGGTGATGAAGTCCTGATGCTGAGGTGACACGAAAGAGAGGTCTTGTGGAGATTCTTTGAGTCATTCTTGCACGTCAGAGCGTTGTTATGCTGCCGAAGTGCTTGGAGAATGATTGTGGTGCTTTGTAATTGATTTTTGGAGTTAATCGGATCGGTCTCTCTATTGGAGTGGACCTGGAGACATAGTCACATTTGTGACGAACTTCGTTATCAAACACTATTTGCACTTCTCTTCTTCTCTCTCACTTTCTCTCAGTTTGTTAATTCCTTCATTTTTGTTATTTCCTTAAGTTAATTTTGATTTAATTAACTTGGAATAATGATTGTAAAAGTTAAACATTTAAATACTGCAATCTAGTCTAGATCCTATACAGATCAATGCTCTGGATCCCTATTAAAGACATGCACCCACTACAAGGACAGGCATTGACAACATTTCAAGAAGATATGAAATATATAAGATATATTTTGATTGATGAGATGAGCTTCATAGGTCCAAAGTTGCTACTAAAAATAGACAGAAGGCTACGCGAGGCTTTCCCACACCGATAGCATCTACACTTTGGTGGAGTGTCTATAATATTAATTGGTGGCCTCACCCAACTTCCACCTGTGATGGACAAACCTATGTACACAGCACACTCAACTGCAAAAAAAATTGTGGAAACAATTTACAACTGTTGTCACCTTACAAACAGTCTTTCGCCATCAAGGTGAGACTCCATCACAACAAAGATTTCATCAAGTATTGCAAAACATACAGAATGCAGAAGCAACAGAAGCAGATTGGCAACTCTTAATGACACGCACAGACAATCAAGTCACATCAAGAGAAAAAGAAGAGTTCGATAGCTCAATGCACTTGTTTGCTACCAACGATTTAGTTAGACTACACAACAGAAGAATGTTCAGAATATAATACCAAATTGTATCAGCCTATCGGTGTAACCATTGCACCTCATTGGGGTGCAAGTGCTAGTATTATTTAGCTTGACAACTGAGGGTGTAATGGTAGGAGAACTTTTGATTGGAAAGAAATGTGGAGAAGTTATGGGGCTCAGTGGGACATAGTAATGTCACCTACCAAGGGCAATCCGGCTATTCGATTTCAACTGTCAGGGGGACAATTGATTTATGCTCCAAATCTTATACCCTCTAATTGGAAAGGAAGAGCTCTTTATGACGTTGGCATTTAACTCAAATATTAATCATTATAATAAGTAAATAACTTGGTGGCATTTAATTTAAATAAATCCAAGTAGGGAGATCCAATGTATTTCTTTCGCTTTGCACTTGCCTCCAAAATCTGTCATCTTACCCATCGTAAATAAGTATTCAAGTACATCAATAATGTACTAAGAATTGAGTGGTTAATATGTGCAACAAATACAATATAAAATATGATTGTATGGTGCTTGTTTTCTTTTGGCATCTTTTGTGTCTGTAAATTTTATTTTTTCCGTTGTTCTCACTAATTAAGTTAAATTGTGTTTTTAATTTTTATTTATTTTTTGTTGTTCTCACTGATTAAGTTAAATTGTCTTACAATTATAATCTTAGTTTATTTGGTATTATCAATGTTTACATTCTTTAATGCATTTTCTTCCTCAACTGCATGCTCATGTATAGCATCTTGTAGTACATTCATTTTAGGGATAGAGACATCACCATGCAATTGTTCTCCACTATCCATACCATTCATTCCTAATTTTTTTTAGATTGGAAAATTATTCAACTATCTCATTCCTTAAAGATGCTCCATATCATCCTTATCCTTGCTCATTAGGGTAGTGAACCTTTGCTTTGGCTTGAATTTTTTGTTGTATAATTAAGATAATCTATCTCTATCCTCATCTATGAGTGGAGCATTGATATTTTCCATCGTAAATGTTCTCATTCTACAATCTTCATCAAATGCTTCCCGCCTACTTTCATATAATACTTCTTTCAATTCTTCAAGCAGATGATCCTCTAGGTCTTTTAAGCTAACATCAAAAGAATTGAAGTATCTTACAATAGCTTCCTCAATAGTTGACTTGTCCACATTATCTACATTAGGGTACAATGCAATAGTCTCCTCAATATTTTCATATTATCCTATGTTGCTCACCAAAGCTTCAAGTTTCATCAAACTATATTTTTGGACTAGACAAATCTTTTCTTTCTTGTTCTTCACCTTTGGAGACTTCTCACTTTTACTATACTTTTATTTCTTCTCCCTTACATAAATTTTGTATCTTTCTTTTTCCTTCTCCACCTTAACTTCACTGTTTCTATCTACAATATCAATCTTAACCTTCTTTGCACTTTTCTATTCTTGAGAGACACCTATTTTTGTCTTACTAATCATTTTTTTTTCTTCTTCCTCTTCCTCTTCATCAAAATTTATTAAATTTTCTCTTTCTTCCTTATCTTCACTCTTCTCTTATGTTGATCACATTGTTGCTTCATTTGAGCACTCTTTTCTTTCACATACATACTCTACTATTTTTTTAGAGAACCGGTTAACTCTTTTATTTTAGCACAAATCATAGGTTTATTCCTAGAGGACTTAGAGGCAACTAAAGAGGGGTTAAATATTCTACCTACTCTTCTTGTGTTAGGGGCACCTCCCGGGGGACTAGATGTGCTTTTGGCATTCTCCAAAACATCCTTAGGTATTCCCATAACCTCCACAACCTGTGCTACCATATTCTGTATAGTCTTCTTGATCTCTTTTCTCTCTACTCCATGTGTACTTCATAATATTTTTCTTCATAAGTGTCATATCTTCCTTCCTTTGTGTCTCTAGGAATGCTAATCATGTGATTTGCTAGACCAACAATTACCTCTTTTGCAACATCATATCCCATTTTCGGAAACCATACTATTCTAGGCTAAATAGCCTCCATTATGCAACAATCCTTACTCACCATGAAGATAATGTCATTTCTGTATTTCTCTACCACACTCTTCAGAATCCTTTCTTTGGCTTACATATTCTCTTGGAAAGTTTTGAAGACTCCCCACAATGCTTTTTTTTAGGAGTCTCCATCACATAATCTCCTTAGGTGGTCTTTGATTTGAATAGCCACTAGTATTTCCTTCAACCATACAATATTCCTAGTTTTGGGGGCCTTAATTAGAAAGTAAAATAGAAAAAAAAATGATCAAATTCCCGAATGTATCGAGAGTCCTTGGTATTTTATAGGTTTTATAATAATTGTATTCTTAGCAATTCACATAGGTCATAATGCATTCCTTTCTTCACCATCTCATGTGTTGTCTTGATTGTAGTAGCAAAGAATAAATTATTTTGTTTGTAAAGAAAATTTTATACCCAATCATCATTGATACATAATTAAAACTATAGTTTTTTTAGTGTCCTTAAGTGTCTAAGTCTCTTGTCATATTTTTCACCTAGCTATTAAATTCATTACTGTTTCATTTTTCACTATTTTGAATGTTGGAACTAGTCCTTTAGAACATATAACCCTTTTACAGTTGACCCTAATCACATCCTTATTAATCGTATATGGTATATCTAATCACATAAACCTATCTTCTCTATCAAGCTCCCGAATATGCGTTTCAATTCAAATTCATCACTAATGAGATTATTAAACCATACATATCCTATCTTAGATTGTTTATGCTCTTATACTTTTTTATGAATGTAAATCCTAACATCAGGGTATGTGCAGGATCATCATGGAAAAAATAGGCTCTTAAGTGGCAAAAAATTCAGAAAAATTAGAGTGAATTTTAGGAAACTTGATGTAAAAATTTGAATAAGTTATCTATATTATTTAAAAAATATGCAAGAATAGAATATGAAGAAAATTAAATTTAGATTCTAAACTACTAGGTTTATTTAAAAAAGAAAAAAATCTATTTGGTGAAAATTTTAAATTTCAATATAGTAGTACTTAAATTTTAGCGAAAAAATAAGAAGTAGGTGTTTGTCTAACCACCCTAACCATAATAAAATGATAATATTTTTTTATAATATTTTAGATATAATTAGATGAATCATGTCTTGATGTGATGCATATTTTTTTCTAATTTATTTCCAAGTAAATAATTAATTATGATTTTTTTATTACAACTTTGAAAAAATATAAAAACTCGTATGTTTGACCACCCTAACTTGGTCAAAACTTTAAGAAAGTCATTTTTTTAAATCGCGTAGTATGCAAAGAATAGAATGTGATGCATATATTTTGGATTCAAAAAATATGATACCATTTAAAAGCTATAGATGTTTTTTAATCGACCTATCAATCGGCCTATCAATCAAGACTTTAGTCGTAATTCAAATAGAAAATGAATAATAATTATTTATTCAATTAAAAATAAAGCATAATTTATGTTGGTGGAAAGCTGAGAATGTCCTTTAAAAACCCTTTTCATTTAATCAATTTTGGGTAAAAACAAAGTCATCAGCTACATACCCATCATATCGCCAGTTTTTGGCCCATCATGATCCGGCACATACCCATCATTTATATGCAAAACACCATATAGAATCTTAGAAAATGCACCACATAGATCCATCATCACTGAATTACGAGGGTGCCTCTTAAGTTTAGGTTAAGGATGATCTACAACCTTGACAAATGGTGGAGAATACATCGTGCAATACTCTTAAAACACATCTAAAACTTAGGGAAAAGTAGAAATTTGTAAACACCTATTGAATCTCTATCAGTTAGGGTTTCACACATAAATTATGAATCACTTCCCTTCTCTCCTTCTCTACTCTTTTCTACTCAAATACATTATTATAAGTTACTCAAACATATGTGAGATCACTTAGAAACCCTTTTGAATGACTTAAATTGAATTCATTGCATTGATTTGATTTTAGATAAAAAGTTGATGAACCCTAGCTATAATGACACAATCACCTTCATATTCACTAAAAATCTTCATAACAAAATATTTTCCACTAGTATTTTCATCAGTAGGTCAAGCATGTCAGCCTAAACCTTGTTCCAACATGTTGAATCATTCATCACCATATCTTTGGTAGGGGCTTTAATGATTGTCTAGGGTATGTGCAGGATCATCATGGAAAAAACAGGCCCTTAAGTGGCAAAAAATTTAGAAAAATCAGTGTTAGGCAACTTGACATAAAAATTTGAATAGCTTATCTCTATTATTTCAAAAATATGTAAGAATAGAATTTTTAGAAAATTGAATATAGTTTCTAAACTTCTAGGTTTATTTAAAAAAAATCAATTTGGTGAAAATTTGAAATTTCAATGCAGTAGTACTTAAATTTTAGGGAAAAAATAAGAAGTCGGTGTCTGTCTGACCACCCTAACCATAATAAAATGATAATATTTTTTTATAATATTTTATATATAAGTAGAGGACTCATATATGGATGTGATGCATATTTTTTTTGTAATTTTTTCCCAAGTAAATAATTAATTATGAATTCTTTATTACAACTTTTTTAAAATATAAAAACTTGTATGTCTGACCACCTTAACTTGGTCAAAACTTCAAGAAATTTCTTTTTTCTTTTTTTAATCCTATATTATGTGAAGCATAGAATGTGAGGCATGTTTCAGATTTAGAAAATGTGATACCATTTGAAAGCTATAGATGTTTTTCAATTAGCCTATCAATCAGGACTTTAGTTGTAATTCTAATAGAAAATGAATAATAATTATTTATTAAATTCAAATTAAAGCATAATTTATATTTGTGGAAAGCTGAGAATCTCCTCTAGAAACCCTTTTTGTTTCATCAATTTTGGGTAAAAAAAGGTTGTCAGCCACATACCCTACAAATACCCATAATATTGCCACTTTTTGGCCTATCATGATCCTGCACATACCCTCTATTAAAACTTCCCCTGAGCCGCAAGCTCTTCATTTAATCTCTAGAGGAAAAATCTACACTAGAAGCTGACAAGACTCATTCTTAACCTCATTCTCTTCTTTCTTTTTCCATATCTTGTTCAGATCTTTTTTTAGCTTTATTGTATCAACCCTTTTAACTAGATCATTCTTCTTTACCAAATTAACCTTCACATTCTTTCTTCTACAACATGTTTCTATATGTCGAAGTTTATTACATTTGTGACATATGATGACATTTTCAAAAATCTTACTTCCACTCATTCTAGATCTGAATATGTTAGCCTTATGCCCAAATCCGATGCATGCATAGCAATAACCATTTAAACATTAAAACCTCATACCATTATTGTAACCATTCATTGTCTGATTTCTACATTCACTAGCATTTTGAACAAATGTATTACATGTAAAGAATTGACCAGGAAAATATTGAACATTCTAATTCATTTCACTTCTAAAGTCTTTTTCTCTTTATCCAAACTTATTGCAAGAATAGCAGTAACCATTAAAACATGAGTACCTTTTTCCATTTGGTTTTCTGATAGGTGGTCTTTAGAAGTATTTCCTTTGATTTTGGACATCCTTTCTATTGTTATTCTTGTCCTCAATATTATTTTGTTCATTGTTCTTTTTAGTACTTGGTGTTTGATCTGATTTTGAATTTTCTCTTTTTTCAAACCCTAATCCTCCTTTTTCTTTAAAATTATTTTTATTTGCAATCATTCCATCAAGTATTGTAGAGCTCTTCTTGAATTTATCTTCTTGATTCTTTTCTTTCTCCAAATTTTATCTCAAGGTCACAACCTCTTCTTCAAGTCTTGAACATTCTATAGATTTACTTTCCAATGTTTCATTTAGGCATTCTTCAACTCTTTTTTCCTTCTTCAACTTGCACTTTCAGACTAGTGATTGTATCATTTGATTGTTTCAATTAATTATGAACCTCCTTACATATTTCTTTGAACTTCTTGATCTTCTCCCTCAATTTCATGATGCATTCATCTAAGTCTTCCTTGATATTTTATTTCAAATCTCTATTCTCAATTTTAGTTCTTTCCAGATCTTCAAGGGCTAATCTGAGTTCTCTATTCATATCAACCATGCAACATTCTTTAGTGAATCCAACCAATGTAATTTCTTTTAGAGGAGTAGGATATCTCCTTGTAGCCATGTGTTAAACCTCCAATATCTTCCTCAAGTATTTAAGCTTCTTCCAATGAGCCAAGCTCTGATACCAATTTTTGAACACCCAAATAAATGAGAGGGTGGTGAGCCAGTGTTCTTTGAAACCACTTAAAAATTTAAATATCTATTTGAAACATCATATTAAATTTTCAATAAGGAAAAAACTCTGAAAGTAATCATCAAAGAACATAACACATGAACACCATATTTTTATGTGGAAAACCCTAAAAGGGAAAAACCATGATGATAATTAGCTCAAAATATGCTATAATCGGTCATAACATATTACAGAATGTCTCAATGCCTTCTAAACTCACTATCTAAATAATAAAAGAAATGGAAAAGAGGGGTGGCTCACCACCAATATTTTAACTACTAATAATGCATCGACAATATACAAGAGATACTATTCCACTGTAGCTCAAAATACTGAATCAACACACTTCATACAACTTTGAATCCACACTCTTCTCTACTTATATTTTCATCACATTTGCACTATATTCATGCAATTTGTATTATATTGCATACATATTCACATCAACATAAAAAATGATCTTACATTTTGTGTAGCCAAAAAATGTATAGTTGACATTTTTGTGCTCACTTGAGTCTCTCTTATGGACTTTGGACTGATTTTTCCTAGATTTAATGTTGCAATGTGGTCAAAACATTCACATTAGGTCTTGGACCCTTGTAAATTATTAAGACATCTAGGATGTCTTGTAAAGGTGTTGTCAAGTGTTGTAGCTCACTTTCACTCTTTTCTAGGCCCCTTTCATCATAATTCACTTAAATGACCCCTTTTTATCACTTAAAAATTCTTATTTCAAAGTGTTGTAAAGTTTTGTAACCCATTTTCATGCTTTTCTAGACTTACCATCACTAATTCAACCCTTTCTCATGTTTAAATGACCCTTTAATACACTTTTCAGCCATTTTTAAGTGTTTTTTTGAGGATATTCCCATTGGAAAACATTTAATGCCCTTTAATTCCTGAAACCCACTTAATTTTCTTAAGTGGGACTAAGTTTCCAATAGGGGTGACTTAGTCTTTTCTGGCACAAAACTCAAAATTATTTTAAATTTCTAGGGGGATTTTATCCTCTAACCCTTGAGGTCATCTTGCATGATGTGTTATTTTGGGAAAATTAGTAAAATAATGTAGAAATAAGGGATTCTCTCCTTATTTTCCATCTCTCCCACATCTCACAATCTTGCACTCATTAAGCATTCAATCTCTCAAGAATTCAAGCATCTCTAAGCACAATCAAGTCATCCATTGGAGCACTTCATTGCATATCTTTAGATTTAGACATCAAGGGTTTGGTAAGTTTATGACATTGCATTTTTTTGTATCATTCTCTTTCCATTTCATTTCATTATCTAGGGTTTTATTACCAAAGTGGGATTTGACCAAGGAAAATCCCTATACTCTAACCCTTAACCATTTTTCCCTCTTTGCATATGTGTTTGCAAACTTTGTAGGCATATTTGTCAAAGAAATAGGTGTTGAAAAGTGGTCATGAAGTCTTCAAAATGAATCAAGTCAACATAACCCTAATTCAAGCTTGAAGACACTTTTTATCCTATTTTTTACATAATCAAGTGTGGACACCTATCAAAAAAGTAAGTGCAGAACTTAAGCTACGGGATCCTGTCCCGAGATTCTCAAAATTTGTAGGTGGACTAAGTCACCACTACTAGCAGATTAGTCCCCCTACCAGGCCTAAAAAGTGGTTTAGGGTATTTAGTCCTCCTGAATATTTTACACTATAATTTCTAGGTATTTCCTACACTTCTATTTTTTGTTACTACATTTTGTCATACTTTCAAAATTTGTTGTCCATTGCATTTAATTTCCTTTCATCATGGGTTTTTTCTTTAATAATTTTTGGAATTCATTGAAATCCTTAGTGGACATGTCAAATTGTTCATTTGACTATGATCCTAATGACTTTGAGCTTCCTCATGCTCCTTCAAATCCTCATGAATGTCCTCCTCGTGTTGTTGACATAATTAGAGAAGATGATGATAGCATGAATAAGTTCTTAAACGAATGCCTTGACAACCTTGAAAACAATGGAGTCTTTTATCCATCCATGAAGTCACAAGATCTTCCTACTATCTCACCCCCAGATATGTTTGGTTATCTCCATCCTGAAACTAATGAAGGACCTAAGTTCACTCCATCAGGTGGACCTAGTTCCTCTAAACAAGTAACTCCTCAACCATTTTATGATCACAAAGTTACAAACAAACCAATCAACCTTGAAAAAACATATGGCAAGGGTCTTACCATATTAAGTGAACAAGGATGTGACACAACAACCCAACATTATATTCACCAACTTTTAGAACAAATACCAATAGATGAAAACACATGGCTAGGATATCAAGATCCTCCTCATAACAACAAGCCTCCTTGTGAAGAGACTTCGAGATGATTACATGGTGATCTTTGATTCCCCTCTTGACTTGAATGTCTTCCCTCCACATGAACAACCCTTACACGATTCCAATGATAATTATGATAGGATCCCCATGGGTCCTCTTCCTCCTTCCATCCATGAAAAAGGAGAATCTAGTAAACACAAGTGACCTTACAAATTAAAAAAACTCAAGTTTCCTCTCCATCTGCCACCTGAATATGAAAGGAAACTCCAAATGATTTTAAACAGAGACCTCATTCTATTACCACCTATGAATAGGTTGGTAATTTTTCCTAAAGACTCCAATGTACCTTATTGTAAATATTATCATGTTCTTGGACATCAAATTGATGAATGTTGGACATTGAAAGATATACAGAGTAAGTACCACTTCACTGATATCAACTGTTATCCTATCATCCCATAAGTACCCTATACCTTTATCATGCAATAATTGTATACTTTTCCATTCTCACTCTTACATGATCCTTCCCATCATCCATCTTGGATCATTCTTGCCTTGCACTGAATGGAGGCAAGTTGTTACCCTTTTCCTTGTAATATATTTGTCCATGTCCCTTAGCTACGTTATTCATCTTCCACTTATACCATTTGAGCTTAGGAGGTGGATGATGTGTTTAATGTTTGACTTACACTTGCATTACTAACTCCTTTTTTATTTTATTTTCTTTGATTCAATGTTTTTAATGTATTCCCCATGATGTGACTTTTGGTGTTCTCTCTCTCTTTGTACACTTCCTCTATTTGTACCTATTTTCTTCTATATGTCGTACATTTTTATATTCCTTTTCACTTTTGTTTTGTTTTTTCATTTTGGGGATGATGCAAAGTGTAGACTCCCTATGTCTCTTCCATGTTGACCCAAATGGTCCTTTTCCTTTTCACTTTTGTTTTTTTTTTTCCTTTTGGGGATGATGCAAAACATTGAGACGCCCTATGTCTCTTCCATGTTGACCCAAAGGGTCCTTTTCATTTTCACTTTTGTTTTGTGTTTTCCTTTTGGAGATGATGCAAAGTTTTGAGATGTCCTATGTCTCTTCCATGTTGACCCAATTGGTCCCTTTTCCTTTTTACTTTGTCTTTTCTTGTGTTTTTCCTTTTGAGGATGATGCAAGGCATTGACACCGAAATGTCTCCTTCATGTTGACCCAAAAGCTTTTCCTTTTTTTCGCCTTTTCATTTTATCTTCACTTGTGTTTCTCCTATTGGGGATGATGCAAAGCATTGAGACCATAATTTCTCTTCCATGTTGACCCAAAAAGGATCTTTCTTTTTCCTTTTTTTTCACTCTCTTTGTGTCATTCTTCCAGTTCTATATATTTGGGGAATGATGATAGTTTTGAGCTCTTTAATCAAAACATTGCAACAACGGAAATAATGACCCAAAATCCATAGATGCCTTATGTTTTTGGTGTGTTCATTTTTGGGGGAAACCTCTCTTTCTTTTGTTCCTTTCCCTTGACATGACACAACCTTACTTGGAAATGTATGACTTGGAATAGAGGCTTTCCAAGTTGTCTCTCATGTCTTGTTTTCCTTTTTTTGCATTTTTCATTCACTACTTTAAAGTAATTTCTCCCAGAGCAGTGTGTAGAAATTCCTTTAAAGTGGGGGAATACATTGAAATTATTCATTTTAATTTTAATTTTTCTTGGTTCTTAATGTAGCCTTCTCACTTCATATGATGCGTTTTTCACTTTGTGGATGACATTGGGTGTGATTTCGTTCATGAACATGATCTTTCTAAGCATATTACATTCCTCTTGGTGACTTGATGCAACACACTCCATCCTGAAAAGTTGTGAATATTCTATTGTTTGATTGGTCCTCTCTTGGATACATTAGACACAATGTTACCTAAGTTATAGACCTCACATGAACTTAACAAGACTCCTTTGAACACCCTTTGAATTTTACACTTTTACATTTTATACTTTGCATTTACATGGCCACCTTTAATAACACAACTTGCATGCCTATGGTGCCTTTGCATTTGTTCGTGAGTTCTAAGTATACAAAGGTTTACTTGTCTCATGAAGCTCAAACCAACATTTTCCTTTGTGGCACCTTATTAAAGTTATCAGGAGGTATAACTTTGATATGGTTGAGTAAGAGAGCCCATTGCACAACATCAATTTTCCCCATAGCCACTTACTTGTGTGAGTACATACCAACTGAGCGTATGTTTCTCACCTTTTAGGCTTTCTCATCCCATGAACAACCAAAAGTTTTGTGGGCCTAGAGTGAGTATAACTGGGCCTTCTCACCTAATGGACAACCATGAGTTCCATCGCCCCAAAGTGAGTACACATTTTATCAAACACAAATGGCCAAGATCTAATCCACAATAGGTTGGAAATATGATCAAATATTTCTTTCATCCTTTCTCATCATCATGTGTGTGTTCCTTTGCGCTTATGTTTGGTTTTCCATGGGATCGTGATCTTAGGTGCTTGATCATCCCTCTTGATTATTGTTGTCTCATCTTATCAATGTGTGTGCATTAGGATCCTTCTTGATGTGTATGTTGGGATATTTTAGTAATATTTTGAAGCAAGTTCATCCTCTCACTAAACTGGGGGCTTAATGTGCTGCCAAAAAATGTATAGTTGACATTTTTGTGCTCACTTGAGTCTCTCTTATGGAATTTGGCTTGATTTTTCCCAGATTTAATGTTGTAATTTGGTCAACACATTCGCATTAGGTCTTGGACCCTTGTGAATCATTAATACTTCTAGGATGTCTTGTAAAGGTGTTGTGAAGTGTTGTAACTCACTTTCACACTTTTCTAGGCCCTTTTCATCATAATTTACTTAAAAGAACCCTTTTCATCATAATTTACTTAAAAGAACCCTTTTTATCACATACCAAGTCTTATTTCAAAGTTTTATAAACTTTTGTAACCCACTTTCATGCTTTTCTAGACTTTTCATCACTAATTCAACCCTTTCTCATGTTAAAATGACCCTTTAATACACTTTCTGACCATTTTTAAGTGTGTTTTTGAGGATATTCTCCTTGGAAAACATTTAATTCCCTTTAATTCATGACACCTAATCAATTTTCTTAAGTGGTAATAAGTCACCAATAGGGGAAACTTAGTCCTTTTTGGCACAAAACTCAAAATTATTTTAAATTTCTATCAGGATTTTGTCCTCTAACCCTTGAGGTAGGCCTGTAATATGTTATTTTTGGGAAATTTATTAAAATCATGTATAAATAAGGGATTTTATCCCCATTTTCAATCTCTCCCACATCCTACAATCTTGCACTCATTAAGCATTCAGACTCTAAGCACAATCAAGTCATCCATTGGAGCACTTCATTACATATCTTCAGATTTAGACATCAAAGGTTTGGTAAGTTTATGAAATTGCATGTTTTTTATTTATCATTCTCTTTCCATTTCATTTCATTATCTAAGGTTTGATTACCTAAGTGGGATTTGACCAAGGCAAATCCCTATACTCTAACCCTTAACCATTTTTCCCTCTTTGCATGTGTGTTTGTAGAATTTGTAGGAAGATTTGTCAAAGAAATAGGTGTTGAAAAGTGGCCAAGAAGTATTCAAACTCAATCAAGTCAACATAACCCTAATTCAATCTTGGAGACACATTTTATCCTATTTTCTGTAGAATCAAGTGTAGACACCTATCAAAAAAGAAAGTGCAGACTTGAAGCTACAGGATCCTGAAATCTATAGGTGAACTAAGTCACCACTACTAGTGGATTAGTCCCACTGCGAGGCCTAAAAAGTGGTTTTTGCATTTTTGGATACTCATTTGGTAGATTCATGTTTCGACAAGTTTTTCTCAAAACTAGGACTAAGTCACCCAACCTGGCGTAAGTGTCCCAATCAACATTTTCAGTCAATTTTTTAGTATTCCAAAATATCTCCACATCAGATTTCAGTTTCCAGGTGCACCTCTACAATTCTTTTTAGTTATTTCATCATTTACTTGCATTTTTTAGGCATTTTTGCATATCACAGCGTGTTTTCCAGCACTTTGCATTTCTTAGGTTTAACATCATTAAACAATTTTATTTTTAGATTAGTTCATTACTACATCACTATTAGGCATATTACAACTCATTTAATTAAATATTGAGTGTAGAAATTTTCATTTTGGACCCCATTTCTTTCTTTTTTTAGGTGAAAAACCCTAGGAGGAGCTAAAGCAATGTGCAATCCAAAATAATTGTCCACACATTTATACCCATTACATTCACAAACACTTGCAATATCAATTAAGTTGGCCTAATTAGATGAAATGTGCAATACAATAACTTGTCAACTCAAGATTCAACTAAACATGCCTCAAAACTTGTAACACATAAAAATAGGTTTGCATGGACCTATAATCACTCCCTTAAGTTTTCATAATTCATATTTTAACTTTGGACAATGCTAAACTTTTTAGGTCGGCACTAGATAGTAAAGACTAGTTATATGAACCATCAGTTCTTTCACATAACAACATGCAAAGCACCAAAACACTTGCCACTTAGACAACACACTCTTCTAACACATGTAAATACCCCGACAAAACTGCATACCCAAATATGCTTCCATCATGGAATGTGAAGCATTGCAATTATGTACATTGTACTGGTAACACTATCATTGCCAAACTTGGTACACTGTCATCATTATCTTCAATACAGAGGACATAAATACATGAAACTTTAGATTTGTATTCCTCTAATGTACACTAATATTACCTTAGAACCGTAGACCAAAATTCTTCAAGGAGGAGCAATGCAGACCTAAAAACTAATACTCTATACATTGAGAGTTGAACTCTATGACTTAGTAAAATATTAACACATTTGTTTTGCACTAGGTCAAATATTCACTTAGCAAATATCAACACATCTTTTCTACACTAGATCAAAACTCTTGCACTACTGTAATGGATTACCATCGCCATACTTACCCATGCTTCACCAATCAACTATACCTTAGTGTAGAATTCAATGTTAACATCAAACCATTATGTTGACATCAATGACAACACTACATATGACCATGATCATATTATCCAACAACCATATCAATGACAAGTAAACCAAAAATTTCCTCAAACTTCCAACATATATGTCTTCTTCTTGTAAACTATAAGTATGCATCTAAAATTCCCTTTCACACTTGATACTTTTCAAAGAAATTTTACAATTTCTATGCCATAATTTGATACATTATCTCACCCAGTTATTTGTAATGGCAAGATGTCTCAATAGTAAGAATAAAAATACATGATCTCACATGAATTTCTCTTATATTATTCTATTTATGCACCATTATTTAACATTACACAAGTACTTCACCATTAATTAGGAGGATGATTTATAGATCACTAAAGAACTTTTCGCCATGCCCTATGTGCACAAATAGGAATCTTGGCATGATTGAAGAAGAAATAATGCCTAAATGGAATGGATGTCCTTTACAAAATACTAATGAGAAGATTTATAACTTTCTAGGAAGATCATCACAACTCTCACTTTGGTCAAATATTTGAATACTTCCATACACCTTGGAAACTACCACCTTCTAGAGATGACCTTCTTGATAACTACACACACACACAGACACACACACACACACACATATATATAATTAAATTCTACATTAAATAATTGATCTTTTTTTAGTAATTGTAGTTGTTAGAATGGTCTATGGTTCCAAGTTGCATGGTTAGTCTAGTTTATTTTTGGAGAAGAATACTTATTAAAATAGAATAAGATTCAAAGTTTTAGTGCTATTTCTAATGGAAAGTCTCCATGATAGTTTTTATTTTTTAGAGGATTCTCTTAGTTATTGCTAGGGTTCTTTTTTTCCACATTTTTTGGCATGAATTTAATATTTGAATTGATGAATTTGATATAATTCTAATTCATTATAAATCATTTAATGATCTCTTTAGTACTACAAATTAATTTGTTTCTTTATCATAAATTTTTAAGCATACTTTGTTATTTATTTCACATATTTTGTGTAATTCAACGCATGGCTAATTATCCTTATGGATTTTATTTTCTTTTATCTTGATATCTTCTAACTATATTCCCTAGTTGATATTCAACATAGCTAGGAGCTAGTGATTTAATAAAAAACCCAAAAGAAAAGAAAATATTAAACAAATAGCTTGGGATTTGAAGTAGTTTGTATGAATTTCATGATTCAATATTATATATAGTAAATAGCCTTAGTGCATTGTAATATTGTATATTGTAGTGATTCATGTCATCCATCACAATTTCAACTTTTAAATAGAGGCCATAATATTAAGCTAGCCTTTTACCTAGTGATAGAATTTCAAGTCAAAACATACATCTTGATGTAGTGTTGAAAAATGTCATTGGGAACATTTTCACACTTATTTGGGACCTCCTTGTGAGTTTGAGCTTAATGTTTCCTTGATTTAGTGTTGTACTGTGGTTGAAACATTTACATTAGGTCTTGGGCCCTTGTGAACTAATGGATTTAAATGGTACCTTTCTAAAGTGTTGTGACAAACTTCCACACTTTTCTAAGGTCTTATTAATTAATTATACCTAAATAACCTCTTTTTAACATTATTTTTCCGTAAATTTTAAGTGTTGTAAATTTTTTTAACACACTTGCAAACTTTTCTAGGATTTTCATTAATAATTGGGATTTCCTATGTTTTAATTGGCTCTATTTTGCATCCACAAGCCTCATTTATTGCATATTTTTGAGGATAATCTTGAAACCAATAATTTCTCCAATCATACCTCAAGTGTTTCAAGTTTGAGGGTATGTGTAGGATCATGATGGGCCAAAAAATGGCAATAGGATGGGTATTTGTAGGGTATGTGGCTAACGACCTTTTTTTTACCCAAAATTGATGAAATGAAAATAGTTTTTAAAGGAGATTCATAGCTTTCCACCAATATAAATTACGGTTTACTTTGAATTTAATAAATAATTATTATTCAATTTCTATTTGAATTACGACTAATGTTCTAATTCATAGGTTGATTGAAATTTTTTTATAGCTTTCAAATGGTATCACATTTTTTGAATCCAAAACATGTGTCACTTTCTATGCTTTGCATACTCTAGGAATAAAAAAAAAATGAATTTCATGAAGTTTTGACCAAGTTAAGGTGGTAAAACATACAATTTTTTATATTTTTTTAAATTTGTAATAAATAAATCATAATTAATTATTTACTCGAAAAAAATTATAAAAAAATATGCATCACATCAGGACATGAGTCATCTACCTATATCTAAAACCTTATAAAAAAATATTATCATTTTATTGTGGTTAGGGTCGTTAGACAGACACCTACTTATTTTTTCTCTGAAATCTAAGTACTACTCCATTGAAATTTCAAATTTTAACCAGATAGATTTTTTTTTTTTTAAATAAACCTAGTAGTTTAGAAACTATATTCAATTTGATACAGATTCTATTCTTACATATTTTTGAAATAATATATATAAGTTATTCAAATTTTTATGTCAAGTTGCCTTTATTTTTTCTAAATTTTTCGCCACTTAAGGGATTTTTTTTTCCATCATGATCTTGTACATGCCCTTGAATGACCTGAATTTAGTGATCTGAGACTCATTAGCCACCTTGGGTGAATGGGTCTTACCTAGATCTTTTCGTCCCAAACTTGGTTTCACACCTTTCTAAGCATCTTTTAAATTGGTCACAAAAGTTAAGTCTAGTGGGACTCATTCGTCACCTTGGGTGAATGAGTCCCATGTGGCCAAAAATCAAAATTAATTCAAATTTCTAGCAAGATTATATTTTCCTTGATCTAATGTCGACTTTTAGTATTGTAATTTTGGGAATTCTTCCATAATTGAGTATAAATACAATTTTTTTTTTTTCTCTCATTTTCATCCTAACAAGAAATCAAGTCATCCTTATAGCAAGTTTGAGTTTACAAGAGTATTCAACTTTATTCAATTACATTCAAGGGTAGATCATCAAACATTTAAGAGCAACATTCAAGCATATGAAATCATTATGTCAAATATTGTATGCATCATGTTTGTTATTGTGCTAACAATTGTGATGTAGGGATTTGTGATTCAAGCAAGTGTTTCATTAAAGATTTATCATATTCTAATAGGAGTCAAAGTCTACATCCATTATAGTCATTTCAAGCATATTAGCAACACTTTATTGCAAGGGTTTGGTGAGTTGCAACATTGTTATTTTTTCATTCATCATTTTCAATTCTTATTTCATTTCATTTTAAGTATTGATTTCCAAGATGGGGTTTGACCAAGGAAAACCCCTATCCACTAACCCAACAATGTTTTCTCCTCTCCTTTGTGTGTGATTTGTAGGTCTAGGTTGTAGATTTCCTAAGGAGAAAGATTGGAGAAAATTTTTCAAGTCATTCAAAGTTGTCATCAAGACTTGAAGAAAATTGGAGAATATCTATAGGTTGCAAATCAGAGATTCAGATATGGAATTCACTCAAGAAGAACAGAGTAGATAGAGAAGAGCAAAATCAACCTTTGAAACTTTAGAAAAGCTCAACTGAACTATTTGTCACTTCTGGCTAGTGAGTACCAGTTCCAGTTGTCTGTGAGTGAATTTAATCTACTCAAGTACAAAATCTAGACTAATGAAAATATTAAAAACACAAGACAAACACTCAAGATTAGGCCTAAGATGAACTCAAGAAAAAATGGAAGACAATGGAACTTCTTACCTTGTTTGAGTTGATTTCTTTTGGTTGGCCCTTTGATTTCTTGAATGTGTTCTCCTTTGTTGGAAAAATATCTTGATACCTAGCTCTAAATGATCTTGAGATGATGGGGAATGAAAGTGTGCAAATGGGTAGTTGAATGGATGAAAAATGTGAGATCAAATGGTGCTGCAACAATGGTAGAAAATGCTTGGATGCTAAAGTGATGGATTTTTTGTTGGATGAAAATGAGGGAAACTTTCACCATTTTTAAGGGAAGTTCCTGTAAACAATGGAGGGCTAAGATCAAGCCATGATGGACAAGATCAAGGGCTAGGGTGACCTGAGAACTGACAAGCCCTCACATCTTGACATGTGGCAAGTGAGATTGCAAAAAGCAGGTTATGTGCAAGTACTACATAGTACCTTGGGATTTGTATAAGACCTCCTCATAAAGGAGGTCCTTGTCCACTTGTGGATGATAGGACATGTGAGGAATTAAAAATTCCTCAAATATGCACATGGGGATGGGAGAAGGAATTAAAAATTCCTTAAAATACTTTCGGGGATTAAAGGTGAATTAAAACATTACATGGGGAAGGGGCTTCCTTCTCCAAAAGGAGAAAGCATTTAATAAGGTTGACTTAGGACACATGTCACAAATGGAATGAAGATTAGGTTAGGCTAAGCATGTGATTAAGGTTGTGCAAACATGGGATTAAGCAGATTAATCAAGAATTAGGAGCAAGTGGGAGATTATAGAGGATGTGACCCTAATGATGATTAGGGGTGTGCACATCCTAATCAAAGATTAATTAAATTAAGATGGATTAGAGAACATTATGGAGGATGTGACAAGGAGAGAGAAATAATGAATTTAAAATTGATTTAAATTCATAAAGGAAAAATGACTAAATTAAATAAATTGGAGTATTTATTTAATTTAGAGAGGAAAGGGGGGATAAGGTATTTTATTGATTTATTGAATACCTTAGGGACATTAGGTTGCAGGGTGATATTAATCAAATAATAAATTATTTAATTAATGTGGTTGAAGGATGCGAGACAGAGGAATAAAAGTAGTGAATTTGACCATATGGGGGTGGTAAAATTTAGGTGTCTACATTTTTTCCCTCTTCAAAATATTGTTAGAATAATAGTGTTTCAAAGAAAAAGGAAATACAAACTACTCAATAGAAGAAAAGAATGGTAGATGATGCCCCAGTGTTGTGGAGAAAACCAAGTGCAGGAAAAGTTGTGTAGGTTGTATAATCATAAAAAATGAAGGAGAATGCCCTGGTGTCATAGGGAAATGGATATGATAGAAGAATAGAGGAAAATAACAAGGTATGCCCCCTCAATAGGGTGGATGGGGAAGAAAAAGGGGCCTTGAGCAACTTCTCGATATGAAGAATTAGAGGGCACAACGTGATAAAGTGTGAAAAACCATTAAGAATGGCTTTTCAATGGTAGCCCATAGAAGAAAAGGGATGACTAAATTAATAAAATGGTTAAATAAAGGGTAGAAATTACCCAAAATTTAAAAGGCTAAATAGGTGCAAAAGTTCAAAAATATAGATAGTAAATGTGAAAAATTACTATTTACCTTTTGCACACTTGGCAATTGACTAGAGGAGAGAGAGAGAGAGAGAGATAAAGAATGATGAGGATAGCCGATGGGAATAGTGAAGAGGGATTCGTGGACAATGAGCTCATTCACCAGGGTTAGGAGCTATGCTAGTACTACTACTACTGAGCAGTACCCCACCAGGTAGGATTCAAAATCTTGATTTGTCATTTGATTTGAAGTTTTAAGGATAATTTAATCTGGGATTTAAGTAGATTAGGGTATAGATTCACCATTAAGGGCTTCATTCACCTGCCCACAAGGAAATTCACTTGTCCAATAGGGTCAGCAAGGGAAGGGGCAACGTCGCACTCTGCAAGGGCAGAACTGCTAAGGGAGGGGAAATTTCAAAATAACCACTCTAGTGAAAGGGGTATAAATGTATAACACAGAGGAAAAATCCTTGGGGAGGGATGATTTCAAAATTTCCACTCAAAGCAGAAGGCATGGTCATGCAATCTAGGGGAAGATGTGCTTAGGATAGGCGAATGTGAATTCACCAAAAATAGAAAAGGGGCAAAATTGATTTTGCCAAAAGGGAAAACATGTAGATTTGAATCCACTCATTGGAGAAAAAGGGTGAGGGTGAATTCACCACTCGGTAAGGAAAAGATATAAGGGCGAAAAAAAAAACTGCCCCTCGAGGAGAAAGAGCGAAGGTGACTTTGCCTCTAAGGGAAAAATGGGTAGATTCACATTCGAACAAGGAAAGGACAGATTCACCTAGAAGACAAATGAATTTACATCACTGGGAGACCCCATTTCTTGGACCCATGTTTTCAAATAGACCACTACATTTCCAATTTCACCGAGTTGGCAAGCTAGTTGGTAAAATTGGCATCCTAAATTGGCCTATTTGAGAAAATGGGTCCAAGAAATGGGGTCTCCTAGTGATTTACATCACCGGGAGACCCCATTTATTGGACCCATTTTTTCAAACAGGCCACTACATTTCAAATTTCACTGAATTGGCAAGTTGGTCGATGAAATTGACATCCTAAATTGGCTTCTTTGAAAAAATGGGTCCAATGAATGGGGTCTCTTGGTGATTTATTGGACCCATTTTTTCAAATAGGCCACTACATTGCCAATTTCATCGAATTGGCATGCTAGAGGGGTTAATTGGCAACCTAAATTGGCCTGTTTGAAAAGATGTGTCCAAGAAATGGGGTCTCTCAGTGATGTAAATCACCAGGAGACCCCATTTCTTGGACCCATTTTTTTCAAACAGGCCACTACATTGCCAATTTCATCGAATTGGCATGCTAGAGGGTGAAATTGGCATCCTAAATTGGCCTATTTGAAAAGATGTGTCCAAGAAATGGGGTCTCTCAGTGATGTAAATCACCGGTAGACCCCATTTCTTGGACCCATTTTTTCAAACAAGCCACAACATTGCCAATTTCACTGAATTGGCAAGCTAGTGGGTGAAATTGGCATCCTAAATTGCCATGTTTGAAAAAAAATTCACGCACAGACACCATTTCTTGGACCAATTTTTTCAAGCAAGACAAGTTAGGATGCCAACTTTTCGATCCTCAACACTCAATTCTCAACCCTCATCCCTTAATCACTCAACCCTCTACCCTTAAACCCTTAACCGACAACCCCTATACCCTCAACCCTATACATTGAACCCTCAACCCTAATCCTTCAACCATATACTATCTTGCACCCTCTCACAC
>VDFB02105785.1:462489590-462503104 GCA_007258455.2 Sequoia sempervirens
AAAGAGAATGATAAATAAAAAACATGCAATTTCATAAACTTACCAAACCTTTGTTGTCTAAATCTGAAGATATGTAATGAAGTGCTCCAATGGATGACTTGATTGTGCTTAGAGTCTGAATGCTTAATGAGTGCAAGATTGTAGGATGTGGGAGAGATTGAAAATGGGGATAAAATCCCTTATTTATACATGATTTTAATAAATTTCCCAAAAATAACATATTACAGGCCTACCTCAAGGGTTAGAGGACAAAATCCTGATAGAAATTTAAAATAATTTTGAGTTTTCTGCCAAAAAGGACTAAGTTTCCCCTATTGATGACTTATTACCACTTAAGAAAATTGATTAGGTGTCATGAATTAAAGGGAATTAAATGTTTTCAAAGGAGAATATCCTCAAAAACACACTTTAAAATGGTCAGAAAGTGTATTAAAGGGTCATTTTAACATGAGAAAGGGTTGAATTAGTGATGAAAAGTCTAGAAAACCATGAAAGTGGGTTACAAAAGTTTATAAAACTTTGAAATAAGACTTGGTATGTGATAAAAAGGGTTCTTTTAAGTAAATTATGATGAAAAGGGCCTAGAAAAGTGTGAAAGTGAGTTACAACACTTCACAACACCTTTACAAGACATCCTATAAGTATTAATTATTCACAAGGGTCCAAGACCTAATGCGAATGCGTTGACCAAATTACAACATTAAATCTGGGAAAAATCAAGCCAAATTCCATAAGAGAGACTCAAGTGAGCACAAAAATGTCAACTATACATTTTTTGGCAGCACATTAAGCCCCCAGTTTAGTGAGAGGATGAACTTGCTTCAAAATATTACGAAAATATCCCAACATACACATCAAGAAGGATCCTAATGCACACACATTGATAAGATGAGACAACAATAATCAAGAGGGATGATCAAGCACCTAAGATCACTATCCCATGGAAAACCAAACATAAGCACAAAGAAACACACACACGATGATGAGAAGGGATGAAAGAAATATTTGATCATATTTCCAACCTATTGTGGATTAGATCTTGGCCATTTGTGTTTGAGAAAATGTGTACTCACTTTGGGGTGATGGAACTCATGGTTGTCCATCAGGTGAGAAGGCCCAGTTATACTCACTCTAGGCCCACAAAACTTTTGGTTGTTCATGGGATGAGAAATCCTAAAAGGTGAGAAACATATGCTCAGTTGGTATGTACTCACACAAGTAAGTGGCTATGGGGAAAATTGATGTTGTGCAATGGGCTCTCTTACTCAACCATATCAAAGTTATACCTCCTGATAACTTTAATAAGGTGCCACAAAGGAAAATGTTGGTTTGTGCTTCATGAGACAAGTAAAGCTTTGTATACTTAGAACTCATGAACAAATGAAAAGGCACCATAGGCATGCAAGTTGTGTTATTAAAGGTGGCCATGTAAATGCAAAGTATAAAATGTAAAAGTGCAAAATTCAAAGGGTGTTCAAAGGAGTCTTGTTAAGTTCATGTGAGGTCTATAACTTAGGTAACATTGTGTCTAATGTATCCAAGAGAGGACCAATCAAACAATAGAATATTCACAACTTATCAGGATGGAGTGTGTTGCATCAAGTCACCAAGAGGAATGTAATATTCTTAGAAAGATCATGTTCATGAAGGAAATCACACCCAATGTCATCCATAAAGTGAAAAACACATCATATGAAGTGAGAAGGCTACATTAAGAACCAAGAAAAATTAAAATTGAAATGAATAATTTCAATGTATTCCCCCACTTTAAAGGAGTGCTACACATTGATTGTGAGAACAGATACTTTAAAGTGAAAGATAAAAAAATGAAAAAAACAACACGCAGGAGCCAACAGGAAAGCCTCTATGCCAAGTCATACATTTTCCTAGAAATGGGTTATTGTCGTAGCAAAGAGGAAAGAAAAAGAAAGAGGGTTACTTGAAAGGAACACACAAACATAAGGGATCCATGAATTCGGGGTCAGTATATCTTTGCTACAATGTTGTTATAGAGCTTGAAAATGTCATCATTCCCCTAAATAATTGAAGAACAAGAAGAATGACACACAAAGAGTGAAAAAAGAAGAAAAAAAGATGTTACAGGTCAACATGGAAGAGACATTATGGTCCTCAATTCTTTGCATCACATCAAAAGGATAAACCCTGAAGTGAAGAGAAAATGAAAAAAAGAGGGAAAAACTTTAAAGGTCAACATAAGAAAGACACATTTTAGGTATCAATGCCTTACATCATCAAAAGAAAAAACACATGAAAATAAAGTTAAAGGCGGTTAAGGTCAGCGAAAATGGGAAGAGAACCACGGGCGTCTCAATGCGCTACATCATCAAAACAAAAACACAAAAAAGAAATTGAAAAGGAAAACGACCCTTTGGGTCAACGCCGGAAAGAACCTGGGGCATCATAATCATCCAAAGGAAAAAGAACAAAACAAAAGCGAAAGGAAAAGGACCATTTGGGTCCAAATGGAAGATACATGGGGTGTCTCTACACTTTGAATCATCCCAAAGAAGCTTACAAAGAAAAATTAAAGAAAGGAAAATAAAAATGTACGACATATAGAAGAAAATAGGTACAAATAGAGGAAGTGTACAAAGAGAGAGAAAACACCAAAAGTCACATCATGGGGAATACATTAAAAACATTGAATCAAAGAAAATAAAATAAAAAAGAGTTAGTAATGCATGTGTAAGTCACACATTAAACACATCACCCACTTCCTAAGCTCAAATGGTATAAGTGGAAGATGAATAACGTAGCTAAGGGATATGGACAAATATATTACAAGGACAAGGGTAACAACTTGCCTCCATTCAGTGCAAGGAAAGAATGATCCAAGATGGATGATGGTAAGGATCATGTAAGAGTGAGAATGGAAAAGTATACAATTATTGCATGATAAAGGTATAGGGTACTTATGGGATGACAGGATAATAGTTGATATCAGTGAAGTGGTACTTACTCTGTATATCTTTCAATGTCCAGCATTCATCAATTTGATGTCCAAGAACATGATAATATTTACAATAAGGTACATTGGAGTCTTTAGGAAAAATTACCAACCTATTCATAGGTGGTAATAGAATGAGATCTCTGTTTAAAATCATTTGAAGTTTCCTTTCATATTCAGGTGGTGGATGGAGAGGAAACTTGAGTTTTTTTAATTTGTAAGGTCATTTGTGTTTACTAGATTCTCCTTTTTCATGGATGGAAGGAGGAAGAGGACCCATGGGGATCCTATAATAATTATCATTGGAATCGTGTAAAGGTTGTTCATGTGGAGGGATGACATTCAAGTCAGGAGGGGAATCAAAGATCACCATGTCATCATCTCGAAGTCTCCAATATTCACAAGGAGGCTTCTTGTTATGAGGAGGATCTTAATATCCTAGCCATGTGTTTTCATCTATTGGTATTTTTTCTAAAAGTTGGCCAATATAATGTTGGGTTGTTGTGTCACATCCTTGTTCACTTAATATGGTAAGACCCTTTCCATATGTTTTTTCAAGGTTGATTGGTTTGTTTGTAACTTTGTGATCATAAAATGGTTGAGGAGTTGCTTGTTTAGAGGAACTAGGTCCACCTGATGGAGAAAACTTAGGTCCTTCATTCATTTCAGAATGGAGATAATAAAACATATCTGGGCGTGAGATAGTAGGAAGATCTTGTGACTTCATGGATGGATAAAAGACTCCATTATTTTCAAGGTTGTCGATGCATTCTTTTAAGAACTTATTCATGCTATCATCATCTTCTCTAATTATGTCAACAACACGAGGAGGACATTCACGAGGATTTGAAGGAGCATGAGGAAGCTCAAATTCATTAGGATCACAGTCAAATGCACAATTTTACATGTCCACTAAGGATTTCAATGAATTCCAAAACTTATTAAAGAAAAAACCCATGATGAAAGGAAATTAAATGCAATGGACAACAAATTTTGAAAGCATGACAAAATGTAGTAACAAAAAATAGAAGTGTAGGAAATACCTAGAAATTATAGAGTAAAATATTCAGGAGGACTAAATACCCTAAACTGCTTTTTGGGCCTAGCAGGGGGACTAATCTGCTAGTAGTGGCAACTTAGTCCACCTATAGATTTTGAGAATCTCGAGACAGGATCCTGTAGCTTAAGGTCTACACTTACTTTTCTGATAGGTGTTCACACTTGATTATGTAGAAAATAGGATAAAAAGTGTCTTCAAGCTTGAATTAGGGTTATGTTGACTTGATTCATTTTGAAGACTTCATGACCACTTTTCAACAACTATTTCTTTGACAAATCTGCCTACAAAGTTTGCAAACACACATGCAAAGAGGGAAAAATGGTTAAGGGTTAGAGTAAAGGGATTTTCCTTGGTCAAATCCCACTTTGGTAAGAAAACCCTAGATAATGAAATGAAATGGAAAGAGAATGATAAAAAAACATGCAATGTCATAAACTTACCAAACCCTTGATGTCTAAATCTAAAGATATGCAATGAAGTTCTCCAATGGATGACTTGATTGTGCTTAGAGATGCTTGAATTCTTGAGAGATTGAATGCTTAATGAGTGCAAGATTGTGGGATGTGGGAGAGATGGAAAATAAGGAGAGAATCCCTTATTTATACATTATTTTACTAATTTTCCCAAAGTAACACATTGTGCAAGATGACCTCAAGGGTTAGAGGACAAAATCCCCCTAGAAATTTAAAATAATTTTGAGTTTTGTGCCAGAAAAGACTAAGTCACCCCTATTGGAAACTTAGTCCCACTTAAGAAAATTAAGTTGGTTTCAAGAATTAAAGGGCATTAAATGTTTTCCAATGGGAATATCCTCAAAAAAACACTAAAAAATGGCTGAAAAGTGTATTAAAGGGTCATTTAAACACGAGAAAGGGTTGAATTAGTGATGGTAAGTCTAGAAAAGCATGAAAATGGGTTACAAAACTTTACAACACTTTGAAATAAGAATTTTTAAGTGATAAAAATGGGGCATTTAAGTGAATTATGATGAAAGGGGCCTAGAAAAGTGTGAAAGTGAGCTACAACACTTCACAACACCTTTACAAGACATCCTAGATGTCTTAATAATTTACAAGGGTCCAAGACCTAATGTGAATGTTTTGATCACATTGCAACATTAAATCTAGGAAAAATCAATCCAAAGTCCATAAGAGAGACTCAAGTAAGCAAAAAAATGTCAACTATACATTTTTTGGCTACACAAAATGTAAGATCATTTTTATGTTGATGTGAATATGTATGCAATATAATACAAATTGCACAAATATAGTGCAAATGTGATGAAAATATAAGTAGAGAAGAGTGTGGATTCAAAGTTGTATGAAGTGTGTTGATTCAATATTTTGAGCTAGAGTGGAATAGTATCTCTTGTATATTGTCGATGCATTATTAGTAGTTAAAATATTGGTGGTGAGCCACCCCTCTTTTCCATTTCTTTTATTATTTAGATAGTGAGTCTAGAAGGCATTGAGACATTATGTAATATGTTATGGCCGATTATAGCATATTTTGAGCTAATCATCATCATGGTTTTTCCCTTTTAGGGTTTTCCACATAAAAATATGGTGTTCATGTGTTATGTTCTTTGATGATTAATTTCAGAGTTTTTTCCTTATTGAAAAGTTAATATGATGTTTCAAATAGATTTTTAAACTTTTAAGTGGTTTCAAAGAATACTGGTTCACCACCCTCTCATTTATTTGGGTGTTCAAAAATTGGTATCAGAGCTTGGCTCATTGGAAGAAGCTTAAATACTTGAGGAAGATATTGGAGGTTTAGCACATGGCTACAAGGAGATCCTACTCCTCCAAAAGAAATTCCATTGGTTGGATTCACTAAAGAATATTGCATGGTTCATATGAATAGAGAACTCAGATTAGCCCTTGAAGATCTGGAAAGAACTAAAATTGAGAATATAGATTTGAAATAAAATATCAAGGAAGAAGATGAATGGATCATGAAATTGAGGGAGAAGATCAAGAAGTTCAAAGAAATATGTAAGGAGGTTCATAATTAATTGAAACAATCAAATGATACAATCACTAGTTTGAAAGTGCAAGTTGAAGAAGGAAAAAAGAGTTGAAGAATGCCTAAATGAAAAATTGGAAAGTAAATCTATAGAATGTTCAAGACTTGAAGAACAGGTTGTGACCTTGAGATAAAAGTTGGAGAAAGAAAAGAGTCAAGAAGATAAATTCAAGAAGAGCTCTAAAATACTTGATGGAATGATTGCAAATAAAAATAATTTTAAAGAAAAAGGAGGATTAGGGTTTGAAAAAAGAGAAAACTCAAAATCAGATCAAACACCAAGTACTAAAAATAAAAATGAACAAAAGAATATTGAGGACAAGAATAACAATAGAAAGGATGTCCAAAATCAAAGGAAATACTTCCAAAGACCACCTATCAGAAAACCAAATGGAAAAAGGTACTCATGTTTTAATGGTTACTGCTATTCTTGCAATAAGTTTGGATAAAGAGAAAAAGACTTTAGAAGTGAAATGAATTAGAATGTTCAATATTTTCCTGGTTAGTTATTTACATGTAATAGATTTGTTCAAAATGCTAGTGAATGTAGAAATCAGATAATGAATGGTTACAATAATGGTATGAGGTTTTAATGTTTAAATTGTCATTGCTATGCATGCATTAGATTTGGGCATAACGATAACATATTCAGATCTAGAATGAGTGGAAGTAAGATTTTTGAAAATGTCATCATATGTCACAAATGTAATAAACTTCGAGATATAGAAAAATGTTGTAGAAGAAAGAATGTGAAGGTTAATTTGGTAAAGAAGAATGATCTAGTTAAAAGGGTTGATACAACAAAGCTAAAAAAAGATCTGAACAAGATATGGAAAAAGAAAGAGGAGAATGAGGTTAAGAATGAGTCTTGTCAGCTCGTAGTGTAGATTTTTCCTCTAGAGATTAAATGAAGAGCTTTGGCTCAGGGGAAGTTTTAATAGAAACATTAAAGAAGCCCCTACCAAAGATATGGTGATGAATGATTCAACATGTTGGAACAAGGTTTAGGCTAACATGCTTGGCCTACTGATGAAAACACCGGTGGAAAATATTTTGTTATGAAGATTTTTAGTGAATTTGAAGGTGACTGTGTCATTATAGCTAGGGTTCATCAACTTTTTATCTGAAATCAAATCAATGCAATGAATTCAATTTAAGTCATTCAAAAGGGTTTCTAAGTGATCTCACATATGTTTTAGTCACTTATAATAATGTATTTGAGTAGAGAAGAGTAGAGAAGGAGAGAAGGGAATTGATTCATAATTTATGTGTGAAACCCTGACGGATAGAGATTCAAAAGGTGTTTACAAATTTGTACTTTTCCCTAAGTTTTAGATGTGTTTTAAGAGTATTGCACGATGTATTCTCCACCATTTGTCAAGGTTGTAGATCATCCTTGACCTAAACTTAAGAGGCACCCTCATAATTCAATGATGATGGATCTAAGTGGTGCATTTTCTAAGATTCTATAGGGTGTTTTGCATATAAATGATGGGTATGTGCAGGATCATGATGGGCCAAAAAGTGGCGATATGATGGGTATGTAGCTGATGACTTTGTTTTTACCCAAAATTGATGAAACAAAAAGGGTTTTTAAAGGAGATTCTCAGCTTTCCACCAACATAAATTATAGCTATTTTGGAATTAGACCAAATAATTATTATTCATTTTTCTATTTAGTGCGACTAAAGTCTGATTGATAGGCGATTGAAAAAATTCTATAGCTTTCAAATGGTATCACATTTTTTGAATCCAAAATATGCATCACATTCTATGCTTCACATACTATCACGATTAAAAAAAATTGAATTTTGCTTGAATTTTTTTACCAAGTTAAGTGTTAATTCGGACATCACGAGGAGTTTTTATATTTTTTAAAAGTTGTAATAAAAAATCATAATTAATTATTTACTTGGAAAAAATTTACAAAAAAATATGCATTACATCAGGACATGAGTCCCTCTACTTATATCTAAAATCTTATAAAAAAATATTATCATTTATTGTGGTTAGGGTGAATTGAACAAACACCTACCACTTCTTATTTTTTAGCTAAAATTTAGAAGTACTACTATATTGAAATTTAAATTTTTTCACCAAATAGATTTTTTATTTTTAAAATAAACCTAGTAGTTTAGAAACTACATTCAATTTTCTACATATTCTATTCTTACATATTTTTGAAATAATATAGATAACTTATTCAAATTTTCACATCAAGTTTCCTAACTCTAATTTTTCTAAAAATTTTACCACTTAAGGGCCTATTTTTTCCATGATGATTCTACACATACCCTAATGTTAGGATTTACATTCATGAAAAAGTAGAACAATATAACAAATCTAAGATAGGATATCTATGGTTTAATAATCTCAAAGGTTAGTGATGAATTTGAATTGAAACCCAAATTCTAGAGCTTGATAGAGAAGAAGCTGAACATTTAAAATAATTTCCCCATATTTTCCTACATTTATGAATGGTTCAAGTATACATTGAGTAGGATTCATGATAGGTTTATGTGATTAGATATACCATATATGATTAATAAGGATGTGATTAGGGTTGTAAAAGGGTTATATGTTCTAAAGGACGAGTTCCAACACTAAAATTAGTGAAAAATGAAATGGAGATGAATTTAATAGGTGAAAAATATGACAAGAGAGCTCTGACACTTAAGGACACTAAACAAATTATAGTTTTAATTATGTATCAATGATGATTGGGTATAAAATTTTCTTTATAAACAAATAAAATTTAGTGTCCACTACTACAATCAAGGCAACACATGAGATGGTGAAGAAAGGAATGCATTATGAACTATGTAAATTTCTAAGGCTACCATTATTATAAAACCTATAAAAGACCAAGGACTCTTAATACATTTGGGAATTGGATCATTTGTTTGCTATTTTACTTTCTAAATGAGGCCCCCAAAACTAGGAATATTTATGGTTGAAGGAAATACTAGTGGATATTCAAATCAAAGACCACCTAAGGAGATTATGTGATGGAGACTCCCAAAAGAAAGCATTATGGGGATTCTTCAAAAATTTCCAAGAGAATATGTAAGCCAAAGCAATGATTCTAAGGAGTGTGGTAGAGAAATACAAAAATGACATTATCTTCAAGGTGAGTAAGGATTGTTGCATAATGGAGGCTATTTAGCCTAGAATAGTATGGGTTCAAAAAATGGGATATGATGTTGCAAAAGAGGCAATGGTTGGTCTAGAAAATCACATGCTTAGCATTTCTAGAGACCCAAAGGAAGGAAGATATGACACTTATGAAGAAAAGTATTATGAAGTACACATGGAGCAGAGAGAAAAAGAGATCAAGAAGACTACATAGAATATGGTAGCACAGGTTGTGGAGGTTATGGGAATACCTAAGGATGTTTCAGAGAAATTCAAAAGCACATATAGTCCTCCTAGAGGTGCCCCTAACACAACAAGAGCAGGTAGAATAGTTACCCCCTCTTTGGTTGCCTCTAAGTCCTCTAGGAATAAACCTACGATTTGTGCTAAAAGAAAAGAGTATGTATGTGAAAGAAAAGAGTGCTCAAATTAAGCAAGAATGTGATCAACATAAGAGAAGAGTGAAGATAAGGAAGAAAGAGAAATTTTAATAAATTTTGATGATGAGGAAGAAGAGGAAGAAGAAAAACCACTAATCCGAAAGACAAAAATAGGTGTCTCTCAAGAATACACAAGTGCAAAGAAGGTTAAGGTTGATATTATACATACAAAAAGTGAAGTTGAGGTGGAGAAAGAAAAAGAAAGATACAAAATTTATGTAAGGGAGAAGAAATAAAAGTATAGTAAAAGTGAGAAGTCTCCAAAGGTGAAGAACAAGAAAGAAAAGATTCATCTGGTCCAAAAATATAGTTTGATGAAACTTGAAGCTTTGGTGAGCAACATATGAGAATATGAAAATATTGAGGAGACTATTGCATTGGACACTAATGTACAGATAATGTGGACAAGTCAACTATTGAGGAAGCTATTGTAAAGTACTTCAATTATTTTGATATTAGCTTAAAATACCTAGAGGATCATCTACTTGAAGAATTAAAAGAAGTATTATATGAAAGTAGGCAGGAAGCATTTGATGAATATTTTACAATGAGAACATTTATGATTGAATATATCAATGCTCCCCTCATAGATTAGGATAGAGATATATTATCTTAATTATACAACAAAAAATTCAAGACAACACAAAGGTTCACTACCCTAATGACCAAGGATAAGGATGATATGGATTGTCTTTAAGGAACGAGATAGTTGAATAGGTTTCCAATCTGGAAAAAAAATTAGGAATGTATGGTATGGATAGTGGAGAAAAAATGCATGGTGATGTATCTATCCCTGAAGTGAATGTACCACAAGATGCTCAACATGAGCATGCAGTTGAGGAAGAAAATTCATTAAAGAATGTAAACATTGATAATACCAAATAAACTAAGATTATAAAAATAAAAATAAATGATCACAATTTTTATAATTCTAAGACAATTTAACTCAATCATTGAGAACAACCCAAAAAAATACAATTTAAAAACACAATTTAAGTTAATTAGTGAGAACAATGGAAAAAAAATACAATTTACAAACACAGAAGATGCTAAAAGAAAACAAGCACCATAAAATCATATTTTATATTATATTTGTTGCACATATTAATCACTCAATTCTTAGTACATTATTGATGTACTTGAATGCTCATTTACGATGGGTAAGATGACAGATTTTTGAGGCAAGTGCAAAGAGAAAGAAATACATTAGATCTCCCTGCTTGGATTTATTTAAATTAAATGCCACCAGGTCATTTACTTATTATAATGATTAATATTTGAGTTAAATTCCAATGTCATAGAGAGCTCTATCTTTCCAATTAGAGGGTATAAGATTTAGAGCATAAATCCATTGTCCCCTTGATAGTTGAAATCAAAGAGCTAGATTGCCCTTGGTAGGTGACATTACTATGTTCCATAGAGCTCTGTAACTTCACATTTCTTCCAAATTAGAAGTTTTCTCCTCCCATTACACTCTCAATTGTCAAGCTAAATAATAATATAGAGATGAATTTGCATTATAATTTATGATTTTGTTTTGTATACCTGAGAAATGTCAACAACATCTCTTTCACCTCCTTGGTACAACACTAAAGATAGATAATAGAGCTTATTACGGCTCTTGTTAATCATGAACTAGATGTTGTGGTCTGGATAGTTGCAAGCAACTTTGACATATTGCAATCAAAGTCAACATCAGATTGTAATAGTTATAGTTGAGAATATAACAAACAGTGTAGTGTTAAAAGCTCTAGCCTTACCGTTTCTATTGAATTTCAACAACACCCAAAGCATTAAGTTTCTCATCTTTCCCCTGCCTAGCCACAGTTTTGAAAGCATGAGGACTCATTATGAAATAAGTTTGATCACCTTCTCCATGATCTATTACCACTAGTGTTACTCCAATGTTAGTGTAGAGGCACTTATTTTTGCATCTCACCTATTTAACAAGAAACATCACTCAACACTCCAATATGTTGTATTTTAATGGGATGCTTAAATCACAATATACTAATAATATGGTTTAAGTGGATTAGTCACTTGATAGCAAGCACCACATCTAGCCCTATTTCTATATAAAAACTAACTTGCTGTAGCAACATCTCCACCCATGATGTCTCTCCCATAGTCACCATATCCATATGCAACACCTACATATTCATATTAAGCTTTCTTATATCTCATTCATCTAATAAGACAATTAAAACTAAATGATAAAGCTAACATATATTTGTTAGAATGTATTACTGGAAGTTCCTAAGCCATCTAGAGTTCCATAATAAGTTGCCCATGAATATGTGAATTGGGAAGTGGAGTGACCAATGTTGAACAACATTTCCAGCACTATTAGCAGGGAAAATAATATGTCTGAGTGAAAATAAGCTATTTTTTCACAAAGGGATAAGAAAATCAATTCAATTGTAATGAAACCTGAGTGCTATTACTGGAATACTAGAGAGTAGAATGAAATTCATTGAGGTTTCTATATTGTATTTATAGACAAATGAATGAGCTCGAGCCTCCAGTTTTAATTAAAAAACTACAACTTTTTTTATGTGTTTCAGAGATAAGCTATAATCCCCACCTAACAAATTTTAATTTGACCATTTCTATATATGTGGAAGAGGTTGACCCAGATTACATATTCCACATTCCATATATAGTTTGTAAAAATATAGTCTAGTTATTCCTCCTCCTTTGTTTTGTTGAACAATGCTTGCTTCAATTACCTTCTAGGTGGATATGATTCACCTAATCATGACATAAGGTACAACATCATCTTTAAGCAAGATAAACCTTGAAAAAATAAAAAGAAAGACATGATATTCAATTTATTTGTCATCACTTCCTTTGTATCAGTGGAGGGTAGGGGAGAGGGACCCAAAGTAGGGCGTGTCAACTTTACAGGTCCACATGGTAGTCCACATGGACATATAAAAATTAAACAATAGCCCACCATGTCACCCTGTCACTTGTGCATCGACCCATATTATTTTTTTTTAAATCGATCATCCTGCCACCTATCAAGCACATTTTATGCTGTCCAAAATAGGCCTATTTTTTCCTTCACCCAAAAGTGGAGCCCATCGGCCTCCTTAATCGGCAAGAACATCTACATACACTAGATTGGATGAACATGTGTACAAGATAGTCTCGCCACCTTGAACCAACAATTTAGAGCATTAAACACTCACCGCTACCTTCATTTCCTCCACTGATGAACTTACCTTACACATCGCTTCACATTTACTTTGTATGGTAGTCTCATTATTTGGAGATCAAGGTTCATTCAATGCTTCACATTCTCGCATATCTCGCTAAGTCTCATTCCTTTTGTTTGCAAACATTATTGACTATTCTTCTCCTTTCACACCAAAACTTGTTCGGCTCTCCATGCTTCATTGTTGGGCTCTTTACGCTTCTTCATTCGGCTCTACACTCTTGGTAGCTCCCTTTTTCATTTGGGTCAGTTTTAATACCTCACTCAGCCTCTAACAGTGTCAATGATTATGACAATATTCTACCATGCACTTAGTTTTTTTTTAATTATTTATTATTATTTTTCTTTCAATCTGATGCATAGAGTGAAATGTGGGGATGGTTTCAATGGTATACTTGGCCATGCACTCCTACTATTCTATTCTTCATTGCATGAAATTTACTCTACATTGTTCTTTTAGTGTTTTCTTCCTTATATGAAATATGAAATGGGTTTTACTAGTTTAAAATGGTTTTTCATTACTATTAGACTTGTTCCACATAATATGAAAATGGTTTGACTAGTTTTCAGACATGCACTTTTTTTTCATGTGTTCGTCATTGCTTGAACACTAAATCTACAATTTTCTTTTCACATTTGTTTCTTATTCCAAAATAAGGAAAT
>VDFB02105785.1:462503204-462546575 GCA_007258455.2 Sequoia sempervirens
TAATCTCAACCATTTCCAAAATAAATTAGTAGTTTAGAAAGTAGGCTCGGAGCACTTCTATCCTTGTTTTTGGTTCCATCTCAAAATTTTGAGTGTAGCTATCCTCAATTTAATGTTCAAGGTCAGTATTTCCTAATTTCAGAAAAAAGTAGCCACTTAAGCCCCCTTTGTGGGAACCATCTTGGTGAACTTACCCTTCGTTAAGATAGGATTGATATATAATTAACTATAATATGAGTGTAGGACTAAAACATAATTGAAGGATTACCATGTAGGTATTATATTGTCCTCAAGGTACACTAACTTCATCGAAGTGCATTGGTGTTGAAAAATATGTTGGTATCAAAAAGTGCATTATAGTCTAGAACCTTTCTATAGTGCACACTTTCTACACTATTTTGGTAAATTTTAATCAAGGATATATATGCTTAGGGATTAGATTTGGAATCTTATTTTGGGTAGTCCTTTAGACATTTTCATAGATATTGATCTCCTCAGCCCACATTTTGGAATTTTTGTTATGCATCAATTGTCATTTTTCTACCTCTTCGACCTATTTCTAGTGTTGGATGTTATAGTATGCTTCATACTATCATATTTATCATTTTTTATCCAATTTTCAATGTGGGCAGTTGTTCGTTTACTAATATACCTAACTCATAGTTATTATGGTTGGTTTGTGCTATGGTGTGTAAATTACACTTGTTGAGAGTTTTATTTAACTAGACCTGATATTTGCTAATTGAGTAAGCTCTTGAGTAGGAATTCATATTTAATGGGTGATTTTCCCACATCTCTATGGTTTTTTATGATGGCATGCTTGAATGTATAATGAAGCAAGTAATGCTATCATTATATTTCTTGCATCAATGGAAAAAGATAGTATATATTTTATCTTTCTCATATAGGAAAATTTACACTAGATTGTCATTTCTTAATGGTGACTTAATCATAAAAGTGGTTTTTTCTTACTTGTGTTGAAATTGTTGATGCATTGGTATTAGGTGTCTTATGTGTTGTTGTGGTTTTCCATGCCAACTTTTATATGAGATTTTATAATGAGATAAAGTAAAATTATTGGTTCTTAGTCATTACATGAATATGAAAAATTCCACTTAAGTTATACTCAATTACCAAAAAAAATCAATAGGAAATTAGAATAAAAGAGCACAAGGAAAAGAAATGGGATTTACATTAGACCTTTAAACAATATGACCATAAAATAAGCCTAAATGTCAATAAAGAAACAATAAGTTTGTTTAAAATAAATTATATCCAGCTCAAATAAATAACTGATCCTTTGAGTGAATACGCCATCTCAAATTTAACAACTTTGTTATAGAATTTCATATATTAGCATTCTAGCATATGAGTAGTATTAAACTCATCACATATAAAAAAATATTGAAAGGGATTTTTGCTATATTTTTCATGAGAGTAATTCTATAAACAAAAACAACAAGCTTCAATTTGTCATCCTATCTTCTTTTGTTTTCCCCTAAATTCCTTATGTTGATGTTCACTAGGTTTTGGTTACTACACTTAACATGTTGATTACCCTAAAGATGATAGAGAGAAGACTAAATGATGTTAGAATTATTCCTCTTACACAATTGATTATGTTTTTGTGTCTAAAACACATACAAGTATCAACAATAATTCTTTGTGATATCCGTAATAAGTGGAAAAATACATCTCAATTTTAGTAGCAAACATCTTCATGGGAATGACTTCAATTTGTTTTTAAAATAGATAATGACCACATATTTAACAAAATCAAAACAATTACATTACAATTTTGACAATTTTTTTGTGATTTCCTTTAAATGACTTTTATGTATTTTAGTAAAATATATATCTATTAATGTAACTTTATTTTATCTATATTTTCTGAAACAATCTGTTATTATATATCAATTTTAAAATTTGAATTTTTATATTAAATGTAAAACATTCAAATGAATAATTCATAAATAAAATAAATTAGATATATTTTTAAAATGTCATAATTTTATTATAAATCCTAGGACAACTAGGAAATTTCTTCAAATATATAAATACAATAACAATCATTACAAATAAATTGAAATATAAATGCATTACTCAAACTAGATTGTGTAAACCAGGGAGCACATGGTACGATCCACGAAACCAAGGACGCGATGACATGAATAAATTGAATATCATGTGTTTCTTTTTAATTTTTCAAGGTTTATCTTGCCTAGAGACGATGATATACCTTATGTCATGATTAGGTGAATCATATTGAGCTGGAAGTATAAAGAAAAAGCCAGGTAAGTGATGGAAGCATTGTTGACGCATTACAAAGGAGAAGAAGGAATAGCCAAACTACATTTTTGCAAACTGTATATGGAATTTGGAATATTTAATTTGTGTCAGCCTCTTCCACGTATACAGAGATGGTCAAAACACAAAAAAAGATGCAGTTTTTATTAAAACTAGAGGCTCGAGCTCACTCATTTGTCTATAAATACAATATCGAAACCTCAATGGATTTCATTCCACTCTCTGGTAGTCCAGTAATACTACTCAGGTTTTGTTACAGTTGAATTTAGTTTCTTATCCCTCTGTGTACTAATGGCTTATCCTCGCTCTGTCATATTATTTGCGCTGCTAATAGTGCTGGAAATGCTGGTCAGCACTGGTTACTCCACTTCCCAATTCACAGATTCACGGGCAGCTTATTACGGAACTCCAGATGGCTTAGGAACTTCCAGTAATACATTCTAACATTATATGTCGCTTTATGATTTAGTTTTAACTCTCTTAATATATGAATAAGATATAAGAAAGCTTAATATGAATATGTAGGTGGCGCCTGTGGATATGGTGACTATGGGAGAGACATCATGGGTGGAGATGTTGCTGCAGCAAGTCAGTTTTTATATAGAAATGGGGCTGGATGTGGCGCTTGCTATCAGGTGACTAATGCACTTAAACCATATTATTAGTATATTTTGAATTAAGCTACAATACATTGGAGTGCTGAGTGATGTTGATTGTTAAATAGGTGAGATGCAAAAATAAGTACCTCTGCACAGACAGTGGAGTAACACTAGTGGTCACAGATCATGGAGAAGGCGATCGAACTGATTTCATTATGAGTCCTCATGCTTAACAAGAGCAGTAATAACCCCTATTATCTATCTTTGGTGTTGTTGTACCAAGGGGGTGAAAGAGATGTAGTGGCTGTTGACATTTCTCAGGTATACAGAACAAAATCATAAATTACATTGCAAATTTATCTCTATATTATTATTTAGCTTGACAACTGAGGGTGTAATGGCAGGAGAAAACTTCTGATTGGAAAGCAATGCGGAGAAGTTATGGAGGTGTGTGGGACATAGTAATGTCACCTACCCAGGGCAATCTGGCTCTTCGATTTCAACTGTCAGGGGGACAATGGATTTATGCTCCAAATCTCATACCCTCTAATTGGAAAGCTGGAGCTCTCTATGATGCCGGCGTTCAGCTAAAATACTGATCATTAAAATTAGTAAATAACTTGGTGGCATTTAATTTAAATAAATCCAAGCAGGGAGATCAAATGTATTTCTTTCTCCTTGGACTTGCCTCCAAAATTTGTGTCTTACCTGTCCTAAATAATATTCAAGTACAGCAATAATGTATTAAGTACTGAGTGGTTAATGTGTGCAATAAATATAATATAAAAATATGATTGCACGGTACCTCTTTTCTTTTGGCATCATTTGTCTTTTTAAATTGTTTTTTTCTTTTATTTGGTTCTCATTAATTGATTTAAATTATGTCCATGAATGTTTCAGTTTATACAATTAATTATAATAATGTGATCATTTATTTTTTATTTTTAGAATCTTATTACTTGGATTGGAAAAAAATGAAATTAAGTATTTTATGTGGTGGATGGAACAACCTTTCCACTAAAAAAAAGATATGGAAATCAAGTTATGTGTTTGTAGAAATGAGAATCTAATCATTCTTAACTCTTTCTTGGAAAAATACTATACAATATTTTTGTTCTAGGACCTCAAATACTCTATAGAGCTCTTGATAGTGTATAGAACATATTGGTATCTCCTATTTAAAATAGACATCATCTCTTATTAGAAGTATCTAACTAAAATAGTCAAATATTTTATATAAGGTCCTTACGACATCATTATAAAATAAAAGTAGACCTAATAAAATGATAAATTTGACAAAATTATTGTACTTTATTTAACAAATGATAATTACCTTATATAATTTCAAATAAGTGCAACAAATTATTACAAATATAGAAGTAAATATGATAGTATTAATTTAAAATGTGTTTTGACAATCTTAACATATACTAACATTTATTAAAATAATTGAATGATTTCTTCATTGGAAAAATTAATAGCGTTATTAACAATGATTACTTCTTTCTCAATATGAGTTACTATAATTATAATTATTTCTAGAACCCTTTCTCCACAATCCTAGGCATCACTTCCTTTCTCTTCACAATGAAGGCATTGCTTTGTCCTTTTTACAGGACTAGAACTTGATCCACTAGGATTTTTTCTCTTGGAATATAGTACAAGAAAATTCTTAATTGGATTTTTCCAACTATTCTTTAAACATCTTTCTTCTTCAAGGTTTCATAGGCATGCTTCCAAGACTTTGTGTTGGTATATGTTCCCCAACATAGATACCATGTTACCAAACATTAGTGTCATACTTTTGAGTAATACAACTTAAATTGGATTATATCTATGTATAGGTGCTCAAGTACTTATAAGTTGATTCACAAAAGACTTTTGTTTTTAAAACACGACCTATAATTCTCTCAAATTATAATAATTTTAAATCAAATATTTTTTATTTGACTAGAACTTTAAGATTATGTGTTGTTATTGAAAACAATTTATGAGAGCCTCCCATTACTCTTTTATGTCTTAGGCAAGTTCAATATTCCACAAATATTTTTTAGTTAGGTGACTTCATATCTTGATCTACTATAAGTAGAAATTTAATCCTAATTAGTTTTTAGAACTTGAGCTAATGACACTCTAAAAAATAAAGAAATTTAGAGTTCAAGAGAAATAAATAATTATTATAGCTATAATTTTTTTACTAGAGAATGTAGCTATATCCTCAAACTATTGTGTGAAATAATTTATTAATTTTTCATGTTAACTGAAAAACACTATGGTTATGCTCCTATAAAAAGGTAGCTAATAGAATCTTGTGACATCTAACCTATCTCCAATAGATGGTCAAAGTTGCGAAAGCCCTTATAAGATGACAAAAATTAATTTGAAATAAAAAAAAGAATTTATATTCAAACAAATATATTTATTAGATATATATTTAATATTTTATTCAACAAAAGAGTATTATATTATATATTTTCAAATAATCACAATGAGCTACATATCTAGAACACCTCTAGTTCTCCTACTATTAGTGGTATAGATAAATATTGTAGTAATTCAAATAATTTCTAATTTAATGATTTATTTATTCTAATATTTAAAGAATTATGGATTAGGGACAAAAATACTACAATGAATAATCATGGCAATACATCTCAATAAATGTATACAAAATTAATATGTATTTCTCTCATCATGTTTTTGAAAAGGAAAAAAGCAGGTTTTACAGGGACCTGAAACCACGAAGTTCAAACAGACAAAGATAAGCATAAAAAGTACTAACAACCGAACAGCTGTCCCAAAAAGGAAACGACAGCAACAAAAGACAGCTGGGTCCAAAAAAAAGGACCACCCATAAAAACCAGAGAACCAAACACCATGTTATTCCAAATTATTCAGTAATTCCTCAGCTTCTTTTTCAACATCCTGCATATCCTGTAACCCCTTCCTAAGGATTTGAACCATGTGTGAAGAAGTCGGTGTTTTCCTCTTTATGTTTGCTCTGGTACGAGTCAAAATACCTTCACCGACCGATTTGCTGGCGCCTCTATTCGCATCCAGATCCACCACTAGCGAACCCTTTTGACTTTTTTCAAGCTTTTCCACCATCGCATTTATGATGATAGTATTATGCCTTGCAATTTTGTGGTTGTTTGCAATAGTGGCCCTTATGTTTTGTCCAATCTTGGACATATTACATTCAATACTTGTCAATCTATCCTCCTGTAGTTGTTGTCTTTTCCTCGGTAAAGGAATTTCTTGTTCATCATTAACTATTATGTCCCAACTGATCTTCTGCTCCATATCCATAACCTTATTATTAAGAACAGTAATACGGCCTTTCAAATCACAAACTTCTTTCTGGGTCCATTTGAGAATGGTAAAAAGACCCTCTGTACTTTTTTCCACAACACTAACCATTTCCTTAGGCTTGAACATTTTCAGGGCAGAATTAATTTCATCCTGAATAGGGGGTTCAAAATGGTCATTCCCAACTTGACCAGAAGCAGGGGCACTAGGGGCCGAATCCTTACTAACCAAGGGCTTCTCAGAGATGATCTCCATAGAATTTTCAGAATACGAAACAAGTTTCATAACAGGGTTACCTTTAAAAATAGGGGACAAACCCGGAGTGGGGCACCCAGGAGATGATTGGGGGTTAAGACAATGCAAAGGAGCCAAATCTGGACTAGGGTCCTCAGGCAGCGGATGTCGTTTAGGATAAGACAGCGGGGCAGGAACCTTAAGATTTTTTCGACCAGGCAAAGACAGGGGAGCAACGGTATCAAGGCCAACAAGAGCACAAGCAGGGGGGCCCGGGGCTCAGTTTCCTTACTACTTTCAGTTTCCTCATCATCAAACTCTTCAATATCTATAGTTTTAGGCAGTGCAGGAAGATTTTGAAAATGCTAAAAAATGAGTCTAATAAGACTAGGGTGGCTAATAGCATTCCTCCTAGAGTTTCTTTCCATATCATCGAGACAATTCTTCAAAGAGGAAAATAAATAGAAAGGCAGAGATATACGAACCTTATGACGAAAATGATTCAAAATGGCAAAGTGGTAACCATAGGCTCTGGTAAAGCGTCCATCAACCGTAATATATTCCATGATGACTCTTAAAAATTTCCTACAAATAGATTTTATGGACTCCACATCAAAGTAACTGTTAGCAACCTTCACCATCTTCACTTTCTCCTTATCTTTTTTGGGAAACTTGATTACCGCTTCGTCAGAGAAACGTCGATCATGGTAGAATTTAACACCCTCAGTTGAGAGACCTGTTATTTCACCAATTAAGTCCTCACTCAGCTTAACATTCTTTCCAAACAACACGATCTCTCCATTTTTCCAATTTTTGACAAAATAGTCCAGCATCTCTTCATCCGTACCATGGAGCTTTTCCATATAAGGGACTAAACCTCCCTTTTCAATTCTTTCCCATTCTTTAGTATTCTTTCTATGCACTTGGAAATTGCTCAGCTCCACGCGTTTCCTTTCTCCACCCATAGTTAGCCGACTGTAATACTACTCAGAACAGTTGCTTTGGGTCCCGTTTAGGCAATTTCTGTCGAACACCCAGAAAGCGTGCCACAGACTCTTCTTGAAAAAGAAAGTGACGTCGGTCCCATCAAATCTAATGAAATTGATGTACCGGATCTTTATCCATATCATCATGACTAAGATTTCCTTCTCTCCCATGCACTGAATCATAATAAATTAGCGCTTTCACTTCATTATGAAGGTTGTTATTCTTCCTCCACGTGTTCTCCCCACCTTTCTTAACCCCTTCGTTGGCGAAGAAATCTGCCACCATATTGGCTTCTCTATAGGCGTGTGAAACTTTTACTTTTTCAAATTTCCTTAATAAAGCTTGCGTGTCTTCGATCCACTTTTTGATGGTCCACGAGGGGGGGTAAGTCCAAGAATACAATTTATTATATTCAAAGAATCGCCCTCCAACCACAGATTTTTTGTGTGATCTTGACGGCTAGGCTGACAGCATGAAAAGCCCCAACAGCTTCTGCCACATAGTTAGTTTGAATTCCAATGTCCACAGCAAAAGCCACGATAAAGCCCCGGTGTTGTCCCTTAAAACACCCCCATTGCCAGCTTTTCCTGGGTTACCTTTGGCCGCACCATCAAAGTTGGCTTTAATCCAACCCAAAGGCGGCATAGACCAGATAGCATTATCTCTCCCACTAGCTCCAGATTTAAGAATTTTTGTCCCATTTAAATTTGAATTCCACTTTTCAGTTGTAGCAACATCAAAGGGAGACCAAATAGCTTTCTCAAACATTTTTCCAGGAATTAAAGATAAAATTTCCTTTATTGCTCTTACAATTTTAGCATACACGTCCCCTTCCTTCATCTCTTTATCCCTGAAAACTCTATTGTTCCTTTCTTTCCAAATATTCCAAGAAACAAATGGAAAAATAAAAGACCATAGCTTTCTCACAAACGGATTTTTTGAAGGAGCTTTCCATTGGATGAAGAAATCTTCAACAGACGCAGGGAAGACCCACACCACCTCAAGAAGCCCCAATAAATTATCCCAAATATTCAACACATAAGGACAATGGAGAAAAAGATGATTAACTGTCTCAGCTTCATTCCTGCACATATAACACCTGTTTGGTAATTGAATTCCTCTTTTTCCAAGATTGTCCAAAGTGAGGATCTTATTCTGTAGCATTATCTAGTAGAAAATGTTGATTTTCGGGGTCAAATGATGAATCCAAGCCTTAGCCCAGAAAGGAGGAAGCTCCCTCAGACTGTCTAACAAAGAAGTGGCAGAGGCAACTGAAAAAATACTAGACGGGTTTTCTAACCAAACAGCAAGATCCCCCACCTGGTGTTGAATTGGTCTAAGGGCTCTGAAAGTCGACTGAATAGGACCCAGATCCGGACTTATGGTCATCAAATCAACCCAACCTCCATTCCTCCAGTAATCTTTTACCAAGACTCCAAATTCCTTTTTGCAATCATTCATCCATTTACTATAATTCTCTATGCTAATTAAAGGATCTTTAAATAGCCATCTGTCTTCCCAGAATCTGACTAAATTTCCATTTCCAATCAACCATCCAGTTCCCATTTCTAAAAGCTTTCTTCCCTTACCCATATCATTCTAGCACACAGACCCACAAGGTAAAGAAGAAGAGTTTAAAATTTTATTTAAAGACTCATAGTTATTGAAATATTTTGCTTTTAAGGTATCACGCCAATCTCCATTTAATGTAAGAGTTCTCCAAAGCTGTTTAGCAAGAAGGGAAACATTTAAAACTTTAATTTTCCTTAAACCCAAACCCCCCTTTGATTTGGGTCTACAGACCAAATCCCAACCAACAAGTGGCATTCTCCTTTTGTCCTCAACTCCAGACCATAGAAACCTTCTCTGAATTTTTTCAATGGCCTCAGCGAATTTGGCAGGAATTTTAAATATACTGAGAGCATAGGTAGGAAGATTTTGCAAAGAAGCCTTTAGGAGCTGGACTTTTCCAGCTTGACTTAGAATAGCTCCTTTCCATCCTGATAACTTCTTATTGAATTTTTCAACCAGAGAAATCCAGAATGATTTTGGAGGTTTAGAGCAAAGAGGTAAACCAAGATAAGTTAAAGGAAGAGACTCAACACGGCATCCAAGAATTCGGGTCAATTTAACTTGTCTATGCTCCGGAGTGTTGATGAAAAAGATTGAACTCTTAGCCCTGTTGACAACTTGCCTAGAAGCAGATTCATATAGATTCAAGATTTTTTTAAAAGTCTTAGCTTCAGTCACCGTAGATCTTCCCATAAGAATAGTATCATCAACAAATTGCTGGTGAGAGCAAATAAGAGGAGAAGAAGAAGGTCTTAAGCCAATAAGGGATCTTTGATCAATAAGCTTTTTAATATTCCTACCTAAACTCTCAGCCAAAATGGTAAAAATAATAGGAGAAATAGGGTCTCCCTGTCTGAGGCCTCTGGATGTCTGAAAAAACCTTGATGGTGATCCATTCACAATGACAGCAGAAGTTACTGTCGAAACAAGCTGGTTCACCAACTGAATGACTTTGTTATTGAAACCAAACTTATCCATAATTTTAAACAGGAAGGCCCAATCAACCCAATCATAGGCTTTAGAAATGTCAAGTTTAAGAATAAACCGTTCATTTTTTGACATTATTAACGAATGTAAGTTCTCATGAATAGTAACAACAGAGTCCATAATATACCTACCTGGCACAAAACCGTTCTATTGTGGGGCAATAATCTGGGGCAGCACAGAAAGCATTCTTGAGGTTAACACCTTTGAAATAATTTTGTAAATAGAATTACACATGCTGATTGGCCGAAAAGCTTGAAACTCTGAAGCTCCGGGTTTTTTAGGAATAAGGACCACAAAAGTAGCATTCAGTTCTTTCAACAGATGTCTTGATCCAAAGAATTCCTTGACAGCGTTCACCACATCCATTTCAACAATTTCCCAAAACACTTGGAAGAAGAATAATGGAAAACCATCAGGTCCGGGAGCTTTGTTGCCATCAAAGGAAAAGACAGCCTTCTTTATTTCAGTTTTGGAGGGGATAGCAGTGATTAAGGAATTTTCATTATGACCAATCACTTGAGGTATTGCTTCAATCAAAGAATCTTGAGCTTCAGTAACAATCTCTCCATTACTCGAAAGAAGGTTTCTAAAGAAAAGGGCAGCTTGTTCTCTAATATCATCTTCCTCCTTAAAACTGGTCCCATTAGAGACAATAAGATTGATTCTATTAGCAGCCCTGTGTTTAGAAGCAGTCAGATGAAAAAATCTAGAATTCCTGTCACCCTCAGTCAACCAAGACACCCTATATCTTTGCCGCCAAAACACTTCCTCTTTAGCAATGATGTCGTGCATTTGAATAAGGAGTTCATTTTCCTTTTCTCTGAAATTGTCAATGTATCCCCATTTCTGGATTTTGACTTGAATCTCCTGAATTTTACCCTGGATTTCTGTTTTTGAACCAAATAGATTACCAAAAGCATCCTTTTTCCATCTTCGCACATTAGTTTTCACTTCCTTTAGTTTTTTAGCAACCCTAAACATAGCGGTGCCAGAGATATCAACATTCCACCATCTACGTATTTCCTCAAAAATTTGAGGATGAGAAAGCCAAAAAAATTTGAATCTGAAAGGTAAGTTCTTTTTCACCTTAGAAGGATCCGAAATAAGACAGATGGGAAAGTGGTCAGATCCAACCCTTAACAAGGCTCTCAAAGCACAACAAAAGTTTATAAACCATTGACCCGAGACCAGAGCCCTATCAAGCCTCACTTGGATCAAGTCAGACCCTAACCTCCTATTAGACCAGGTGTAAGAAGCTCCTTGTAAATCTAAGTCAATCAAAGCATTGTTGTTTATGAAATCGGAAAGGCCAGATTTACTTTCCCCATTGATTTGAGATCCCCCAAATTTCTCATCGTTCAGTAGGGGGGTGTTGAAATCACCCATAACCAACCAGTTTTCATTAGCAAAACACCTTCGAAAACTTGATAACCCAAGCCAAAAAGAGTTTCTAGCCTACATACAATTCGGAGCATAAACATTAGATTGGATCCAGCAGAAGTTGTCTCTAATCTGAGTAAATCTAGTGGCCACCACATTACCATTCTCCATTAAGGGCTCACCTTTAATAATTAACTTGTTCCAAAAAGTAGCTATACCCCCCGAAGCACCCACAGAACTATTACCATGAGCCCCACAGTGCGGAAATTTTTTAAGATTTTCTACTTTATCTTTAGGCATTTTAGATTCTTGAATAAGGAGAATATTGGGATTGTGGTCCCTAACAAAATTTGCAAAACATCCTTTTTATGATGACTATTCGGCCCTCTTATATTCCAAGACATTATTTTCATTTCTTACCTGGGGATTGAAGAATCTCTGGAATAGTCATTTGGATGCCATCCACAATATCCTGTAGGCTACCTTGCTCCCTTTGCCATTTTTTAGATTTTCTTCCTAAGCAGGGCTTGGACGTCCCACAATCGGCCCTGGCTCTAGTCCTTGTTACCACACCACTTGAAGTTTCCTTCATTCTCTTTTTTTCCTCCATTTTTTTCCTTTTTGGATTTTGAATGTGATATCACCTCCTCCCACTCGGTTTCATCTTGGCTTTCCATTTCTCTGCCTAGTTCCCCATCCTTCTCAGAAAACAACCTCTAGTCCCAAGGGAGGGTATCCATTAAACCATTCTTGGTTTCTGAAGTATTATGCTTTAGGGTTCTCAAGTTCATGCTTTGACTATCAACAGTATCCTTCACTACTTCCATATTGGCATTCTCCTGATCCTGACCCCCGTTGGAACAAGGGTTAATACAAGGAGAAACAAAAGGGGTAGGAATTTCTATTTCCAAGGATAAACGCTTAATGGGTATATCCTCCAACCCAGGGATATTCATACTTCCAGTCTACAATAAAGATAAAGACGGAATAAAACCCGAAACATCATTTCTGGATACATCATTCTTCAAAGAATCTCGCACTTCCTTCTCAGAGGAAAAACCTTCCCCTCTTACCTCAAAAGGTGATGCCATATCTTTCGGATCCTTAGGAGCCTGAGAACAAGTGCCATCAGACTCAGGACAAGCTTCCTTGTTCAGGCCATTATGGATCTCCTTCGAATCTTGAGGAAAGGAATTTCCCTCGGGGTTCTCCTTCACATTTGGAGCAGGCACATTCTTCACCTCCTCTAGCTTTTTTATCCAAACATTCTTGGTACTGGCCGCTTTCTCTTTTTCATTTTTATTATTTAGTGGACATTTCTTTGCCCAATGCCCATATTTTTGACATTTGAAACAAATAAAGGGTGTTGTTTCAAATTCAATTGCTTGCTTCCAAACTCCTAGCTTAGATTGGATGTCAATCGAAGATGGAAGATCGGCATTTTGCGAAACCCCGACACATATTCTAGCAAAGACCAAACGCTTTCTAGCTGCTGTCATTGAGTCAATGGACATAAGTTCACCAAAAGAACTAGCAATCCTGTTGAAGATATCAATGTTCCAGTACTCCAAAGGAAGACCAGGCAACCTAGCCCAGACTGGCACCATTTCAAAGATTGAATTAGATAGATCAACCCTAGAAGACCATTTCTTCAGGGCCAGGGAGGACTTTCCGATTATCTAAGGACCACCGCTTCGAACAGCCCTAGAATCCTCATTATAGGTAAATTGAAAAGCAAAGAAACCCCTTGGGAGCGTCGCAACCGAAACCAAACCACTAGTTTTCCATTTTTTTTAACAAACTCCCTTACCACTTCAATATTGGGCCTAGGACCCAAAAATTTTCCAACCAAAACATTCTCCATCCTAGCAATATTATGGTCAATGATTTCGTCTGGCACAGAAATAGAAAACTTTCCAGACCCCGGATCAGAGAGGATACGCACGGGGGGAAAAGAGGAAATATGATTTGGCTTACATCCAAACAGTGAAGACCATGACTTACTTTTTTCATCCCCCCCAACCGCAAAATCCACGCCAGCTTTGGGAACAGAAGACCCAACCTTTCCACCTGGATCCACCTGGACTTTATCGTTGATGTCCTTTTCATCAGGATCTGTTTTACCTTTATCAGAATCCGAAGAAGAGATCTCAATCGCCTGAGATTCCCTCGAACCCCTGCCATCTACTTTGTTCAAAGATTCAAAACCTATTTTTTCCCGCTCGCTCGTTCCAGTTCCCGCTCCCGTCATCGCAAATTTCTTATTTCTCTCATCATGTTGTTTTCAAATCAATTTTATGAAAAAATATTAATCACATACATTAATTTATAAAATTGAGCCTTCAAAATACATGTTTAAAAGTGTTTCTGTTGGAACACCTCAAAATTTTTCTTGGTCCATTTTAAAATCTTACAATATTTTAAGAGCTCTGATAGACTTTAATGGAGATAATCTACTACTAAAATTTGGTCAAGATGACACTAAGATTAAAATGGTGTCATATTAGAACTAGTTTCTGCACCATAGAAAAATGGACCCTTGTCACTTTCATGGTCTTTTAGACTTTGCTTCATGATGTTTGGTCTATTTTTCTCTGATTTTAAGTCATAACATGGCTTGAACATGCATATTTATGTACTAAAATGTAAAAAGTGTGAAGGTGTTGTGAAGTGTTGTAAGACATTTCTACACTCTTGTAGACTCTATTCATTATAATCCACCTAAAAATCACCTTTTCATCACTAATCAAGTCCTATTTTGAAGTGTTGTAAAGTCTTGTAATAAGATTTCACGCTTTACTAGGCACAATTTCACTATTTACACCTTTCTTATGCTTTATTTGAACCCTTTATGCCCTTATATGCCTTAATTAAGTGCACTTTTTAATGTAAGCCCGAAAAACAACATTAAATACATGATAATTCCTAACACCCATTTTTCAGGTCCTAGGTGAGACCCATTTGCCATGGGTGACAAATGAGTCCCCCTTGGCTCCAAATTCAAAATTTTTAAAATTTCCTTTCAATTTTTTATTCAAAATCACTTGATGTCAGCCTGTGATGAGGTATTAACAGGTTACTAAGGCACAAGATTGTGTAAATAAGTGTTTTTACATCCATTTCTACCCCCATTCATTCAAGCATTCAGTCTCATATCACATTAAAGCATTCAAGCATCTTATAACATCAAAGAAAGTATTATTGTAGCATTTTGGAGCATCCATTGATATAACTTCAGATTTTCATCAACAAGGGTTTGGTAGGTTGATAGCATCTAGATGTTATTTTTTTATCATTCTCTTGCATTTCATTATTCTATTAAGGGTTTGATTACCAAAGTAGGGTTTGACAAAGGCATACGCCTATTTCCTAACCCTCAACTATTTTCCCCTCTTCTATGCATGTCTTTAGACCTATGTATGCAAATTTAACAAGCATTTAGGTGATTGAAGATTGGTCAACAAGTAAAATAGGTGATTCAAGTCAAATTGACCATATTTCAAGCTTGGAGAACATATTTTGTATGTTTCCTATAGAATTGACTTCGACAACCCGACAAGCAAAAATTTCCATATTTGGTGTTGTAGAGTTGTCTCTAGAATTCCCAAAATTTTGGTAGAGGACTGACTCGCCACTAGTGGTGAATGAGTACAACCTTAAGACTAAAAATCAAGGTTTTGTCAGATTCCAGATCCGAACAATCAGAAACTTGTTTCTAATAGTTTTTCACCAGTAGTAAGACTAATTCGCCACCTTCGGTGAATGATTTTCAGTAATTTCAAACAACATTTAGACCATTCTAGATTCCTCAAATCTTTCCCAAGTGCACTCTAATTCAGCCTTTTTTTTTTCATTTTATTCATTCTTAGTTCATTTGTTGTATATCACACAATGTTTTCCAGCATAGCCTAAATCTTAGTTTTACATTCATAATTAGTCATATAGATCACTTAATTGCATTTATTTCACTTCATTTAGCTTAAAAAACATCACACATAACATAATTTTAATGAAATAGTTAGCATTTGTTTCCCTGCCTCTCTCCTTTTGGGTGAAAAACCCTAAAAGAACTAAAGAAGTGCATTGGTGCCAAAAATCTATGGTTCATTTTGGTGAACCAACATTTTGAACACTTTGCATTTATGATTTTATTCACATTTTTCATCCTAGATTACATTTTCATAAGCATTAAGTTAGGATATTGTTTTATGTTTACATTCTTGGACTTATCATATTGCATTCATGAAAGCTTTGTTTAGATTTCATTTTTGCATTGCATATCTTTGAAAAAATTGAAAATCTACATTTTGTATCCTTAATTGCATTCTGAGAAGTATTAGAATCATTTTAAATTTCTAAAAAGCATAAAAAAATATCATCTTGGGACTCATTCGCTATCATGGGCGAATCGGTCCCTCTGCACTTTTTACATAGTAGTTTCAGACATTTTCTGGCATTTTTCTGCATTACAGTCTTCTGTAGTTACTTTTTTTTCATTTCCTGATTCTCTATTTTTAGTCATTTATTGCATCTTATTTTACTTGCATCATGGCATTTTCATTTAATAAGTTATGCAATTCCTTAAAATCCTTGGTAGACATTTCCAATTGTGCCTTTGGCTATGACCCTAATGACCTTGAAATTCCACATGCTCCTTCAACTCCTCATGATTGTCCTCCCTGTGAAGTAGACATCATTGGAGAAGATGATGATAGCAAGAACACGTTTTACAATGAATGCCTTGATAATCTAGAAGCCAATGCAACCTTCCTATTGTTGCACTTCCTAATCACTTTACATACTTACATCCTAAAATCAATAGAGGACCTAAGGTTTCTCCCTCAAGTGGACCTAGTCCCTCAAAATGAGAAAACTCACAACCATTTTACAATTACAAAGACACAAAAACTCCCATAAACCTTGAAGAAAAATATGTCAAAGGCTCTTCTTTTGGATTCTTCTTCAAAATAAAGTGCTCATGGTTCATAACCTTTGCAAGCATGGCATTCAAATACCCAATAGATGTTATCTTTGCAAGATGGAAGTTGAGTCAGTATGTCACTTGTTTCTTCATTGTCCTTTTGCTACCTTGATTTGGGAAAAATTTCTCTATTTTTTATAAAGGGTAAAACAGGTTTTACAGGGACCCGAAACCACAAAGTTTACAACAAAAAAAAAGGACAAAATAGTCCAACAGACACAACCAGTTGAACAAAAGGAAAAGATCAGAACAAGTAGCAGCCACCCGTAAAAGACCAGGAAGTTAAAAAAAAAATCCAGCAGAAAAGCCAACCAAAAGACCAGCCGTGATTAACCCAGAGTCTTCAGGACAGACTCTGTCTCAGCCTCTAGATTCCGCATATCTTGAACACACTTCTTAAAGGTTTGAATCATTTTCGAAGTGGGGGGATCCTTCCTCTTCAAATTGGCCTTGGTTCTCTTAGAAATTCCAGCATCCTCCTCATGGTTTCTTTTGTTGATTTCCTTTTGATCAACCACCAAAGACCCCTATTGAGCTTTTTCCAATTTCTCAGTCATGCAATTCATGATGATGGCGTTATCTCTGGCCATATGATTGTTTCGCTTGACAATGATTTTAACAGTATTTTTCATTTTCTCCAACTCATTTTCAATATTTCTATCCTTGCCAGCTTGGTACTAGGTATCTTTGTTGGCACCGTATTCTCTTCATTCCACCTCTTTCTTATCAAGTGCTGCTACCTTAGCACACAAATCTTCTTGTTTACTTTGATGGGCCCAATTCTTTATCTTTAGCTCGTTAATTTCATGAAAATTCTATTTCACAAGTTTCAAATGGATATCAGCATTATTTCAAGCTAAATCCAAAACATCCACAGTGGCATCACTATCAGTGTTTAAAAAGGTATTATCAGGGTTAGGAGTAATAGGGGATCTAGTTCTAGCATTCCTATCCAACGATGGGTTAGCAGAGGGCTCAGTGTTGTTAGCAATAGACTCCTCGGAGTCAAGAGAATCTTTAGAGTACAAGACAAGGTTTTTAGCTGGAGGATTCTTATCAACACTTCTGGTTTTAAGGGAACTGCTTCTCGACTTAGGCACAACATCAGCTTTCACATTAAGGAGGTTAGGGTTTTTCTTACCAGTATGGGTAGCAAGCGAGCTAAGGACCATTCTGGCCAGACTTAAATTGGGAAAAAACCCTGAGTTGCTGGGTTTAGTATCATCTTCCTCAGAAACAGGGGAAGCTTCCAAATTAGAAGGGACGAGCATTTTTTGGTAATGTTCAACAATTAATCTAATCAGGCCAGTATGCAAAATGGGGAATCTTCTAGGGTTTTTCTTGTGGTCATCCAAACTTTTTCTCAAAGAACAGAGAAGATAGTAGGGGAAAGATACCCTGACCTTATAGCGGAAATGGTTGAGCAAGGAAAAATTATAACCGTAGACCCTAGTGAAGTGACCATCCACAGTTGTGTACTCCATGATAACATGAAGAAGCTTTCTCCATAGAGCTTTTATGGTGTCAGCTTCGAAGTAGTTGTTAGCAATTTTCACCAGTTTCAATCTTTCCTTCTCTTTTTTCAGAAATCTGATGGTAGCTTCATCAGAGAAAATCCTGTCCCTGAAATTTTTTTTCCCATCAATAGACATTCTCGTCACTTCAGCTATAAGGTTTTCGTTGAGCTCAACTTTCCTACCAAAAATGGTAAGATCCCTATTATCCCAATTTTTCTCAAAAAGATCCGTTGCCTCCTGATTGGAACCATGGAGTTTTTCTAGGAAAGGAAGTAACCCCCCACTTTTAACTTTATTCCAATCCTTAGCATTTCTTGTGTGCATCTCAAAGCTATCTAGCTCAATTCTTTTCCTATCTCCACCCATCTTGGCAAGCATAATGGGGTAGAATTGGAAGAGGTGAAAGATAAAAACCAGGAAGAGGACATTGGGATTTCTAAGAGAACCAGGGCCAATCTAAAAAGGAAGGCACCTCCTATGCTGTAGATGATTCAAACATTCAAGAAAGGGGTTTAGGATATGTAGGACCTAGAGGCATAGATCGAGTTTGTTCTGAAGACTCTGGGTTAGTTGTTGCTGGATTTTTGCTTGCGTCCCAGTTGGTTTTTTTATTGTCTTTCCTGGTATTTTGTGGTTGGCTTATGCTTTTCCTAGTATTTTCCTTTTTAGCAGCTTGTTCATTCCACTATACTGTTTTGTCCTCTTTCTTTTGTTGTAAACTTGGTGGTTTTGGGTCCCTCTAAAACCTATTTTTTCCTTAATCAAAAACATATGTCAAAGGCTTTACTATCCTCAGTAAACGAGGTTGTGACACAACACATGAACATGGCATTCACCAACTTCTTGAACAAACACCAATCAAAGAAAACACAATAGGATGAAACGATATCAAGATCCTTCTCATTTTGATTGACCTCCTTTTCAACCTAGTAGACTTCAAGACGATGGTACAGTGTTCTTTGATGCTCCTCCTAACTTGAAGATTCTACTTCCACGTGAACAACCATTACCCCCTTCTAATGACAAGGATGCTAAGATCCCCATGGGCCCTCTTTCTCCTTCTATTCATGAACAAGGAGAATCTTGCAAGTGAAAACAACCTTACAAATTGAAGAAACTCAAGTTTCCTACACATCCTCCACCCAAATGTGAAAGGATACTTCAACTACTTTTAAACAAAGGTCTTATACTTTTTCCACCTATGAATAGGTTGGTTATTCATCCTAATGATTCTAACATACCATTTTGCAAATATCATCCCATTCTTGGTCATTGAACATAAGAATGTTGGATGTTAAAGGACATACTGGATAAGTGTCACTTCATTGATACCAATTGTTTCCCCATCATAACTTAAAGCAACTGAATCCCATCATCATGCCATAGTTATAGAATTATTTATTCTCACTATTACATCATCCTTTTCCATCACTCATCTCGACTCATTCTTTCCTTTACACTTTGAGGGAGAAAGAAATTGTTAGCCTTGTCCTTGTAATGCTTTTTTCTTTGTCTCTTAATTATGTTATTCCTTTTCCACTTAACCATTTAAATTGAGAAACCAATAACTTAGTTAATGGTTGACTTACATTCGCATTTCTTGCTCCTTTTTCATTATTAGATTGTATGTGCATATTTTTTCCCCCATATCATGTGTTCAATGTTTTCTCTCTCATCGTAAAATTCTTCTATTTGTACATCTTTTCTTCTATATGTCATACCTTGTCTTTTTCACTTTTGTTTTATGTTTTCCTTTTCAGAATGACGCAAAGCATTGAGATGTCCTATGTCTATTCCATGTTGACCCAAAAGGTCCTTCTCTTTTTCTTTTTCATTTTGTGTTTTCCTTTTGGGAATGATGCAAAGCATAGAGATGGCCTATGTCTCTTCCATGTTGACTCAATTTGTCGCATTTTCTTTTTGTCTTTCTCTTGTGTTTTCCTTTTGGGGATGACACAAGGCATTGAGACTACAATGTCTCCTTCATGTTTCCCCAAAAGGTTTTTATTTTCCACTAACCTTTTAATTTTATTTCTTTTCACACGTGTTTTCCTTTTGGGGTTGATGCAAATCATTGATATTGCAATGTCTCTTCCATGTTGACCCAAAACGGAGATTCGTTTCCTTTTGTTTTCACTCTTTGTCTCATTCTTCTAGTTCTATGTGCTTTGGGGAATGATGATAGTTCAAATCTCTTTTATAAAAACATTGCAAGAATGAACATACTAATCTCAGATCCATATATCCCTTTTGTGTTTGGTGTGTTCCTTTTTTGGGAGCAACTCCCTTTCTTTTGGTTTTCCTTTTCATTGATATAACATAGGCTTACTCAAAAAAATGTGACTTGGCATAGGGGATTTCCAAGTTGGCTCTCATGTCTTGTTTTCTATTTGCATTTTCTTTCTTTTGCTACTTTCAAGTAATTTCTCATAGAATGGTGTGTCACAATTCCTTTAAAGTGGGGGACATACATTACCATTAATTCATTTGCATTCTTGGTTCCTAGTGTAGCCTTGTCATTTATATGATGTGTTAGTCACTCTGTCGATGACATTGGGTGTGATGTCCATAAGTGTGGTCTATCTTAGCATATTAAATTCCTCTTGGTGGCCTGATGCAATGCACTGCATCCCCTAAGCTGTAAATATATTATTCTTAGATTGGTCTTCTCTTGGATACATTAGACACAATGTTCCCTAAGTGACTAACCTTGCATAAACTTAACACAACTCCTTTGAACATCTTTCCCATTTTACACTTATCCATTTTAAATTTTTTCATTTTTTTATTTTTTATTTTTTATTTTTTCCACCTTGCATAACACAACCTACATTCCTTTGGTAAGTGCCTTTTTGTTCATGATTTCTAAGTATACAAATCTTTCCTTTTCTCTTGAAGCACGAACCGACATTTTCCTTGTGGCACCTTGTTAAATTTATCATGAGGTATAACTTTGATATGGTTGAGCGGGAAGCCCATCTAGCGGCATGACTTTCCCCATAGCCACCTTTGTGTTTGTGAGTGCATACCAACTAGTATATGTATCTCTCCTTTTGGACTTTCTCAACCCACGAACATCAGAAGTTTCATGGCCCCAGAGTAAGTATACTTGGGCCTTCTCACCCAATAGACCATAATGACTTATGTCACCCCAGAGTGAGTATACATTCTCTTTTAGCCTAGATCTAATCCACAACTAGTTGGATAGATGATCGAAACTTCATTCGATTCCCAACATTTGTGTGTTCATTTGTTCTTATGTTTAGCTTGCATTGGATCTTCATAGTAGGGGCTTGATCATCCCTCTTGATTGTTTTATTTAATCTTGCTAATGTAACTACATTTGAACCCTCCTCTCACTATTCATGGCTACTATAGTGTGAGTTTGAAGCAAGTTCATCCTCTCACTGAAGTGGGGGATAAATTCACCATAGAGAAATGGACCCTCATTATTTTCATGGTCTTTTATACCTTAATTCATGATGTTTGGTCTATTTTGCATTGATTTTATGTTGTAACATGGCTTGAACATGCATATTTAGGTACTAAAATTCAAATAATGACTTATTGTGAAGGTGTTGTGAAGTGTTGTAAGACATTTCTACACTCTTCTAGACTCTATTTATTACAATCTAGATAAAAATCACCTTTACATCACCAATTAAGTCCTATTTTGAAGTGTTATAAAGTCTTGTAACAAGATTTCACACTTCTCTAGGCACAATTTCACTATTTACACCTTTCTTATGCTTTATTTGACCCCTTAATGCCCTTATAAGCCTTAATTAAGTACATTTTTGAATGTAATCCTGACAAACAACATTGAATACAAGATAATTCCAAACACCGATTTGTAGGTCCTTGGTGGGACCCATTCACCATGGTGGCAAATGAGTCCCTCTTGCTTCCAAATTCAAAAACTTTAAAATTTCCTTTTGAGTTGTTATTCAAAATCACTTGATGTCATCCTGTGATGATGTATTAATTGGTTACTAAGGCACAATATTGTATAAATAAGTGTTTTATATCCATTTCAACCCCCATTCATTTAAGCATTCAATATCATATCACATTCAAGCATTCAAGCATCGTACAACATCAAAGCAAGCACTATTCAAGCATTTTGGAGAATCCATTGATATAAGCTCATATTTTCATCAACAAGGGTTGGTAAGTTGATAGAATTTTCACGTTATTTGTTTATCTTTCTCTTGAATTTCATTATTTTATTTAGGGTTTGATTACCAAAGTGGGGTTTGACCAAGGAAAACCCTTATTTGCTAACTCTCAACCATTTTTCCCCTCTTGCATGTGTGTTTGCATACATATATATGTAGATTTAACAAGAATTTAGGTGATTGAATATTTTTCAACAAGTCAACTAGGTGCTTCAATTCAAATTAACCATATTTCAAGCTTGGAGAAGGTATTTTGTTTGTTTCTTGCAAAATTGACTTCGGCAACCCGACAAGTAGGTATTTCTAGATCTAGTGTTGCAGAGTTATCTCCTGATTTCTCAAAATTTTGGGAGAAAACTGATTTTCCACTAGTGGGAAATGAGTCCCACCTTAAGAGTAAAAATCTAGGTTTTGTTAGATTCTAGATCTCAACAATTAGAAACTTTTTTTTGATAGTTTTACACTAGTAGCAAGACTAATTCGCCACCCTAGGAAAATGAGTCCCACTATTGAGTTTAGGTAATTTTAGATAGAATGTAAACCATTCCAAATTTCTCAAATCTTGCCAAGGTTCAGTCTGATTCAGCCTTTCCTTTTCTATTTTTGCATTTTATTCATTCTTAGTTCATTGTTTGTATATCACATTGTGTTTTCCAACATAGCCTGAATCTTAGTTTTTCATTCATAATCAGTCATATAGATCACTTAATTGCATTTATTTCACTTGATTTAGCTTAAGAAACATCACACAGAACTTAATTTAAATGATCTAGTTAGAATTTTTGGCCCTACCTCTCTCCTTTTAGGTGAAAAACCCTAGAAGAGCTAGAGAAGTGCATTGGTTCCAAAAATCTATAGGTTAGTTTCTTTTGGCACACATTCAAGATTTGAGAAATGCTTTTTTATTGTCTTTGTTAGTTCTATCAAATGCTAGTAGACGAAATTGAAGTAAGGTGGAGTACGACCCGATATTTTGAGATTAAATCAAGATTGCTCCCCACTGTCTTGTTGTGATAACTTACTGTAAGTAAATTAATTAAATTAATTCCCATGGGTGAGTGAGTAAATATGACATGAAAAGTTTTATTAAATACTAAGTATGTGGTTAAACATGCAAACAAAGTGGGTGTATATCCACTCGGGCTTTTCTGATTAGGAAAAGGCATCAATCACATGCAATTAAGATTTGTCATAATTAATTACTCTAATTGTAACTATCTGCTGATTTATCTCAATTTGTGATGAATGGATGAGGTTCAAAAATCAAGTAGCCTATTGTTATGTCCCTCACATAAGCCTTTCTTGAGTATTAATGGTTGGCATGCTTGCATGGCTCAATATAATTAGGAACGGTAACCATATTTTTCTTCATAGTTTGCAATCAGAAGATAAAAATTAAGTTGAGTCTGTGAACAGGTTCGCAAGGAATTTCTTTGATAGAATGTTGCATAGGTATTGTGATAAACCTTTCCCTAGGTAAGTAGGTACTTGTAGTTTCTCTTTTCAACTACGGTTATAATAGTTTATGGGTTTTAGAAGCCTGGGGTGGTGAGGGATTTTATTGTGCAATTTATTTATAAGTTCATAGGAACTATTGAGGCTTGAGTTGTTTATTAATCAAGAGTCCTTTTTAAGAGTAAACTTGGGAGGATCTTTTTGCAAATCTCAAGTCTCCTTGTTCTCATCCTAGTTATTATGAAAATTAGTAATCCAAATGAGTCTTTCAAATTAGTTCGAAGGTCTAGGAGACTGAGTCTATTTGAGTCTAAAGACAATGCTCTTTAAAATGAAGCTGAGACACTTGGAGCTCTTGAAACACCAAATGAGAAGAAAGCATGGAAGAATTCTAAGAAGATTATTTTTAGGAACACATATAATTTGAGAGGGAGGATAATTTCAGAACAATTGGTCAATTTTAAAGGGAAGGAACCAATTGACCCTGTGAAGAAAGCAAAAAAAAAAAAGTATTGTAAGGCTTACTTGGGGAGACATAGTTCTCCCATTGAGGTTCCTAATAGCCCTTCTGATGGTGGAGGTGACACTAATCTAGATTATGTCAATTATCTCCTTTCCTTGGTGCCTTCTAAGGAGTTTATGAGCATACTCTAAGGATGATGACTCAAAGTAGCGTCCTCACCCTATTTTTTTTTCTATTACACCATCACACTGCATCAAGATCATCCCCTTTAGCATGTCTATGTTTTTTTGTTTTTAGTCATGATGTGGAAATATTTTGGGTTGGTGTGTTGGAGAAGTTTCAGACTCCTTAACTTTGATGGCAAGTATGCCTTTTTTGGGCAATATATAATTTTTTTCTCTGGCTATGAATGGAGAATATTCTTTGGTCAACAAGGACAAGGTGTTTTGGTGTTGCTACAACAAACTTCGGCTTTGGGAAGGTTGGCCAATCTACTTGAACTAAATCATGCTTGAGTTTTTTTCTTTTTCGCTCCCCTAATATGAAATGATTACATGTAGGTAACTAGGGAATATCCGAAACTCTTGTTAAATTAGTCATTGAATGAAATGAAATGTAACTATAATTCAACTAGATGCTTGTTGCTCCCTTGTTCTATAAAAGGGATTTCAAGGCTGATTACAAGGGTTCAAATTTTGAGTCTTAGAATGGTCTAGGTGAAAGCTAATTTTAGAGAAGAGCATGTTGTATAATAATGATGAATATAACGATCTTAAAATAGTTTTATGATAGCATCAATTATGGAGGAAAATTTTATTTCTAAAGTGTATACTCTCCTATGTAATTCTCCTACAAATTATGAATGAAATGGTTAGTGTTATTTTATTTATTTTTATTTGTTTTAATTGAATGAACTTAGTTTTATTTTTTCTTCAACTCAAAGAATTGATTAAATACTAAAGGAAGGTTACAGATTTGTAAGAAAAGAGCATGGGATTTGGTAAGAAGTTATGTTTCAAACATATTGAGTGACAATAGCCCACTAATTTTTGAGTTAAAGTGTAAATTTTTAGGATTTCAAAGCTTATTCAAACCACATATAGGTTTCTAGGTGCACCTCTCTAATTTCCTAGTTTTCTATCCTATTTTGCATTCATTTCTAGGTTATTTTGTTGAAGGTTTGCACATCATTAGGTTTTTTCATTAGGAATTTCATGTTACATGTCTTTCCAAGCCCTTGCTTTGTGGTGAACCCTCTTTTAGTATTTAATCATACCCTAGTACAACCTTTAGTATATCTCTTTCCTTCATTCCATCTTGGGATTGAGATCTCTAGGGTTTCCTTGAGTGAAACTAAGTGAAATAGGTTTAGGTCCTAACCCTAGTGTTCCATATCCCAAAATATTTGGAACCCCTATTTCAAAGGTTTTAGATAGTATATTAACATTTTATCTTTGTCATATAGGAAAAATTATACTCTTGTAAAGTATTAATGGTGACTTATTCATAAAAGTGGTTATTTTTTAACTTGTGTTGAAATTGTTGATGCATTAGTATTAGGTTTCTTATGTGTTGTGCTTTTCAATGCCAAGTTTTATATGAGATTATATAATAAGATGTGGACAAGAAAAAATTTACCCTTCTACTTTTTCTTGTTTTATCCCTCCTCATGCTTAATTGGCTTGATTTTTCCTTTATTTAATATTGCAATTGTTGGAAACAAAAGGGCGGACAACTAAGAGGGGTGAATTTGTTGTCATATAAATTTAAACTTATCAAACTTATTAACCTTATTCTCATATATGATCAATAACCATGAAAGCTTAAATCAACAACACATCAGAAACACACATAATGCCAAGATTTTTTACGTGGAAACCTTGGTAGGGGAAAAACCACTGTAGATGTTAGTTTGTAAGATTATACCCTATTAAAAGTATAAAATAAATGTGAATGGGGAATGCAAATGAATTCAAACGCACTACCTAGAGCTCAGTGCTCAATTTCAAAAGGAAGACTCACTTTCTTACAACAAGATTTGGATTACATGCACAAGATTTTGAACTGAGAAAATAGCATCTGCTAATGCCTTATTACAATTCCAGTTAAGCACATGAACACTTCTTCACACTCTGCTTCTTCCTTCAAATGATTAGGACATTATTCAAAAATCTCATACACAAGCACACCATCAAATGGAATAAACAATCGCTTATATATATCCACAACAAAATATTACATCACTACATGTCAACTTCACCAAAATAATAAAATGAATACAAATCATCTGCCTAAAACAGTAAATAATTTTCAATGCAAATCGACCAAGGTTGGCCACAACATAGTGAAGACCCAAAATAAAATATCAAACATGAAATCACTTCAAATAATTATTCCTTGAAGATCCACAACAAGTTACAACACCCTGTCAGCCAAGAACATGAAAAACATGAGCACACAAGAGAAAATCTCTAATCACAAGCACAACGATCATTGTGGATGTACAACAGAGATAGAGAATAATCTAGAAACATCAACAAACATCATGAATCACCAAAGAAGCATACAAAAACTCTAAACTTACTAGAATCACATCATCTTCATTCAGGAACACCAACTGAAGCAACAAAATGACTATCAGAACACAACTGCTCATACTCAATCAAATCTTCAGGTAGATCTCTGAAACTTAACATGTATAAACTAGACATACTCAACATAAAACCTTTAATCCACAACCACTGATCATCAATGTACTGAGCTAACCAACAGACTGAACTACACTTTGGGTATGTGTAGGATCATCATGGAAAAATCAAGCCCTTAAGTGGTGATGAAATTAAGAAAAATCATAGTTAAGCAGCTTGATGTAAAAATTTGAATAAGTTATCTATATTATTTAAAAAATATGTAAGAATATAATCTGTAGAAAATTGAATTTAGTTTCTAAAATACTAAGTTTTTTTAATTTTTTAAAATCTATTTAGTGAAAATTTGAAATTTCAATACAGTAGCACTTAAATTTTAGGGAAAAAATAAGTAGGTGCTTGTCTGACAACCCCAACAACAATAAAATGACAATATTTTTTTATAAGATTTTATATATAAGTAGAGGACTCATGCCCCAATGTGATGCATATACTTTTGTAATTTTTTTCCAAGTAAATAATTAATTATTATTTTTATATTACAACTTTTAAAAGACATAAAAACTCGTATGTTTGACCAGCTTAGCTTGGTCAAAACTTCATGAAATTCATTTTTTTTTAATCCTATAGTATGCAAAGCATAGAATGTGACACATATTTCAAATTCAAAAAATGTGATACCATTTGAAAGCTATAGATATTTTTCAATCAACCTATCAATCAGGACTTTACTCGTAATCAAATAGAAAATGAATAATAATTATTTATTAAATTCAAAGTAAAGTATAATTTATATTGGTGGAAAGCTGAGAATCTCCTTAAAAAAATCCTTTTTTTCACTAATTTTGGGTAAAAAAAGGTTGTCAGCCACATACCCTACACATACCCATCATATTGCCACTTGTTGGCCCGTCATGATCCTTCACACACCCCTTCACCATTGACAACCTGCAACTTATTTCATTAAAATTTTCTCAATATCCTTGACATATAGAACTTCTAAGACATTAATTCCAATAGTTTTGACATCAATGACAACCACATATTAGCAAAACAACCACAAAATCCAACAATCTACCCCTTTGGCATTATAGCAACACATGATGTGAAAAGCACCATCAATGCAACTATATTTAACACTTAGCCCCCTTAGGTTCAAACTCTTTTCTCCTCAACTCTTTCACATGACTCTTCTCCTCACATGACTCTTCTCCCCCTTTGACATCAATGAAAAAGATTTATTTTCTCCACACAAGCTCTACACCACATATCTAAACATCTAACTACTCCCCCTAGTAGCAACCACCACAACATCAATCCATATCAAGATATGACTATAAAATGCATGGATTGATGCAAGTCAATGCATTTTAGTTCTGATTAGGAGGGGTAATCACCCTTAGCTTCCCTCTGAGATACTCAAAAGTATCGTTAGGCAACGGTTTGGTAAAGATATTTGCAATTTGTTCCTTAGTAGGAACAAACTCCAGTCTGACTTCCTTTTCATTCACCTTCTCTCTCAAAAAGTGAAACTTGATAGATATATGCATGGTATTTGAATGGAGCACTAGATTCTTATAAATGTTAATTGTACTTGAATTATCACAGAATATAACAATAGGTTCATCATACACAAATCTGATATCTTTCAACATTTGCTTCATCCAAAATACTTGAGTACACTCATTAGCAGCAACAATGTATTCTACCTCTATAGTAGATAAAGAAATTGCATTATGCTTCTTACTTAACCATGAAATCAACTTATTACCAAAGAAAAATAAACCAATACTAGTACTCTTTCTGTCATTCACCCCCCCAAGTTATCCAAACTATTTAAAAATTGGTATTAACACTTTGGTTCCTCAAAGAAGAGCTTAATCGCTTGGGGTAGATCAAATGACACACAAATTGACAATCCTTGTGTTTGATGGAACTGACTATAGTTTCTAGAAAGTGCAAATGAGAGGTTACCTAATCTATCTTAGTTACAAGACTTGGACAGTTGTTGAGACAAATATGTTGAACCATCAAAATGTGTTTCTACTATAGATGAGATTTCAGCCTATGAAGAGAATGACAAGGAAAGGTATGCAATCTTTAGTTCTTTTTCTAAAACTAAGTTAACAAAGGTTATTTTATTGGGAACTAGTTATGAACTTTGGGAAAAGTTAAAAGAAATCTATGAAGGAAATGATAGAGTCAAATTATCAAAGAAGCTGAAAGCTAAACACAGATATGAAAACTTGAGAATGGAAGAAGGAGAGGATATAGAAAGCTATTTTTAGAGAGTTGAAAGTACAATAAATGAAGTAAAAAATTAGGGAGGGACAATGAATGATGAAGATGTAATGGAGAAGATTATAATGACCTTATCGAAGAGTTACAATGACAAGATCTTTGCTATTGAGGAAGTTTATGACCCGAAGAAGTTCACTAGAGAGCAACTATTTGGTACCTTGACCGCATTTGAGATGAGGAAATTTTGAAAAGAAAAGGAGAAGTCTGAAATAGCCTTCAAAGCTATAAATATAGAAGAAGATATAGATGATGAAACCTCAGAAGAGTTGGAAGCAAATTTCACAAGAAAGTTGAAGAAAGGTTCCGGCAAGTACAAAGGTATGTTACCTCTTAAATTCTTTAGATGTGGAAAGATTGGTAATTTAGCAACTAAGTGTATGGAAAGAGGATCAAGATAAAAGTTTAAGAAGATCAATATGAAGACCTATTATGTCAATGAGAATGCTCAAATTTTATATGATGAATCAGATCATGAGGATTGTTTTTTTTTGGTGGAAAAGGAAGAGCCTATATTTTATATGTCTAATATATCTCCAAAATCTAATGATAGCACTGAAGCTACATTGTTTGTTAAAAGAAATAGAGATGAATGGTTGATTAATAGTGGATGTTTGAATCATATGAATGGTGATAAAAACAAATTTGTAAACCTTGATAAATATGATGGAAGTTCTGTTAGATTTGGAGATGATAAAAAAACAAAAATTGTTGGAATTGGTTCTATTACATTTGATGGAAAGCACAACACTGACAATGTTTACTATGTGAAGGGTATATCATAATATTTTGAATGTTGGATAGATGTGCAAAAATGGTTACAAAGTGGAGTTTTAGGACTATGGTTGTGATATCTAGAAGAGATTTGAAACTATTATTACAACTAGAAAAAGAACAAGTGGGAATATGTATCAGCTGGAAGGAGCTACAAAAAGATGCTTAGTATCTCAATCTAATGAAAGTTGGCTCTAGCATCGGAGGATGAGTCACATCAACTTTGATAATTTGGTAAGGATAAGTTCATCAAGAGTAGTTAGAGTTTTTCCAAGACTGACCAAACTAGACAATACTATCTGCAAAGGATGTCAAGAAGGAAAGTAGACTAGAGAAACATTATAAAGAAAAGAAGAATCATCTACCAGATTGTTGGAATTTGTACACATTGACCTATGTGGTCCAACCAAAACAAGAAGCCTACAAGGTGAAAAGTATTTCATGCTTTTAATAGATGATGATTCCAAATTTACTTGGGTTGCATTTTTTAGAGAAAAATCAGAGGTGTTGGAAAAGTGCAAGATTTTCAAAGCAAGAGTTGAGAATGAAGTTGATAGGAAAATAAAGTGTTTAAGATTAGATAGAGGAGGAGAATTTACTTTTGATGAATTCAACAAATAATATGAAAAACATGGCATTAAAAGAAATCTATCTACCCTTAGAACACCTTAGAAAAATGTTATAATAGAAAGAATGAACCAAATAGTTTAGGAAGCAGCTAGAAAAATGATCATGGAAGCAGGTTTATCACATATCTACTAGAGAGAAGTGATACACATAGGAGTATATACTCTTAATAGAGTATTGTTCTAGAGGAAGTATGGAAATACATCATATGAGCTATGGCATGGAAGAGTTCCCACAATAAAATAATTCAAAAATCTTGGCAGCAAATGCTACATTAGGAAAGATGAGGACAATCTTGGAAAGTTTGACAATAGAGCTGATGAAGGCATATTCTTGGGTTACTCTACAAGAAGTAAAGAATACTAGTTTTACAACAAGAGGTTGAACAAGATGGTTGAAAGTGTGAATGTGAAAAGATGAATATGTTCAAAGACTTCCTAAAAGGAACATTTAATATGAATCAGATAACTTAGATGAAAAAGGAGAAAAAGATGAGAAGGAAGAAGAAGTAGAGACAAAGGAGGCTCCAACAACTACAACTAAGAATCCAATTTATGTACAGAAAAACCACTTAGAAAAAAAGATTATTGTAGATAAGAATAAGGGAATTATCACAAGAAGCAAAGTGAATCCAGAGCAAGTATTACTATGTCTACTATCGAAAACTGAGCCAAATACTGTAGAAGAAGCATGCAATGATCAGAATTGGGTGAAGGAATGAAGGAAGAGCTTGATCAAATAGAGAAAAATCAAACTTGGGAACTTGTACCCAAACCAGTAGACAAAAATGTAATTGGAACTAAGTGGGTGTTCTAGAACAAGCTAGATGAAAAAAAAAAGGTTGTAAGAAACAAGGTAAGATTGGTTTGCAAAGGTTACACTCAGATCGAAGGTATTGATTTTGAAGAAACCTATGCCCTTGTTTCTTGGATGGAAGTGATCTGGTTATTCTTAGCTTTTGCAGCTTTTAAGTATTTCAAAGTTCATCAAATGGATGTAAAATCTATATTCTTGAATAGAGAACTTGAGGAGGAAGTTTACATTGATCAAACAGAGGGATTCAAGTCTAGAAGTGACCCAGATGTTGTTTGTAGATTGAAGAAATATTTGTATGGATTGAAGCAGGCACCTAGAGCTTGGTATGGAAAATTAGAAGTATTGGACAAGGATTTCAAAAGGGATATGCTAACAATAATTTGTACCACATAACTCACTCAGATCAGATGTTGATTATTTTAGTTTATGTTGGCAACATCATTTTTGGAGGAAATGATGATATGTGCAACAAATTTATAGATGAAATGCAGAAGGAATTTGAAATGTCCATGATTGGTGAGTTGAATTTCCTCCTTGGACTACAAGTAAATCAAGACATCAAAGGAATTTTCATTTCTTAGTGCAACTATTGAAGAAGTTTGGGTTGGAGAACTCAAAACTAGTTTGTACAACTATTGTTCCCATATGCAAGTTGAAAAAAGAAGATGATTCACCAAAAGCTGATGCAAGCATGTACAGGTCAATCATTGGAGGATTTTTATATTTGACTACTACTAGACCGGAAATTATGTATGATGTGTTTTTAGTAGCTATATTTCAACAAGAACCAAAGGAATCACATGTTGTTGCAGTAAAAAGGATCTCCAGATATTTGAAGGGAACAAAATATTTTGGGCTATGGTATCCAAAGGACTCATATTTCACTTTGACAGCCTATACTAATGTTGATTGGGCCGGATGTGTTAATAACAAGAAGAGTACAAGTGGTGGAGCTTATTTCCTTGTCTCTTGGTTGGTTGCTTGGTCAAGTAAGAAACAAGATTTTGTAACTTTATCTATTGCTAAATTTGAATACATTGAAACATCCTCATGTTGCACTCAGATATTGTAGATGAAACAAATGCTAAATAATTTTGGCATATTATTTGATGAACCAATCTCAATCATTTGTGATAATACCAACAAAATAAATATTTGAAAGAATTTGGTACAACAGTCCAGAAAAAAGCTTATATCCATAAGATATCATTTCTTGAGAGAGAAGGTGTTGAAAAATGAAGTAAAACTTGAATATGTACCTACAAAAGAGAAAATTACAGATATTTTTACAAAACCATTGAGCAAAGATACTTTTGAGTATCTTTGGAAGATGTTAGGGGTTATGCCCCCTCCTAGTCTACAATAATATGCACTGAGGAGTGCATTGGTCTAGGGTACTATATGCTCATTTTTATCTAGATCAATGCTTGGGGGCTTCCTCATAGGGGGAGCAGAGTAACTTTTTTAGGGGGAGTTTTTCCATTTTTCTTTGATGTCAAAAGGGGAGAAGAAAAGAATTCAACAAGATGTGACTTTTTGAGTTTCTTGGTTTTTTATTGATGAATGTTTCCATCAATGAAAAAGGGGGAGACTGATTGAAATGTGTTGACATGATGTTGATTGCTTGTTGTCATTAATGGTTGTTATTGATGTCAACATATCTTGGTTGTTTACCCAAAGTTCTATTTTGGTTCCTTAGTGATCCAAATTGGCCTAGTTCTAGATGTCATGCTATAATGATCTATTTTGTATTGTATCTGGTGTTGTCCCATTCCACTTGTAACACAATAATATACATTCTTTTGGGTCTAAACTGATTTGGCAGTTGGTTAATGTGCTCCAACACATGATTTGCATTGTAATGTGTATATCTTACTCTTTGGTTATAGATATCATGTAGCATGTTGATTTGAGTGAAGAGGCTATATTTGTTCCATGTTTCATTCCTCTCCACCATGGGAATATTTTTGTGGTGATGTATTTCAAATTATGCTTGGCTGACTTAGGAACTATGAAATTGTATTTTCCCGACTTGAGAGATTATGAAGGCTTGGAATGGTATAAATATAATATTTTTTTTTTTGATGAAAGAAATTTTGATGAATGTGAATCTAAATATCCAGAGATGGTGAAGTGTGCAGAAGTGTATGAGCAAAGGAAAAAAATAGTGAGATTTTATCTAGTGTTGCTGACGATAGTTCTTTTAGTGGTGAATTCCCTTTCATCATTCTTTTGTTGGCAGTGAGCCTTTCTCTTTTGGAAGTGGGCCTTTTTCCTTTTAGCAATGAGTCTTTTTGTATCTTTAGCTATAATAGCCAGGTAGTGAGCCGAACCAGCAGTGAGCCACCCTGCAGTGAGCCCTTGTAAAAATCACCTTAACCGATGCTTTATAATTGAGAATTAGTATTCTCTGTGGTTTTTCCCTTCTTAGGTTTCCATGTAAATTCTGGTGTTCTTTGTGCATGGTTTTTTTGTGTGCTTTCATATTCATTAATATCTATTTGATTTAAGTTTGGTCTGGATTAATTATAGTGAAGAAAATTGTTTTATAATAATTGATTCACCCCCCTCTTAGTTATCTATATTGTTTAACACTTTTAATACATGAAGGACACTTGGTGTTGTTGTGTGTTTTCATATTCATTAATATCTGTTTGATTTAAGTTTGGTTTGTATTAATTATAGTGAAGAAAATTGTTTCATAATAATTGATTCACCCCCCTCTCAGTTATCTAGATTGTTTAACAATTTGATTACATGAAGGACCCTTGAATATGAGTTCGCAATCTTGGAAAAGGTTATTGTTGTTGTGCCCTCATTTACAAGGTTGTAATCTTCACTAAAAAGTCACCTACAACCCCAAAATTAGGGTTTTAGATTCAAAAATCAATTGGGAAGGACATAGAAGACATTAAAGACCAGATTTAGGCTTTAAAGTTCTAGATTCAAGCTTTGAAGATCTAGAAATCCCTAACTGGTCTCATACGCCAACTCTGGTGTATTAGTCATAGTTTAGGTCATTTTTCATATTTTTATAGTTTCAGATACCCTTTTTATAGAAACCAGTTCTTAGACAAAAAACCAAATCTGGGACCGATATGCTCAGATTGGCATATGAGTCCCAATAGGCCTAATGTTGGGATATTCAACATTTTAGGTGTCCATTCAAGCTCTCTCAAGTTTTGAGGTGATCCTCTATACTTTTCCATTTTATTGTTCTGATTTATTCACATTTATAGTTCATTTAGTGAAGTTTCTTGCATCATTGAGTTGAATCATTATATCTTGCATTTCATGCATTTTTCCAAGTTCTAGCTTGGTGGTGAACCCCTCTTTAGTCTCTAATTCAACCCTAGGACAACCCTATCACAAGATCTCTTTCATGTTTCATCCTTGGATTGAGATCTCTAGGGTTTGTCCTTGAATGAGAGAGTGTGAAGATTGTTATTCTATCTCCCAAGCATAAATTAAACAATTTCCCCCCCTTCATTTTGGTGAACCTATATTTAGGACATCATAATTCTGATTTGGAGAGAATCATCGTAGATCTTTCTTACATTAAATTTTCATTAGGGTTTGCATTAGTTAATTGGTATTCTAGTGTTTCTAAATATTGCATTAGTGAAATTGCATATAGGTTGCATTTTTTCATCTCAAATAATTGAAAATCATATAAATTTTTCATTTTAATTTAGTTTATAGATCATACAGCATAAAAATCATAAAAATCAATTGAAAATTTTTGAAAAATTTGAAAAAAAAAACCCACTAGGATTCATACGCCCCTTTGGGCGAATTAGTCCCAGACTAGATTTCAAACTACCTTTTATAGCATTGAAAACCTCATTTATGTGCTTCCTAGGCCTCTTGGTAGCATATACTATAGGTTTGGAAAGTTTTGGTAATATGTTTTTTATGCATCTAGGTCAAAAACATCAATTTAGGGTACTCATTTTTGAAATCATTTCAATTAAAAGTATCATTAGATCTAAAAATGCTCAAATTTCTGAAACTTTCCATCATATGGATAAAAGTACTTTTCACTTTTGCATATATAATGTTTACATTCATAAAACTTTGCATAAGTTTGATAAAAGTTCTTTTCACTTTTGGATATACATTGTTTGCATTCTTAAAGTTTTGCATACATTGGATAAAAGTATTGTTCATCTTTGGATATACATTGTTTATATTATTAAAGAATTGCATGAAATCATTAGAAGTGCTTTTCATTTGTGTTAAAAAAATGTTAGTACCTTACCTTTCTATGCACGCTAATAAAAATTTCATATTCCCTCCCTATGAGAGTATTTTAGTGAAAGAGAATACAACCTTGGGCAATCTTAATGATCATATTTGTTCTTCTCCTAATATCTCTCCTACTAGCAAAGAAGATATTTTGGAGTTAGAATCCTCTAATCATCTACCTGACTTCATACAAACCTCCAACTCAAAACGAACCCAAACTTATCCTCTACCCACCTAAGAATATAATGTGTCACAACATTTGAGTCATAATCTTGTTGCTCATACATATAACACTAGGAACAATCTACAACCAAGACAAACACCTTCAACAACCTTACCTTTTTCTAATACCATCTTTTCTAGTGCTCCTCGTTTAACTTCACGTGGTGGGAAGGGGTATAATATTGTTGAACAACTTAAGAATACCCATACAAAGGCATCCCTATGGGACCTAATTCAAAATTCACCTAATTATCACACTATGCTTCAAACTGCCTTGCAATAAGTAATGGTTCCCTCTGGTACAAATGTAAATGATGTGGTAGCTCTCATACAAGGAATGAATACAATTAGTGTAGAAATTACCATCCATCGACATGAGCTACCTCCTTTGGAAGTGTAAAAACAAAATGACCTTTTCGTGATAATAGCTATCCATAATAGGTTGGGAATAAAAAGAACCCTCGTCAACAATGGCTATGTCTTTAATGTGTGTAGTATATTCCTTTTGGATAAAATTGGTGTGGATAAATAAAAAATTCAACCTAACTCTTTATCTATTAAGGGATTTGATAATGTAGGAAAACAAACACTTGGTGTGATCACTTTCCCTATTACAACTAGAAAGGCCACATTAGAGACACTGATCTATGTCATTCCCCATGATCTTTCATATAACCTCCTTCTAGGCATATTTTGGATTCATGCAATGAATGGGGTGCCTTCTACTCTTCATCGTAAAATGAAGTATGTCTAAAAAAACTAAGTGTACACACTTGAAGCTCACCCTAATCACGAAGCTATTAGAAGATGATTTGGGTTCCTTAAACTTTGAACCAAAATTCATGGGAGAATACAAAATCATAAACAAAAACTATGGAAAGGAAAATGAAAAAGCGTCAATGTCAACACAAATTTGAAAGACCCTTCGAAAGCATCCAACTTGACCACATTAAAAGAAGAAGCAAATTATACAACAAAATTTGACAAAACTGATTATCAACAACCTCTGAATCCTAAATAAATGAAAAATATTTATGGAAGAGGTTATGAACTTATGAAACAATTGGGATATAGTGGAAAATGATGCGGTGCTAGAGAACAAGGTATCTATGTCCCTATAGATTCTCATACTCAAGAAAATACTAATGGTCTTGGTTATTGTCCCTTGAAAGAAATAAAAAATCCTTTACTTAATATCAACACTCTTACAAAAGATCCTTCTAAGCTGACTTTGATAATAGTGCATCCTGAATTGCTAGAAACTAGTGGTCTTGATTGTTATCCTTTGAAAGAAACAAAGAAGTCTTCGCTTAATGGCAATAACATCACACAAAACACTAATAATTTGAATTCAATATATTTTAAACCCTCTTGTAAAGGAGACTATGAAATATCACAATCCAAAGAGTTTTGTGTAAGTATGACATCGTGTCCTAAGAAAGAGATATCTTTGTCAAAAAAGAATGAAACATCTTCTACCATTGATCAAGAGAGTATCTTGTTGAGACTCCTCAAAGATTGGTTGATATCTCTCCCTCTAAGAACACGAAATAAATTTTAAGAGTTAATTTTTCACATATCACAAGTTCGTGGTCATTCCACTAATGAATGTTAGGCTTTAACTAATAAAATTCAACATCTTAGGGACTGTGGTGCTCTTCCTTTTGTTGAAGCACCTAGTTGCTCTAATTGAAACTTATCTTCATCCTATTTGGCTCATTCGTGTATTGCACTAAGTGGTGGAAAGGGGTTAGGTAGCCTTGTCCTCGCATGTCACTTTCCATTGTCTCTTTTGGAGATTTGACCACCTTTCATGTACATATAAAAGCAAGATTTGGATGTGGATGACATTCCTTAAGTTGGCTTGCACGTGACGTATCGAACTATACATTTTGGGAGAAACTCCTTCCCCTTTTCATGATGTAGCTTATTGGAAACATATGACTTGGCATAGGGCTTTCTGAATAAGCTCTCATGTCTTCTTCTACTTTCAAGAAATTTCTCCCAATAATGATGTTAGAAACCACTTTAAAGTGGGGGCATACATTGACACTCATGTTTCATTGTGTGATTTTCTTTATTCTTACAATGTTTCCTTTTCTTGGTGATATCATCGGGCTTGATTTCCTCCAAGAGCCTGATATTTCTTTGACTTGTACTTTCTTGGAAATATTAAGCATGATGTTCCCTAAGAAGATACCTTGCATAAACTAAGTAAAATCCCTTTGAACATTCCTTACACTATTTTGTGTTTATAATACTAGTTATATGGCCACCTTGAATAACACACTTTTCTTTCCTATGGTGCCATCTTATTTTTTCATGAGTTCCAAGCATACAAATTTTTTCTTGCCTCATGAATCTCTAAGTTCATTTTTTTTCATGAGCTCTAAGAATACAAAGTTTTACTTGTCTCATGAAGCTCGAAAATCATTATCATGTGGTGCCTTATCAAATTTATCAAGAGGTATAACTTTGGTATGGTTGGACGGGAAGCCGATCCAAGGCATGACTTTCCCTTAGTCACTCGTGTGTGTGTCTGAGCTCATATCAGCCATATGTGTCTCACCTTCTTGGATTACTCACCCAACGGATAGCATAAAGTTTCATTTCCTTAGAGTGAGCATGCACTTTTTGACAAACAACTTAGATACATCTAATCCACATCATGTTGGACAAATGATCGAAGCTTGATCCACCTCTTTTTTATTTTTGCTTGTTTTTGTTTTCTTTTTTTTTTAGTTATTGACATTGGGGTATGTGCAGGATCATCATGGAAAAAACAGGCACTTAAGTGGCAAAAAAATCAGAAAAATCAGAGTTAGGCAACTTGACATAAAAATTTGAATAAGTTCTCTATATTATTTCAAAAATATGTAAGAATAGAATTTGTAGAAAATTAAATGTAGTTTCTAAACTACTAGGTTTATTTTTATTTTTAAAAACATCTATTTGGTGAAAATTTGAAATTTCAATGCAATAGTACTTAAATTTCAAGGAAAAAATAAGGAGTAGGTGTCTGCCTGACCACCCTAACCACAATAAAATGATAATATTTTTTTTATAATATTTTAGATATGAGTAGAGGACTCATGTACCGATGTGATGCATATTTTTTTGTAATTTTTTCCAAGTAAATAATTAATTATGAATTTTTTATTACAAATTTTAAAAAATATAAAAATCCTTGTAGGTTTTGACTCCACCTTAACTAATAAAAATTCATGAAATTCAATTTTTTCTTTTTTTAATCCTGGCATGAAGTAAAAGTATAGAATGTGATGCATGTTTTGATTCAAAAAATGTGATATTGTTTGAAAGCTATAGATGTTTTCTAACTCAAATTTTATCAATCAAGACTTTAGTCAGAATTTGAATGGAAAATGAATAATAATTAATTATTAAATCTTGCGCAAAAAGTATAATTTATATTGGTGGAAAGCTAAGAATCTCCTTTAAAAACCCTTTTCGTTTCATCAATTTTGTGTAAACAAAATTCGTCAGCCACATACCCATCATATTGCCACCTTTTGGCCCATCATGATCCTGCACATACCCATTGCATGTTTGTGTATCTTGATGTTGCATATCATACACCTTGTGTGTACCCTTTTGTGCTTATTTTTGTTTGACATAGGATCTTGGATCCTAGGGGCTTGGTTAGCTCCTTGATATTTATTATCCTAGACTATCCGCATTGGTACAATTAGACCCTTCATGAATCTATAATTTAGTGTGAGTTTGAAGCAAGTTCCTCCTCTCACTAAAGTGGGCGTTAAATTTAGTGTTGAAAAATATCGTCGCTTGTACATTTTCACACTTATATATGGGAATGATTATTATTAAAATGAAATTAAGGTTGCCTTGATCTAGTGGTGTGAGGTGTTTTACACATCCACATTAGGTCTTGGGCCCTTTTTAAGCTAAATAAACCTAACCTTTCCTTAATTTAGTGTTGTAGAGTGTATGTATTCACACCTTCACATTAAATTTAGGAGGCTTGTAAACTAAATGGGCCTAATCTAGTGTTGTAATGTGTTTTACACATTCACATGGGATTTTGGGCCCATCTAAACTGAATAGACCCAATTTTTCCTTAATGTAATATTGTAAAGTGTATTTATTTACACTTTCACATTGAGTTTTAATCCTTATTGCATTTATAACCTTAATATTATCATTAACAGGCCCCTAAGATCATATATTGTGCATCCCAAGGCATATTTTAACCAAAATCTTGACATAGACCTAATATAAACTTAATTTCTTGACTCCCTAATATTCTCTCTCTTTAAATAGGCCTTCTAGGACCCATACACCACCTTGGGCATATGAGTCCCATCCAGGTGGGACCCATATGCCACTGGTGGCGTATGTGTCCCATTTGGCCTATTTTTAAGGAATTAAGCAAGAAAATATGGGTTTTAAGTTCAAATTTCACATATGTCAACCTCTAGGATCTAATATATAGGATATTAGATGGATTGCCTATATAAATGATCTTTCAACCCATTATCTTATAAGGCCTATATGTTATCAAGGCAAGTATTCAAGAGAAAAATTCTTCATCAATTGTTGCAGAAATCCAAGATCTATCATCATGTCAAGATTATCAAGCATCAAGCATGTTTTTGAGCTAGTGTTGTGATGTTGCATTCAAGATCCAAGGTAAAGAATTGTTCTACACTTATCTCAAGATCTAGATATATATCCTTCATGGCCATTTCATGTTAGATTATATATTTAAAAAGTGTCATTTACAAGGCATCATTCAAGGTATCATTTTTCATGTTTAAAGTCTCGCGTTTCATGTTTCATGTCCATGTTTTGTTTAATCATTTGGTTTAATTACCTAAATGGGGTTTGACCAAGGCAAACCCCCATTCCCTAACAATCAACACTTTCTCTCTCTCTTTGTGTGATTGCAGATCTAGGTGGTTTGAAGACATGAAGGACCCTTGAAGATTAGGTCACAATCTTGCAGAAAGATATTGGAGTTGTCCCCTCATTTGTAAGGTTGCAATATTCACTAAAGAGTCACCTATAGCCCCGAAATCAGGGTTTTGGATCCAAAAATCAATTGCAAAAGACAAAGCAGACATTGAAGACCAGATTCAAGCTTTGAAGATCTAGAAAGCCCTAAATAGACTCATATGCTAGTCCTAGAGTATGAGTCCCAGTTTAGGTCATTTTTCAATTTTTTGCAGTTTCATATACCCTTTTCCAAGGAACCATTTCTTGTATAGGAACCCAAATCTGGGACTGATAGGCCCAGATTGGCATATGAGTCCTAGTAGGCCTAAATTTTACATTATTCAGCATTTCAAGTCTCCATTCAAGCTCTCTTAGGTTTCTAGGTGCTCCACTATACTTTTCTAGCTTGTTGTTATGATTTATTCACATTTATATTTCATTTAGTGAAGTTTCTTGCATCATTGAGTTCAATCATTAGATCTTGCATTTCATACATTTTTCTAATCCCTAGCTTGGTGGTGAACCCCTCACTAGTCACTAATCTGACTTGAGGACAACCCTATTGCAAGATCTATTTCCTACTTCATCCTTGGATTAAGATCTCTAGGTTTTTATCTTGAATGAGAGAGTGTGGAGATTGTTATTCTATCTCCCTAGCATAGAAGCAACAATTTTCCCCCCCTTCACTAGCAAAGGAATTTGGCCCTAAATAGGGAACATGTGTGAAACAAGGAATAGAGTAGTCGAAAGGAGAGAAGGGAAAACCTAATAATGGAAACAAGTGTTTTAATCTAGATAAAGTAATTTAATACAAACCTTCTATTTCAAGGAGGAAACCAATTTGTAGGAATAGCCTAAGATTATCAAAGTGCGCAAAGAAAGAGTTGTACGATGGCAAGAATGTGGGGATATTGTTGTAAAGTGACCACTTCTCTAGATGATGTAAATTAAAAAGAAGAAAACTTGATGATTATATGGGATGAAAATGATGCTCTATACAATAGTACTAGATTCACTCCTACTTCACTATCCATAGATTCAGTAGTCGTATTTGTTATCAATAATAATCACATGTTATGCTCATTCAAAGGGAAATATTGTTTATCCATAACCTGATTTAGTTTTATTTTTTTATTTAAATTCTACAATATAGAAAAATAGGATCTTGTAATATTTAAATATTGATGAACTTTTCATTCTTTCTCAAATGTAATTTAATTGACATGTGGATAAGCAATCTTCTTGTGTCCCATGTTCAATGCATTATAAGGTAATTTCATCTATAGAAACTAACTGCTAAGCCCAATTCTTGCTAGTTAAGTCTAAAATGAATATGTGTTGGAAAAAATAAATAACATTCAGTTATCTAAGATCTTTCTAAATTTGAGAATTCTCTCAATTTGTTAACATTTTATGGTTAAAAGAGAGTCTTGAGATGTGAGAGATACTTCTTACATAGTTTTAGATCCAAGGCTTCCAATATTGTACTCTAGTCTTGATTGGAGTGGGCTATGAAAATTTGTCATATTTCAATCTTATCTTATTTAGAATAACACTAATTTGGAATCACTTGTGCTTCTTTGATTTCATAATTTTTATCTAATAGGTCTCACTTTCAAGCTATAAGTTCATAGTTATTAAATCAATTAAAAAACCAAGTCTTAGCCATTTCCATTGCTTTGTGGAGAGGCTTATGGTCTACTTTCCTAAAATAGGGTCTTGTGCTTCTCTTTAGTTCTTTGGATGAAATCTAGTCTCAAATATCCCCAAAGTAATTAGCAAAAATTGAGTTGTTTCTACACACAAATATCTTTTGCTAGATGTTGGCATTTGATAGAATTAGTTAGTTAAATGATAGCTAATGTACATAGTCCTTGTCTCCCATTTATGTGAACATAGAAAAGCCCTAAAAGTGAACTCACTAATTTTTAAGAAACAAGAAAGGATCTAGGAACTACATGACTAGTGATCTATAAAACTAACTCAAGATAGCTAATTCACCAACTTGTGACTATTAGATTAGTTTTCTTTGCAAAGTGTTTAAGATGGTTCTTGAAAAAGTTGTTTCACCTCATGTTATTCCACAATTATGTGCTTAAATAATTAGCATAGAGAAATAACATTGCACAAATCCACAACAATGAACACCAATATTGTAAAAATCTAGTAAGGAAATGGAGACATATAGCTTCTAATGAGCTCAAATATGAAAATATATGATGGTGCTCGGATTCACAAATAAGGAACAATATGTGAATTCCATTTAGAACATAATCTTCATCCCTCCTACATTGATATGCACTCTTTTCTCTATGATTCTTTTTCTAATGAACAACTGGTGGGATCAATGGATCACCTCTATTTGATTAGATGGTATAAATTCAATTTATTTTTTTAGGAGTTAAAGCCATGGATTTTAAGTTGAAGTAGTTTATTGATTTTCTCTAGAGATCCTTTATCCTTTTGTATTTATTATTTTCATAACAAGGAGATGTTGCACAAAATATATGTAGGTTTATCTTGTATATGCTCCTTTTGTTGAAATATTATATCTTGCATTTTTGAAACATAAGAAAAATGACATCACAACTAGCAGATAAAAACTATTGCATTGGATTCAGACAAGTATAAATTCTACTTTTTCAATTTCTGGCTATATGATAAATTTTTTTAGGCTTCTAAAAAATTATGTACTATATACACATCAATGACAAGCCATGTAGGAAGTCTATCTATTTGACTATTATTATAGAACAAGCTTTGTATCTTATTGTTTAAACACAACTACTTAAATT